>STHB01000010.1:2750992-2786465 GCA_018908115.1 Anopheles rivulorum
TGGTGTATTTGGCAACGGCGCTAGGTCCCAACACGACCGGACCGGGTTCAAATCCCATCCGGACCGTTCCCCCGTAGTGAGCACTGACTATGCAACTACGTGGTATCTAATAGTCTAGTAAGCCATTTGATGGCCGGCATGACCTGGTAGGTCGTTAAGCCAAAAAGAGAGAGAGAGAGTTGTTGGTGTTAGGGGAATCTGTTAAGCAAACTACAGCATAACATAGAAAACTTTTTGTTAAAATAAAATACTATTTAAGGTTACAACACGAATATTCGCTTGTGTGTCGCTTAACATTGTTAAATAAATAAATTAAATGAAAAAAGGCATTAAAAATACATACCCACAATCAGAAGAATATAATTTAGTTGTTTTAATTTAATCGTCTGATAAAAAAATGGAATACTTTTCCCAAATGCACACGTACTTTTCCTGCACTTCTAGGAACCGTAAACATTTAACCTCTCCATTCGGAAATGAACGCACTGCTTATTATTGCATTGAACCGTAGAGCAACAGCTAACCGTAACAGAAATGTCGATAATAATTGATTTCTCATGTGTAAATAACGTGCACACCCTACCGCTGACGTTTGCATGACCTAATGCGCATGGTTAATATTTAAAAAAAATGCACACAATACCATCAACAACCAACTACTTCCATACCTCCATTTGGAGACCATTGCATGAAGATGCACGAGAGAAATAGAGGTCATGAACGAATCGGTTCGCGATTCATCAACAAACGCTTCTATAACCTGTCTTCATGTGCATGGAAAAGCCCTTCACCATCATCTCCGACCGACTAAGCAACCAATCGGTGCATTTGTGCACTTGAATGCATTTCGCTTCCCTCCGTCCGACACGTACAGCAATCATCAGCAGTGATCCATCTTCTACCATCATGGGAACGCTTGGCAGATGAGAGCATTGGCACACACAGACGCAAACATTCAGCAAACTCTAATAAAGTTCACTAAAAATACTTTACCCCACCCGCCGACCGATAGAATGGTAGTGGGCGAGGTAATAAGTTGGCGAGAAAAATAACCTTCCAGCCAGATTGGTTGCTCATAGAAAGAAAGAAGCGTCGGGCTATCTTAGAGATTGCACCTTGAACTCGTACAACACACAGCGTACCGCACCCAATTTGTGGCTCACTTTCTTAACTTCCCAGGCACGGTAAAGACGTGCGTTATACCCCTATGCACACCACACCGGAAGCCGTGTAGGTGGTGACGTATAATTATCGAAAATTACTGCTAAACGACAGTAGCTGTGTATTCAATTGCTGAAGAAAAAGGCGTTAGGTCGGATCCCGAAAAAAGAGCCCCTCTCTCTCTCGCGGTAACGATACGCTGTCATGAAGGAAAACAATTGCTAATTAGCACGTACCGCTCGTTAGAAAAAGTTCAACATAACATAAGTGGCATATTTAAACGAAGATGCTCAACTATTGCTTTAAAGTTGTAAAGTACGATGAAAGAATTGCAGTTACAAACTTAACATGCTAAATCACTAAAGCAAATCAATAAAGCATATACATGATCTGTATTGATTAGCTAACATCGCAAATTTCAAACGAATAAATTGATAAAGCGAGATAAAAAAACATCTAACAAAAAACTCAAACACTTGAAATACACGAGAAGTGGTAAATAAATATTAATGTGGGTGAGACAAACAAAAGCATGCAATAAAGATACAAACATTACCTTGAAATCAAATCCACAATCTGTTTTTTATTTCATTCCTCTGACTGGAATTTACTGTTGCCTAGTATTTACTGTTCTACAGTGTGTAACGTAATTATATGATTTTTTTTCTTCGAGAAAGATTTGAAGAGATACAACAGGTGCCATGAATAAAGGCTGGAGAATGGAGTTTTTAATATACTTTGCTACCACTTTCAATGCCACCCCAGGAGATATAGACAGATTAAGATGAATTTATTTCTGCAGCGTATAAACATTCGCAACGCTGCAGAGAAACAACAGCCAACCGATCTTAATGCATCACATGAGCTTGCATTGGGGCAAATGACTGTGCAATGAGGTAAAACTGTGTCAAGCGATTCGCGATAGTGCTGGGAGTAGTATCAAAGGTACCGTAGTAGTTGTCACTTATGATGATATAATTTTTCGCATCCGCAACAACACCACATCCGCTGATGGTGCGCAATCCAAGCGAGGAAAGAAGGAAATGTTTATAAAACCGGGCACTCGATCGAACCGATTTGTTTAGCACGTTATTGAGAGCTGAACGAAAATTATCACCGAATGCCAAATACTGAACAGCACAACGTCTCAAAGTATCGTCCCGTCTATGGAATCGGCCTGCTGGAAGCATTAATGTACGCCCGGAGATGTTTCAACAGAATCACATTCACGCTTCTGCAGCGGTTTGCTTTATTTGCCCTCCCGGAAAGCTGCCCACTTATCGGTTGTATGCTAATTGGACAGTGGCCGAACACATATCGAAGGACTAGAAAACTGTAGCAAACTTCGTTCGATGCCACATAGGCCATCATGGTCGCTGCCTTAAGCTCGCGCTTAGATTTCATAATGCTCCGCACAGGTCCACACAGGGTCTCCCAGAGAGAATGGGCCAACGTTCACTGCTAACGACGAGAACTGTAAATTGTGGTCTTTGCACCAGTTTTGCCGCGCGCTCGTGTGTGCCTGATTGTAGTATTACAGCACACCCGTCAACGTTCCAAGTGAAAGAAGTTAAAATGAGTTTTGGGCAGGGAAACTGTTTGATGTGAAAAGAAAAGTATTACAAATAATTCAACCCATTGTTAAGGAACTACGAATAAAATGTATTTAATGACTTCTCTTACACTTCAACAATGGGTTTGTTTAAAGCTGAATTGCTGTATAATAATATTTCTCCTTGTGCGCTCTCCATCGACACCCTAACGAACATGCTCAACATAAAATTCTTCAATAACCAACGCCCGAAGCACCGCGTATCAATGAAGGCTTCTTTTCGACATCTTCAGACATGTAAAGCGTTCCCAAGACCCTGGCGCGAGTTATCTAACGCACCATCGAGGTCGAACCATCGTCAGGACGACACACCACCTGACCAACGTGGATAGGAAAATACACGACCGTCCTAACATACTAACCTTACCTACTCTAGCGCCCTCTTACAACACCGGGTGGTTACGACCGCCGACCAATCGCGGCTTATCTTACCCCGTACTGGTCGGTCTTGTCTTTAGCCCTTGCTTTCCTTAATAACTACGCGTGTAGTTCCATAAGACGCGGCAACCAACAAGCCTTCCTCCACAAAGCCCACGATAGATACGACCAAGGGCTAAAGGAGCATGCCGCCTATCACTCGTCACGATTGTACACGGTGCTGCTGCTGCTCATCGTTCACGACCGATAATAACTCCCCGAGCTTCTCGATCGAGCCATAGCGCAACACCGGCCAAGGCGTCACTTACTTCATCGTGTTTGTTTGTCCGTCGGTCATGCAGCCATGATGGCACATGGTAAAGCACCGCTTGCTCGCACCATCGTCTGCTGATGTCAGCATGTACACACAGACCCCACCTTGCGCTGTGTGTCTAAAACAGGTTAAGATTTTCGTTCATTACTCTCGCTCATTTCCCCATGCAATGTTTGTTTTGAGCCGCTCGCCTGTCGATGGTTTGCTTAACCAGTCGGCTGAAGAAGAAAAAAAATCGTACTGAAACGCGGTACACATTGGCTGTGTATACCACCGATGGACGTTGGGAGGTTCGTAGCCTACGCGCATGATTGACTCCTTTTAGTATGCATAACGTATGTACCCCCGGACGGACATGTGTGAACAGGAGCAATGTACCACCATTGCAACAATCAAGCATGGATTAATTGACCTAAATTGTACAACTCCGCAAGAGGTCCTCTACGCCGCTCTCATTGTGCTGCAAATCGTACATACCAGACATGGCTGGTACGTCATGAGGACATATTTTACCATTCTGCATTTGTTGTAACAAACAGTGCAATGTTGTTGTGTTGCAGTTCTTGTGGGTGAAATTTAGCTACAATTCTATTCCACTGTCGGAAATAAGTTACTGTAAAATTAAAAGCCACAAAAAATATTACCACTAGCTTCAAATCATATATTTAGAGACACAAAAATGAAGCTTTTAGCAACTGCACAATTCAGAACACTGTCAAGACCAAAAATGCTGTTCAGATACACTTAACTCAGAGTTTTCTATATGCATTTATTCGTGCATCAAGACTGATAATTTTACATGCTCTTTTTATTATTAATTTGACCCAATGGTACCAAATTCCTAGTTTACATCTCAATCGCTTAAATGAAGATTTCATGTTTTGGTGTTCCTCTTCTGTTACTGCTATTGCCATTCGAAATCCCCACCAAAAAACTTTCCTTCAGTTTTAGATTCAGTTACAAAACAACATCTACAACAACCAGCAATGGATACTCCCGTAGTAAAACGCTGATCCGGATCTAATTTAATTCGTTTCTCACGCACCATCAACATGTCAACCCATCGCCACATACCGCCGCAACGCAGAAACAAAGCGGTGAACGGCAAGTATAGAACGGCGTACGATCGAAGAAACGATCAACTCAGGAAGAATCTTTTCTCTCGCATCATGCCACATAACAACTGATCATCACCGGACCCGGCTAGTATATAAGTACAATACCGAAATGAGATGAGAATTGGAACCGGTTCAGGGTAACGTGAATTGCCGAGGAGGAAGATAATTCGGCAGCTGGAATTGGATGAGACATGGATGGCGGTTGTCGAACGCGTAAAGCCGGCATCATGCGTATATATTATCACCGTTTCGGTTTTCAACAGCCACCACGTTTTGTGTCGCAAACGGAATGGTCGTGAATTATGGTAACATGAGCCCTCTACGATGAAAAAGGTGTCGGTTCGCGGATCGACTATAAAAGACACAGCGCAATCTCGACTCTTAAAATAGATTTCAGGATCTAGCGGAAGACATTTAAAGCTAACTTGTCCACCGTAATAGATTATTACGGTTACGAGTATTTAACTGCGGAAAGAAACAACTAGAACACGTTTTTATTCTAAACATCTTAGCGACATTAGAATATTTCAAGCATTTATGTAAAACTTTGATTTAATAAATCGTTTATATTCTATAAAATTTAATGTCTAATGCTTTTTAATAAGGTTTTTCTATTTTGAAGACATTAAGGTTTTCACGGGGCAGGATTGAAAAAATTTAGACGATCGTTTAATATGAAAGTAGGAATAAAAATGTCATTTAATTATCAGTACATAAGCCATAGACATAAACATTCGATAAATTAAACAAATTTGTCAAAATCTATTTTGTTAAACAAATATTCCAATCTCTATGACATTTTGGACCATTCGCCTAGTCAAACCAATAACATACTCATATTCTAGCAAGATCATACGCTAGACATAATCGTATGAAGCAAGGATGCTCTGATATCAGTAAATCAAGTAGCCATAAAAGAGCACCCTCCAACACTGCGATTATAAAACTACACCACGATTAGGACGTTGTTCGAGACAAACAACCTCACGAACATCATTTTTTAAATTAACTTATGTCTTGCGGAGAAAACAGTAGGAATGTTTGAAAAGTTATACCCAATTTACTCTCCAATGCCTTGGTCTTGCGTAGCAAACTGTAGCCACGTAGTTGTTAGTGACAAACAATTACAAAACGATATTGCGTTTTTGACACTTTCTTCAGACACAACGACCCAAGAAATGAGAGGCCACAAAAACGACATTACACCACTTTTCCTCTCAATAATCAGCTCCGATGAAGGGTAGTGGTAGCGGAGATCCAAAAAAAACGTTTTCCTCAATTGTATTCGTGGTTTTCTTTCCTTAAGCATCCCTCTATATCTCTTTCGCTCTCGGTCTCTCTCTCTCTCTCTCGACATGAAATTGTTCACAGTAGGTCGACGATTTAACAATTCAAAATTTCATTTCTTCTGTTTTTCACGACCAAGCCCCTCGCATGTTTGAAATTGCTTTCGATCTCGCAGTTGTCGCAGAGTGCAAACACCGGAAAAAGTAATCTTTCGAAAGGGACTTTGATGTGAATTTCACACCGTCCACGCTCGCTCCTTTACCTTCTCCCTCTGCCGCAAACTATATTTTCACACGTTGCACCAAATAAAATAACTGACCGGAAAACTCACACTTTCAATTTGCTCCGTATCGCGATTTCAGGTGGCTATTTTTCGACACTAGCCAAAGTATGCGTCAATGCCGAACGAAACGTTCTGTTATGGAACGTACGAAATGAAAGCTTATTCACTAATTTGGGTTGGTATGTCGATACACAGACCATTGGAAAATTGTAAAATAACCAAGGAAACTGCATCTGAGAAATGAAAATGTGCGTCAGATGGTTGACGGAGAAATAGAATAGAATGTGGATGAGTTTTAGCTTTTCCCCCAAACGTTATCATGACGCATTTAAAAAAACCCTTCTTTAGCAATACCAGTTTAGGCCCGTTCGTCATGAAAGAAAAAAAACCCTTCATTTTTAAAAAATAAATTACACAAGCAACTATGTTTTATGTTGTACTGTTTTCGTTACTTAGCTATTCTTTTTTATATATATGATTTGATTTTGCCTTAGTAGTACTTCACCTCACGCTGAGGTTCATGAAGGTTTGAAAGAGAAATGGAGTACATTTAAAGTGAATAATTTATCTTGTAAAATTCATGCATTTTTTTAACAATAAGTTTAAAACATTTCCATTCGTGTGCTTATCTGTCGTTCCAAATAAATTCCTAAGGCACACAAGATAGTCGAACACATTTTCTAGAACACGGCCCACGCTTGCTTGTGTGTAACATGACCACGACGTTGTAAGCAGCCAATCATATCCCGCCCTTTCTTTGAGCTGTTTTACGTAAAATGTTTTCTTCTTATCTGCTTGAAGAATCAAGTCTTGACGCGATAAGACGATGATAAGACTATAAAAAATAAATAACTTCAACAGTTGTTTTGCTTTAGGTTAGTTGTACTTGTAAAAAAAAGCTACCATCATCCACGTACCAGAATTGCCTGTTTTTGGTACAAAAAAAGATGTTTTTTTTTTAATCTTTTTCTCTTTTGTAATTTTCTTGAGGCCGTCCTTCCAAGCAGTATCCATGTTTGCGAAACATTACCACAAGAAACAGGAAAACCATCCCGGAACCAACTACCCAACTTTACCTTTACCTTAAGTAAACATGAGTCATTCTTGCATGGCTTACACCTTTTTAAAAATGCAGACCAAACCCTCCGCCATCTGTATATTGCACTCCGTACGTAGCGGTTTTGAAAACCGAAGCAACCTTCAACACATCATCATCGTCCCGGTGTCTATCCTCGTCATGATCGCATCATTCCAAGAAACATATTTAACATAACCCTCTATAGATGAAGTTATGCAGCCGGAAGTACGGAGAGACTATAAGGAGAAACTTCACCTTTTTTTATAAGCTAACGTTTAATGATGAAGCTGACTCATACCGAACACCTGCCAGATAGCAAACTGTACAGCATATTCTGGCATTGAGAATGACTAAGTTGGCAATAATGCCGTGTAATCATTCAACCAGCCGGCAACCTGTGTAAGGCTTTATTGGACGGATTTTTTTTTTAAACTGATGTGATAAGCTGGTTCGTCGATAAAGCGCCATTTATATTTTAAAATCTCACCAAAGAACGCTTTGTGTAGAAACATAAAATTATAATATGATTAAACTTATTCTTGTTTACGTTCAAATGTGATTGATTGTGTCACCTTTTATTTATTCCCTTTTATAGCAGATCATAAAGCAATAAAGACAAATCGTACCTTCATCACCCTTATAATGCGATAGGCAGAGCAATATAAAACGCGACAACAGGTTTAAGCCAGACGGTACCTTTTGCTGACTTCCACAGCCAACAATAAAATGGATCCGCCATCAACAAAACGGAACTCCGGAAGCTGCAATTGAAAGCTAAAGGAAGTCTCGCTTTTTGCACAGATACGATTTCTTCCGTACCCAAAGTACACCATTATCAACTTTATCGTACTGTCAACCGGAAGCAAAGGGCCGCTAACGTCAGTCTAGACGAAATCGGAATCGAAATCGGAATCACTGAAGTGCAGCAAAACCTCTGCACTGTGCATCATAACTACCTACCTACAGCAGTAGAACGTTCGGCTCCAATGTCTGGAGCTTAAAGAAGCCGTTCGAGCCGCGTAGCCAGAGCACTTATGGGGAGTTCTTCCCACAGCTTCCCACTACTCCATATTCTCTTCCTTCTTTACTTAATAAACGTTGTGCAACGTTCACCAGCCAGCGAATGGATGCTGCTGCTGATGTCATTCTCACACTGGGATCCAGCGTTTGTTGTAGCAATCGGCACCAGCACATACAGAGGAGATACATTCAGTTAAGTTTGTATGCACATCCATGATGCACCAGCGATAACGAGACTATCCCACCAAAGCATGATCATGACACTCTTCTTTCTCACACGCCATCCTCATCATGTACCGTGGTTTGACTGTTTTCAATTCTAACTTTAGAACCGCACCGGATCGTTGGATGGGACTGACTGAATGATAGCTTCCGTCTGAATTTTGGAACTCACGTGGGCGAACGAATGGAACGGAGATGAGAATAGGCCAGATCAAAAAGGTAGAGAAAAAAAACTGGTAAAATTGTTTTACTTTTGCCGCCCTATCTTCTTCCCTATTTGAAGTTTTATTTTGGATGGTGATGGGAAAAGAGCAAACGAGAAAGACAAAAAAAAAACAAGATATAGAAATAAACAAGTTACGGTACATTTAGTCGATTAAGCACTTACACACACGCGTGCGACTGGTTTTTATACTTTTAGACACTTTCCGGTTTCCGATTTCCGGATATACGAGAAGAGAAATTCAGTCGAGAAAACAACACTGACGTTTGTGTGGCGAGACAGATTGTAATCATTGCTGTAACCGTAAGAGAGTGTGTATGCTCACTGAGGGCAATTTTAAGCCTGTAAGTGTTGGTGTGATGTGCTGGATACGTTTGTTATTCTTCTATATGCACACCTTGACATTGATCACGGGTTTCTCTAAAGATCACTGCTGGGGTGCTGTTGCTGCTTTGTGCAACCATGTATGTACCCGTGACGTTTGTTTAAGGCGGAGTATGCATTCGAGAAGGTCGTGTTCTGATTTGTTAAATAAAAAACCCATCAACAAGCAGTAGAAATTCAGTCACGTTGTTTTTCACGCTGGCATTATTTGGAATAAGTGTGACTGTATTTTATGTACTTTGTTCAAAAATAGCATAACAAGAAATTACGTATTACATTTGACAATATCATTTGACTAAACAATCCAAAGAAAGTTTTCGTAAAGAATACTCAACGCATGGTGCTGATACTGAGGTTGTACAGTTCGATAAGTTTGATAGTTTAAAATTGGATGATATCGTTTGGATTCATTAATTTAAATCAAATACAAAACATGGAGACGAACTCTCATTTACCTCTATATATCCCTTATCAACTTAAAAGGATTCAGCAAATGATAGAAATATAGAAAATCAACGGTACTATGGCAAGTTGTAACAAAAGGGCGATCTCACTCAGAGTCTCGTGCTCTAGCCTAATACGCTGAAGATCACAGTTCCAATCGCTTCCGGTCCTGAATTTTCGTAGCAACGACTGAACGACTTTATGGATGTTTTTTTAAAGTCTGTTGTTGTTAAAAATTATTAAATCCACGGAAATTGATTGTTAATTCTATAGTATATTTGTCAGTTACTTTTTTATTCTTTTTAGGGTCAACTTTTTTCACTTAACTGCAACTTTAACTGTATAAATGAAATCTTTGCTATACACAATGGTTAAATATCTTCTGCAATGTGGCAAAATCTTTTTTTTTGCTCTCTTTTTGTAAAATATTTGTTCATTTCTCAAACCCCTAACCGTCAACATCTCCGTTATTTGCTAGCGACAGGTTTGCATTACCGAATGGAGAGAAGCTAATTAGAAATTGACACCTTCATCGCCACCCTCGTTCCGAATTGTTGTCCATACCCGTGCACTAACTGTCCGTCGATAAAACGTGTCTCACGTTTCTGACGTCAAAATCTCACACAGGTAAATTGGATTTTACAAAACAACCTACACGGTTGTTTGGCAAAACAGTCCAAAAACGGTTACCAAACATCCCGCCTAGTACTCCCGCCATTCCACGATATCTACATTAATTATGTTATTTTTTTCATTTTCTAGCCAAGATTATTTAGACCGTGGTGGTGGTTGGAGGAGAACAAAATTGAGACTCTCGTTTGCAATCAGTTTCTGTTTTTCACTCGCCTCATCATGATATAGCCGTGCACAATGTCTAGCTCACATATCAATTGCGGCGCGTCGCGAAACATGATAAATGCTTAAAAAACCTATTTTAAAAGATAAAGTACACTCACGTTGATTAGATAAAGTTTGCGCTAAAATTCTTGGATGGATTGTTTTCAACATCAAATAAAACACAATCAATTTTTTGACACAATTATCTTATCTTTGCGAAGTCCACACTTCGCAAGATATTGATCGCGCATACTGCAAACAGGTATGCCACATGTGTTCTGATTTGGAGAAAATACATCAAATGTTACCACTAAACAATAAATGCATAAATATTTGGGTACAACCATCCAACACGACTTTTCAACAATAAAATAATGGTAAAATAAAACACTCATAACCACCTTGCAACTATTCATGCGCTTTCCTTAGCGAATGGGCGCCACTGTGTGAAGATGAATTGCTGAATGTTCGCCCTTAAATAAACAGCTCATCATTTTACCACATTCGCAGAAGATCTACCCACCGATCGGTAGCACCAAGCGCACCATTCAAATACGACGAAAGAATCAAGAATTTTCCTCACCGATTTAATGGGATAAACAAGTAGAGAAAGAGCCATATATCATCGTCAGCTAAAAATGGTTGAGAAGCCAATCAGCGCAGCCCTCGCGCGCTGTATAAACAAAGCATTTAACAAGAGCAGCTATTCTCAGCATCCTTTTAGCAAAATACACATTATCACACATAAAGCAACCCAAGGCAAGATAGACACACACACGTTCGTCAGCGGACTAGCATTTTATTCGGCATTTCCAATGCTTTGAAAAGTCTTTGGATCACGACTAAACATTAAAAAAACACATCACTTTTGAATGTCGACAATAAAATACGCCATTAATGAGACGACAGGTTGTACCACCTTAACACCGCGTCATGACGTAACAGCGACCGAATGACCGACTACTTCACGGAAAGAATGCTGGCAAAATCCGCTATTGCTGTTGTGTAGAATGGTACTGCAGAAGGTCGAAATTTGAAAGCAATAAAGCATCGCCAATAGTGTGACAAACGAAATGTTGAATTGTTCAAGAAGGAGGAAAAGCAAACCAGTAAGGGGATCTTATAAACCCAACAAAAAAAAAGGCATGCTCAAATATGGCCGAATTCCATTGCATGACCTCAGCAACAGGTCGCAACGGTATCGTCCGGTCCAACCACTCAGCCGTCACAACGTCGCAACCTTGAGAGGTCTGTGTCTCCTTCCAAAGCGTCTCCACAAACTTCGTCAGACGGAGAAGAGTTTGATGCTCCAGGGAAGTATCACAACACATTGGCAGTGGCGGCACACGTTTGAAGGAATGTGATAAAAAATGTGTTTAATAGTGCAGTATAATTGAGCAATAGATTTTTTTTACTATTGTACCTTAATAATGGCAATCATTATTACTTCTATTTAGAGATTTATTACCCCTTTATCTAAATTTTTAAATAAATTTTTATATCAAAAATTACAGAATTCGAAATTATAAACAAACTATTCTAAACATGCTAATTTTTTCGTTTTGTTCACCAACACTAAAATGAGACATTAATTTGCTCGAAAATAGTAACACAACCTTGCCAAAACGAGAAACCAACAAGGCTCTGGCCATTGCTCGATGGCGGATTGTGCCAAAAGAGACGAAAAAAACTGTCATGGAAGAAGGAAAAGATATTTTCAAACGGGCAGCACAACAGTGGAAGCGGTTGGAAGAGAGGTATATATTTTTTCGAGTGTATCACCCTCCAACGCGAGCCTCCGTTGTTTACACGACAAATTAGAGGAGACACACTCCACCGAAAGATACTGTACGAAATTGTTGTGCTGCAAAAAAAAACAGCAACAAAAAGAAAAATGGAACTAAGATACAAACGAACGCAACGTGAGCCAAAGCAAAGCGGGCAAGAAAAAGGTTTGAAAAACATTCATATTGGCCACGCTATAAAATGACACGTCGGTGTGTTCGATGGGGAAACATGAACACCCAATGCCCACAAATATATGGGTAAGAAAACATCAAAACCGCACAGTCGCACACATAAAACGTCGTTCATCTTACCCCGAATGCCGCAAGACGGAACCGCGGCAGATACACGAACCGGGTTGAAGTGGGAAAGAGATAAAAGCTTTTTTCTTAACAAACTAAACATAAAAGATACACAGTCAAATCTTGTTTTCATTCATGAAATCGTTGCTGTAAATAGTGCTAGCTAGGTGTCTGCAGAAGGAGACTTTTTGTTCCCAAATTCCTCCCGTTTACATTTGCATAAGAATGCTAATGTATGGTATGTAACGAAGTAGACGCACTTGGGCAAATAGCCAGCAGAAATATTTGAGTGGTACATAATGTGCAATGATCAGCAACAGCAAGCAAAAATTAACCCATTTACAGGCATAAGAAAAGCTATGACTATAAAATGTAAATAACATGGAATTTAAAAAAATAAATAGAAAGTGGACAACTTAATCGTTACAAACCTTTATTTCAGTATAAATGAAATACAGAAGTTATGTTCTGCTATTGGTGGGATCAGATTTATATCATATACTACGAACTGCTTGCGTGTACTCGTGTTGGAATGATCATTGACTGATCATCATTGTGGAAGATAAATTCTATACCCCTGATCTGGACTTAGTCTAGACGCTTTTATTGAAATATGCATTGTTTTGCCGGAAACTACATATTGGCTTGATTCGTTCTTGTGCACAAAAAAAACAAAATTGGTTAGGTTTAGAGTTCATAAATTAATTCTCTTCGCGAACTACTGATAGCTCAGATACAGAATAAAACAACGAGAGCACTACACACATTGTACAACTAGCCAAGTCCATATAATCCTAATTGAGATTCCATGTGTATTCAACCAAAGTTCAATAGATGTGAACAATGTGTTCATTCTAACGTCACATCCAAGCAATCAAAATGATTTGTGTTTTTAGCAGCATTAGTAAGCTCTAAATATGTGACACAATAATTGTCATACGAGTTTCATTGAAATACACAAAACATACCCATTGACTAGCTGGATTAACTCAAGTGGCTGACCGGTGTACATTACAATGGATTGGATCATGAAGGAGAAAAAAATGCATTATTGTACGGTTAGCTCATGAAAACAATCACTTATCGATACGGATGACGGACGGGATTGATTGATCTAGAGGAAAAAATTGAGAAATTAATCCATTCATCAAATGAGTCAGCGTTACACTTCACGTTTAACGACACCAGCAAAATGCCTTGTAACGTTAATGTTTTAACGCGATTGGCAATGCGTATGTTTGTATCAGTCAGGACTATGCCATGTTGCCAGTCGGTAACAACCAGACAGAGACAGACCATGATGTTTTATTTAACAAAATTATAAATACCTACACATAAACTTCACATAAAAAAATGTGAATAAAAACAATTTAACTGTTAAATTAATTATTAACAACATAAAATATGTATATTGCAAGAAAATCAAAATTGTTCACGACACAGACACATTGGAATGCTTTAGAATGTTACACTAAGTGCAAACTTTATGATCACATTAAAAGCTCTCCGATCACATTCCTTCCTATCAAAGATAAAACCCACACACAGGGCAACGTACAACACAAAAGCATATTCCCGTCTCGTCATGCAGACGCAAATCGATCGAATTTCATTCTACTCAATTAAAAGGCCATTTTAACACGATTGAGCCTTCCCACAACAACAACAAAAAAACTGTCCACTGCAAACCAATCAAGCTGGAAATTGGGCACAAAATAATTCCGCTCCACTTTACTGAATCAAAATGCCATTTTTATAGTCATTAATGCCACCTCCTGTCCGAGAAGTTTTGAAGGTTTTTATACATCCCCACAATCTACCATACACCACACACCCCCATGGCCGAAAAGTCCACGCTACTAACCTACACATGACAGGTCTGTTCAAGGCTTATGGGGAGAGCTCAAATAACATTACGGTGTGGGTGCCAGGTTTGTTATGAAATCATATTATGTACACCGAGACGTTTGTTTCGTTTGCCACTTCCTTTTATTACTAAATAAAAATATCCTTTTCAACGTCAATTTACTTCAATTACACACCGTCCACCATAGCAATTTAAGTGCTACAGGTACCTAAGTACGAAGCACATGGTCCCGGTGGCAGAAGACAACTTTGTTACACGCCTGCTGTCTGCCGTTCCGGTGGTAGATCATGCATTCAATCAATCTCGAACTGATTGCACGCCATCGACAAGACAATATGATAGCGTGTATACAATCGTCTGAAAATGCTTTTTAAAAGCGCAACTAATGAATCTGACATTCGGTTCGGGAAGCAGTAAGGCACCAAGGGCATGTTATGTTCATGGTTGATGATTGTTATTGTCATTACTATTGCATGTTAATACATTTTATTTTTAAGAATTAGATGTATTATTTTTTAATGTTTAGTGTCATATCGTGACGTTTAAGAAATAAAACAAGACTTTCAAACAATACACGGGGATATATCAGGCTTGATTAGTCATTCTATTGTTATCATCGTATGCTTTTCATTTTTTTGCATTTTTTTTCATTAAACTATATTGAAATAATTCACAGACACACACACACACATATCAGACATCAACTCTATCTCACGTATTGAACCATGGGACATAGGCATATATACTTGGTACAGTAAAAAGGATGAACCAATGGTACACGCCAATAGCCAATGAAGTTTCAAGACGATAAACCATTTGATTTAAAATGTACGTGCCCAGACCCAACAAGCTGTTTCGTAAACCCAACGACAATGTGGTCTAACAGTTGATCAGGGATTGGCAATCCCCAGCCCAGCGTGCCAGATAATTCTATCCCGAAATGCGATGACATTTTTCTAACGCTCTCTAAATATTTGAAAAATGGTATTTCAAAGGATGGAAACTCCCTATTGTGCTCCCTTACGATGTTTCGTTCGAAAAATACAATATTTCCCATAATAAGACCGATCTCCTGAAAAGATTGCGAATCCCTGCAATAGAAGATAGACGTTTGTCACACACAATCGCCATTATCACGTATCATTCATATATTATAAGAACGCCACCCTAGAATCGTCTCCAGCGAACATACGAGTCTGTAAAGTAATTCATTGCAGAGCACGTTGACATTCCGTGCAAGTTCCAATGCAGATGCTCCTAATTCCTTTGCTGCATTCGCAACGGCTGGTAAACGGAACATATGTTATAGCTTTGCTGATGTGGTTACACGAATAGATTTAGTAATTAAATTACCAATACTACATCAAAATGGGCAAATTGTACAGTTTGCAGTTTGATTGTGTAAAGTTGACAGTTTACAATAGGGGAAAAAATAGATGTTTGTTAATTTGGGTTCAATTTGTTAAAGAAAGATGCATTCAGGACCAATTAAATTAGTCGAAAAAAACAAAAAACCACAAAGACATGCTCAAAACTAAAACAACATAAATTAAGCAATACAAAAAAATATCGAACGATTTTCATAGATACCATACGAACGAACTTTACACATGGGAATAGAAAGCTAAAGCCTTCCAACATAGCCACAATACCATTCGTGAACGCTACAAAATCCTCCCTCTTATCGTACGTTACTCGAGTCTAAGGGACTTAGCCCAAAGGCTATACTACTGCCCTCAAATACACGATCCATCAAACGTGCCATCGGGTCACAAAAGTCACCAAGGACGTTGAAAAACGCTTCGTTGCGCGCGAAACAAAGGAGGTCGTTGAAGAAGGAGCATTTTGGGTTTCTTCCATCCAACAAGTTTGCGTGCATTACTTATTCTAGTTTACTTTTGCCGCCCACAAAACCCACGTGGGTTCACCCGGTTGGGATTGGATTTTGCAAAAAAAAAACAAGACAAAAAAATTCACACAATGCATACACGCAAAATGTGCCCACACTCGCTCCAAAATCGGAGTGGGGATATTTTTTTCATCGTCATTTCATATTGGCGAAGCTACTGCCATTCCCATATTCAAACACGTGCTCAATTACGAATGTGTGTTGGCAGACGCATGGCGCGAAAAAAAAACTTATTGAGTACTCCTTTACATAATCTCAAGGAAGTGAGAAGGTAAGGCTCCTCTGCTTTCAAGCGATGGAAACTCATTTCGCTTTGTTGGATAATACGCAGTGTGTGCGCAGTCCGGCGAGCCGGCCATACGTATGTACACCCAACAGGGCCCATCATCGTGTCGCCTTCTTGGCCCATTTCAAAATAGACGTCAAACGAATAGTTCTACGCCACTTGCAACCTCCGCAAAGCGTTTAGTGGGCTGTCCGGGGAACATTAGTCAAACTTTACGCCGGTAGGCCAACACAGCCGGTCGGCCTTGTGTATTTGATTAGGTTGGTGTAGTGACATATAGAGGAAATTAATAAGAAATTCTTAATTTGACATTACCAAAAACTCCAACAGTGACAACCATTTCTTTAAAGTGGAAAGAGTAATATATGACTAATATATGATTTTCTAAAGCGTAAGTGGCGGAATATAATCGTAATGGACGAAAATAAAATACCATATGAAATTAACGGGAAATTATTCTACAAATACATGAAAATAATAAAATGCTCCTCTCAATTAATTTCGTTATAAATTCAAACAAACAAATAAAATTATTTTCACCTTAAACAAAACATTCAATTATAAACAATTTGCAGCAGTGGGATCCGTAAAACATTTCCAAACCGATAAACAGAGCCTGCAGAGATAGAAATCCCCTTTTATTTTGATTGCAGTCGGTACGTTACATGTTTGTGACTGATTTATTGCTTCAGTACCGGAGGAAATCATAAACTTTCTATCATGTTTTGCAAAATGTAGTAAATTCTTTTAAGCAATAAATTGTTTCTTCTTCCACGCTACCACAAAACCCTCCTACGAAGGCGGAAAAGGATAATTACTAAAGGTAAATAGAATTAAATGAAACACGGTTAGTGTCCTTACCTTACACACATGTAGTAAACATACAGCGAATGTTTAACGGAAAGCAAAAGTCCTTAAGATCCTTTCGTCGATCAACCGTTTGCTGCAATTCTATCCAACACTGCCCACCTTCGAAGGATAGATTTGATTGCCAGTAACAAGAAGCCTTTGCGCTGCGAACCGGCAAACTTCTTTCTGTGTACGCTGTTTTCGTTTTGTGAACGTGTAAATTGTTTTACATCACAGATTTCACACACACCGAAAGCCCGGTTCTTTTGACCGGAAGAAACACACCACCGCAACACGATGGCGGCGAATAACGTCAAAACAGGTTGACAGGACGAAACGCGAAAGAATGCACACCACCACACGCACACAAATGCACGATTTCTTCCTTTACAATTTCATACACTCACACACATTCAAATACACATCATCGCTGCTTCTCGCGCGTATACAAACACACACATACGCGCCCGCTCATATACAACACTGACGCACGGTGAGTAGATGTTTGCGAAACTGAAGCGCATCTTCCGTTACGCCGCCTTAACGGACGTAACGCAGCTTCTTCCCTGCCCAGCCATTAGCTTTCTCGCTTTTGCCATCATTTTCTCACTACATTTTAGCACACTTGCGGTAGAGCTCGTAATTGGATTTTTATTTCTTTTCTCTACTGCACCTTACTTCCTTTGCAAATATCAAACAATTTAGAGCAGAACTTCTGCCCACTGCTTCAATCGATTCGACTATACGCACACAATCAAACGCATATACACGGCACACACAACGCACTACCAGGGAGAACGGTAATGTTAAGATGCTTTGCTTTTCTTCTTTGTTTACACCGGTAATTTTTCCTTTCGGTTTTCCGGTGAATTATTTCCTCCACTGTTCACACACATCAGCCAACGACCATCTCAAGCCGAACAGTTCACAGACACACTAGCAACGCATAAGGGTTTTTAGGTTCAAGCTATTGGTTTTGCTAAAAAAGGAATATAGAAGTATTATAATGAGGAATAGAAACCTTTTTTTAATAAAATTTAGTAGCTGCCACAAGAAATGACCAGCTTCATGAAACAATATGAATTGTATAAAGAACGAAACGTTCGATTTTTTGTCGCCGTTATTTACGCATCATTTTCAGTTCGAATCTGTACTTTAGATATTTCAGCAACAGAACGACACACAATAGCAGAATTTAAGCGATGAGTGGCACCTGGGTATTTTCATTCTTTTCTTCATTTCAGATCATATCTCGTTGCGTCTGGAAGAAGCCGAATAATATAATTTAACGTAAAAAAACCCACTAGAAGAAAGGAACGGTCCTGAGAGATAGAGCATACAGGTTGTAGGTTAGCATCTAATCTAAATCTGCAGCTGTAATTGTCCAACAAATGATTGAGTTTAAATCTTAACCAGACGGCGCTAAAGATTTTAAACTTCATAAACATAACAGATACATAATCATCGAAACTATCGTTGCTAGCAACAATGAACGATGCTAGTTGATTGTGCTGCTTGTTAACATCCAAATGTGATGAATATTGAGGTTGTAATACTATTTCGCATATTAACACACCGTCCAAAGATGAAATTCTTCGCCAAACAGTGTTTTAATGCGCACACAAGGCAGTTCAATTCAACTGAATTTGAATTATTTTTTTATCTTACCTCCTAATTTTCTCTACCGAATTGATTTACTGTATGTCCATGAATCTGCCTCGAATGTGCCGCAGTTTTGAAGCATTTGCAAAGTGGCCAATACAAAACACGGCGTATTAAGAGCTACACTACTGCGTGAATCGGGTTGAACTTCAAGATCTTGTGGAAAGAGGCACACAACACTAAATAACTGAAGATAACTAGATTCAATCATGTTTTGGACACATTCAACTGGATTGCGTAGCAATGTCACTTTCACCTGTACCAAACGACGATCGCAGTGTCCGCTGAAAACTAACCTAGTAGCCATGGTATATGAAAATTCAAACTTAAGGCGAACAGTTGCGAACATGTTAAAATTTTGCCAATATTATTTACGCATTTGTTTTTACAATTTCCCTTCAAATCATGGATTATTTGTTGCTTCTGGAGGCAGCTGCATGTGTGCGTGTGCTTAGAAGGTGCTTCGCTACGAACGATTTCCCTCAGCGCACACCACAGTGAACGGCATGCTTTGAAGAGGTTTTTTTTTGTTGAAGCTTTTGCGAATATAACCAATGGCAACAGCAGCAGTTAACAACAAAAAATCAAGCAAAAAGGCGTAGTTGGGAAAGATGGAACGGAATTTTCGCTTCTTCTAGCAAACAACTGAATAAAACAACAACAACAACGACGATGACGATGGCGATGCGGAAGAAAACCACCGACGATGGGAAGAATGTGTGCATACTCACTAGCCGCGCTAGAGTGGCACACACTCGATCGGCGTGGTTCACACAAACACAACTACAGTACAGCCGTGTACGGGGGGAGCTCATACTCCACGTACGGCTCGGCTCATTCCTTTCGCAGGCTAATGAGGTTTCGTTGCTCCCTAAATATGTTATTCACGCTCGAAAAACCACACCACCGTGCATATCCCACCGATCCGAACCAAAGTGGTATAAAATGGGTATTGAGCAATGCTTGAGCAAAAAAAAAAAATAAATAAAAAAAATAAATCGTCAACACCCACTCCCTTTCTAGACGATAAACGATCTGCGACGAAGCAGCAGGCCAACTAGGTTAAATGGACCAACAAATGTTTGTCCATCATACCACCAGCTACCAATTTTCCAGCTTACGTACTTGAAACCTAAAGCTGCTGCAGTCCTTTGGATGGACCTCTTTAATACCCATGTAAAAATCTAGCGCAGCTCCTGTACGCTCAGGAACCCTTCTACTGGTTCGAAAATGCCCAAAATGATGCACCTATAGAGCCGCTTTACAATAGTTTCCAAACAGTGACCGCTATGCAATGTAACGCACATACCACATGAAGTTCTAAATGCATTTCAAACACTCGAGCACTGTACGTTAGTCATCACTCCACCACGAACAGGATCGCGAATTTTGTGTGCGTTGTAGAGGTGATGCCGCGACGGACCACAAACGTTATCACGTCACCAAAAATTTTCTCAACACACACACGAACTCTGCAGCGGTCGTTTTCATTGAGTGTGGAAAATGCTTTCTCCCGGGGCAATGCGTACGGTCTATGATGACACTAACTTTTCTCATGCGATTTTGCTCTGCTGGCGGACGACTTCATTCCACGCCGATCACAACGAACACAAAACCCGCGATGTCGTCGCCGTCGTCGTCAACATCGGACATTTTTTCGCTGCCGTTCATGCACACACACACACACACACACACCCATACACACTCTCTCGCGTGCGTACGCGACCAGTAAGAATAGTGGTGCGAGCGATCCTCTTTCATACACGCACACTATTGCATTTCTCCATTGGACTGTGTATGAAATGGAACGCGAACTGAACACACCACCGATGCTGCATCATGTTTTTCGTTCGAAAAAAGCGACATGGAATATAACATATTCGTACTATTCACAATCCACGGATTGACGCACTAAAGAATACCTACATTTTCACCTAAACACGAAACAATTCTAGAGCGATGAGGGTACTTTTCCCTACCAACCAGAGAAGTTGCACACGTTTCAACGCATACCTAGCTAGTCAACAGAGCTGCTTCGAAACTGTGAAGAATTTCAGATCCTTCTCTAGCGCTTTTTTGCCGAAACTATCGTTTTCTCGCCTACGCTCGTAACTCGGTACTCTCTACCTATTTCATTCTCCCGAATACTCCATTTCGTACACTCCATTTTCAGACATTTCTCCCTCTCACTCTCTCTCTCTCTATCTCTCTCGCTCTCTTTCCCTATCTCTTTCTCTCGTGGAACTTCTTCTGATATTAATAACATTATTTTTTTTAATAACACAGATAGATTAACAATAGCAGAATAATATAATGCAATGATTTGTGAGTGTTTCAATTCATACGAAAGTTCTTAAAGCTGTTAAATACACTTTTATTCACGCGTCATCCACGCTATCTTTTGCGTATCTGCAACAGCAGCATATGACAACATGAAATTTCAATTGGACTTCACTCATTCCCCGCTTTGTTTACAAAATGCTCTAGAAAATTTCGACACCGGCAGTCAGTGCTGGAGCGTACTGTTTATATAATTATTGTGTACTTATCGAAGCAGTTTTCGTACGTTAATTTACTCCTAAAACAAACATGGCAAACAGTCCCCCGACCCGCAATTTGTTACGCATTGTGTTGGACAATTTTCTGAAATCGTTTCGTCCACGCCAGATGAAAGGTAACTACGTTGGGGAGGATTATTTTGGCAATAAATACTACGAAATTCCCCCCGATCCGTCCGTTGGTCGCCGTCGTGCATCTCGTTGGTTCGAGCCTACTGCTAAAGAAGCATACGACCAAGAGATTACTGCCGAGTGGGAAGCTTGGCTGCGTGGAAGAAGGTAGACAGAAGAATGCAATTATTTATGAGTGTTGTGTTACTAACCAATCCTCCGCCTAATTTCAGGAAGGAACCACCGACGGAGCAGGAATTGTTGAAAAATTTGGCTATTATGAAAATGAAAGAGCGTAATGCAGCTGAGCTGGAAGCAAAGTATAGCAAACCGAAAGATACAGCCGCACTGGAGCAACAAAAAACCGGAATGGGATCGTTCCCCCAGTACGACGAGTACGAAATAATGCCCGGGAAAGGAAAACACGAAAAATAGATTACAATCACCAGTTACCGTAACGAAAAAATCAACACGTTCTTTGTTTCTGAGAGATTAGTCCTATATTTGCTTGATCAAGTAGAAACGGGAGGGGCTAAACGCGTAGTTCTCGTTATGCTTCCCGAATTTGTATATACATTTTAATGATAATATATTAGCAGCGCGGTGAGTTACGACGCTCTAAGATTATGAATATTATTAAATCCATGTGTTCCTAAATATTGCGTACATGCTACACACAATTCGTCTCTTTTGCAGCATATTTATTTTAACCTTAGGACGAGACTAACCACCGCATTAATGAGAAAAGATGTGTTTGTGTACATCTTGATGACCCCTTCTGTCTGGTGCACTCGATACCACTAGAATTTCTAGTGCAGTAAAAATAGACTTTCTTCTGAATTTAAAACTTGGCTGTGCATGCATGTATGTATGTATGTATGTATGTAGTTAAATGTTTCTATTGATCCTCTGATCTGATGTTTGTTTAAATCTAAACGAACCACGCTTGTACGGTTCAAGGAAAAGGGATAATTAACCCCTATTTCACGTTTCAAAAGGGATTCAAGTTGAGTGGGGCCGATAGTATTGGTGGTAAATATGATGATTGAAATGACATACTGTTCCGTACAATCTCTCTGGCAAAACGATGCTGCGGTCTCTTTGCTCCCTGGACAGAAAAAGGACATGGCCTTATTGTACGACCAGTTGGGACTACAGATATTTCAAACGGCCAATGTACTGTAACAAGGTCAGTGCAGTTCTTTCCGTCCATGTAAACACATTATTCTCGTAGCAGGTTAATCAGCGAATCACTGCTCGAGCGGAAATAAAACATGCCCACATGGCATCGATTTAGCCAGACAAATCGCCGTGGTCAAAGAGAGCTTGATCGTAAGACTCCGCCTTGACCAACCGGCCGCCGAAATAGCGACCGTTTAGTGACTCGCGGGCTCTATCTGCTTCGGTGGCCTGCGAGAACTCGACAAAGATCTTTACGATCACGTCCGTGTTGTCGTCCTCGGCAAAGTTGCCCTCCGATTGGCGCTCCTTGTAGATAATAACCCGGTCCACGGCACCATACTTGCTACACTCATCTTGAATCTCCTCCTGCAGCGTCTCGTCTACGTCCTCCGGTCCAACCATATTGCGTAGAATAACTACCTTGCTTTCGCGAGGCCTCATTAATCGCTGCATCACCAAATGCCGAGCGCTCTGTCCCTTGATCGACATCGATTCCTGCTGCTGCAATGTCTGAGGTTCACCCTCCTCCAGCAACTTCTTCTGTAGCTCTTCCTGCTGTTTCTCCTGCGCCTTCTTGTACACGTCTTCAGCAGTAGCGTTCGGAGCCGCAGCGGCTGCGGCTGCTGCTGCTGCCGCCGCGGCCGCTGCCGCAGCTACCGCAGCCGGATTCGCTTGACTCAATACTGTAGGAAGTGGTTTGGCTGCAGCTCCCAGCACCGGGTTAACCAACAGGGATGGAGCAAGCGAAACGGGTGGAACCAATAAACCCGGCTGGCTGTTTATAGCAGCTGCGGCCTGGGTTGCGGCGGCCAGCTGTGCTTGTGCGACGAACCCTGCACTGGCTGCCGTTGTAATGGCTGGATTAAGCGGAAGTCCCGTGAGACCAACTTTCAGTGCAGGGGTAGTAGCTGACAGTCCTAGAACTGCGTTTGTGGCCACGGCATCCATTGCTTGGATTTTGGCGGTAGCAGCAGCAGCCGCAACGGCAGCGGCCGTAGGCATTGCTGAATTTGCCGCTGGTCCCATCAACGCGTTTGGTGGTGTAATCGATCGACCAACTCTGTGAAAAAAAAAACAAACATTTTGTTTAATTAAATATCTTACTTTAAATAGCTATACCTGTAAACACATCACATTTCTACTCACCTTAGCAACTGTCCTCCCAAATCAAACAAATTCATACTGGCGATTGCTTCTATTGCAGACTGGTTCGTCTGATACTCAATGAATCCGTATCCTTTGTGCGTATGTACGGCATTGCCCTGTGACATTTTGCACGTCATAATTGGCCCAAATGCTTCGAACACACTCTTGATGTCCTCTTCCGTCAGGTCCGGATGGATCGAAGCGATGTAAATACGATTGTAACTTTTTGCCTCCTCCTGTATCTCATCGATCACTTGCTGCGCCTGAGGCATGTTGCTTGGGCGACCGACTTTTATATTACGCCCACCGAGCATGGCACCGTTCATTTGCTCCAGTGCCAATTGTGCTCCCTCGGGTATTTCGTATTCCACGAAC
Organism: Anopheles rivulorum; assembly: GCA_018908115.1. Taxonomy (NCBI): domain Eukaryota; kingdom Metazoa; phylum Arthropoda; class Insecta; order Diptera; family Culicidae; genus Anopheles; species Anopheles rivulorum. The sequence continues at coordinate 2,775,385 of STHB01000010.1, forward strand.
GCAAACCCTTTGTGCTTCTGCGTGATCGGATCCCAAGACATATTGATAGATTTGATCGGTCCAAACGGTAAGAAAGCCGCTCGAATGGTGTCCTCTTTCAGTTCAAAGGAAATACTGCCGACGTAAACACTGGAAAGCGAGAAAAACAGACGTTGTCAAGAAATTGTTCTGAAATACATCAATTTAAAACAAACACTTCGCACTTGTAAATACGATCATTTGAGACGATCAGATCTTATCAGCTTGTATTAAATGACATCAATAGTTGCATGAAAATGGATTTACTTTCACATTACAGCGGTGATGCAAGCAAAGCTTAAGAAGAAAATCAACGTTTTCTACATTCAGAATTGTATCGTTTTAAATAACATCATATTCGTCTTTCTCTTCGTTTTGCTCTAGAGCATCGTAAAACATATCCATTTTTACGTGCGTTGGATTTTAGATAAGTTTAGCGATGGGTTTTAAACAAACTAAAGCGTAATTTACAACTTACCGACACATAAGAGCCAAAGCTTGTTGCCGTTGTACTTGCGTGCGCTGACTGGCCAGCTGTTGTTGCTGATGAGCTAACGTTTGCTTCATCAGCACCATCTTGATGCTCTGCTCCATGGCGTACTTTTTGGCTCTCGACACAAGCTCGATCTGCTCCGTGTTTAGCCGGGGCAAGGCGCCACCCAGTATGCCCAGAAGTGCCGAACGTGTGCCAGGCCCAAATGCCACATCACCAATCTGACGAAGATCATACACTGGCTGCGTGATGTACGGTAGAATTTTCGGTTCTGCGAGGAGGAGGGAGGAGAAAACAACGCATTAATAAAATCCTTACACAGACAACTCGTCATTTTGCTTGCTAGTGTAGTCTCATGTAACGAATCTACACCCATACAGCTTAGTATCTATTGATTCTCGTATGGTTTCGAATTTGTTTCTCCCTGCTTTTTTGTGTGCCTTAACGGCGAAAGATGACATTATGGGCGGGATATGATCAGAAATGCCTTCGCTATAAGATACTAGAAGAAAAACGTACAGAACATTTGCTTTTACATTCCTCCCTTAGAAGCTGAAACTGAGCCATTGTATGTACTAAAAAAACATCAAACAACTTTGTAATGTGACAAAAATATTATTCGTAACAAACGTTACGAACGATAAGAACGTTCGAAATATTTCCTTGGTTGAAAAGAATTGGCAATCAATTAAATTAAATGTATACTCGACACTAATCATGCCAAAAGACTTTATCGATAGTCTACTCATTACGCCAAGTTATTGAACTACCGCGTTAAGTGTATCACGATAGTTCTCTATTTTGTCTGTTCGAATGAAACGACAAAGCTATAATTGGACCGTAGCCATTGCTCTGGATACATGACCGATGATGCGATCAAAGCATTATTACTGGGACTTAAAAGTTCCAACTTTTAAAATGAAAAAACATATTGGTTCGCTAGAGCTGATTCTATCATTCCAAATGCTGAATGATACTAACAAAAAACAGAAAAACCATAAAATGTATGTATCAATGTGTATCATGTTGACTGTGTCCGGATTGTAATTGCTATTATTTTAAGTAATGTGTACATAGTACAGTGGCTCGGATTTACACAGAGAAAAGGTCAGCTTCTTTGCACTAGAGAACATGTGAAAATATATGTAAAGAAAAAGAAACAGATTACAAATCAATTCTAACCTCTTCCATGGATCTGGGGGAGACAACCTGTGTGAGGATGTGCACAAGTTCACAACTATTCATACATTGCTCGCCACGTGCTGTGAATGTGTGTGATACTTTTGGTTCTTTACTGTTCATTTACGCTCTACCTTTCAGAGAGCAGAGGGATGGTATTAGGCAACATTTTTCATTCTTGTTCCAAACCATCGCGATTACGCAGTACGCATGTAGGCGTGTGTACGTGATGCAAAAATCTTCAAAGGACGAACGAAAGAACCGGTAGCAATTATGATGGTAGTAGTGGTGATGATAGTAGCAGTAGTAGTAGTGGAGGTAGCAGTAGGCGCTAGTATTGCTAGTAGTAGATAGGCAAACGGATTCACTGTTGCCCTATTGCTTTGCAAAGAATCAAAATGTAACATGATGACGAAGGAAGAATAGTTGTAGAGATGGTGGTAGTAGTAGTAGTAGTAGTAGTAGTAGCAGCGGATTGCTTGTATGTCTTTCATTGGGCGATATTTTTGCATAGAAAGCGCGTTTTTGTACCTTTTGGCACATACAAGGGAGTAGATGAAACAAAAAGAGAGATAGAGAAAGATAGAAAGAGAGAGAGAGAAACAAAAACAATACGAGATACACATAGATCCTGAAAATAAATAAAAAACAAGAAAAAATAACGTGAATTAATTAGTTGACTCGATGATGAAGGTGAATGGCGAGAAGCGGTATAAACAATAGAGTAGTATGAACCACATACACAGACACACGTTATTGGAGAGCGCTTGGTTAGATCAATCTTGATCAGTGCAACCATTCCTGGGTGAATAAAAAAATATCACACAAAATCTAGCACATTCAGGAAATGCTACTAATTATCTAGATTCAAACATCAATCAATAATGAAATAATCTGATCTGATGGGAAGTTGTTTAACAATGTTTTATCATTACGATTCAACTATTCAACTTCTTCACATTCAATACCATCAATAACGTGTGATGATTAAACATCATCAGCCTTCGAAATTGTTAAAATGTTGGTACTGCTTGAAAAGTTCACAGTACTATTCTTACTAACATGTGTGTACAGATTATGCATTGATGAACTATAAAACATAGCCCAGTAAACGCGTAATGAGAATGTGGAAACATGGAACAGAAAACAATGCCTCGAGATCCATGGTATCAGTTGTGCAATGGCGCACGGTAACAGTTCGTGTGTTGGGTGAGCCCCAGTTCAGTAAAGGAGATGTGTCGAATTTGTCTCTTCTTCCACAGCAGAACTAGATATCGCATCCGGATGCCATGGTTGAAGGTATTTTTAGTGACGTACATTTTTGTATGTTTGAAAAAGAGAACAATATATATATATATATATAATTACAGGTGAGAGAGAAAAATAGAGAAAAGAGAGAAAAACCAAAACGTAGACAAAAAAGAAAAAAATAAAACCGCTAACAGCCTTGCTCACAGGCTCTGTAATTTATGTATAGTTGCGATGTTGGGATGGTGGCGATGATATTTGATGGTACAACCAGGACGGGAAGCGCGCCCACACGGACACTGGAGGTCCTTGCTGAATTTCGTGCGTTCCACACCGTGCCTACACATTACATCTCATTTTTGTGGCCCATTCCGAGACGACGGCTGAGAAAAACAGTGGAAGTACTACTACTAGTAATTCGAAAGATTAAATTGGCTACCTTTTCGTCTCGTGAATAGCAGGGTCGTACAATTATACTCAACAACAACGTATGTATGATGATTCGGAATGCTAAAATATAGGGCTGAAGTATGGCTCATTCGAACAAAGGTCGACATGTTTCCTTCAACGCATTATAATATCACGTCATCTAGTCACGAACAAAACCCAGTTCGCTGAAAGTACGGTTAAAGAAAACACAGATTGAACAAAACGAAAGAGAGACAAAGAAAGAGAAAGAGAGAGAGAGAGAGATGGACAAAAAACATAAACTAATGATGATAATATAGACACGACCATCGTGTTTGCCGCAATTTTGCCGATCGTCAGGACCTCTTGCCATATTTGGAGTTGGGTGGGATATTTCTTTTACATTGCACGTCTCTTTCTCTTGCACGCAAGAAAGGATATATTGAGAAGATAGGGTGAAGAGTTGCCGCCGGTTTACATTCGTATAGTTTCGTACGTCCCCAATGCGCCACACTTTCTCTCTGCACGTGACACACTTTACATGCTTCTGTGGCGTAATCTTATCATTCCTCTGTGTGATAGATACAGTCAGGTGTTAAGAAGTTGAGAAACCACAAAGAAAGAGAATAAGAAGAGAAAAGAGAGAGAGAAAGAGAGAGAGAAAAAAAAAAGAATAGATCGATCATTTACACACGATCTCTACTAGCACCTTCTCTCTGTTTCCCTCTGGGAAGAAAGGTTGAATCGTTACGATTTGGGATATACGCCGATGATGATTACAGCGAACGACGGAGAGGAGAAGCCCGTGTCCTCGCGTTACGCGCGTCGATTTAACTGTGTGCTGTGGATGTACTGCCCGTATACAGAACGATGTAAGCATAGAAGGAGAACAACCCACTCGATCTCCCATGAGTTCGATAATATTAAGAAAAAAGAAGAATTAAGAGAGAAAGAGAGAAAAGAGAAAAGAGAAGGACATTCGTTAGCCGGTCCTCTAGGACGAAAGCGTAATATAGTGTAATCGAAATTAAAACAATCCGGTAACTAAGCAAACACGCATCAGGCGCGTAAATTACCCACACATCGACTATCTCTCACGATTCTCCTATTATGCAAACCAGTCGCATGCCGATTGATCGACCCCAGCGCTGGAACATATCGGCAACCAATTCCGCTCCCTTTGCCGTGGACCAAACGATAAGATGAAAAGCTTGAATTAAAATATACAGAAACTCAACCCCGGAAATAAAACTAAATCCAATCAACAAAACAGGTCTGATCGCCGATATAAAGCGATATGTAACAAACATTGCTTATTTGATACAGATCTTCGTGGTGATGGTACTTATGATAATAACATAAAAGAGTACCAATCGATTTCCAGGCGAGCATAGATTTCAAGGCACATGCGGCCAATGCTCGAATAATTCCTAAACAAAATTATTTCCGCCCAAAAAAGGCTATTACAGTACACTAAAAATATGTTACCTCCCAGCCACATAACCGATCATCCATGCACCAACGGATGGTAAAAGCATGCACCAACTGATTCTCCTCTCGGAAGGATGATGGGTGCGCATTATAGTTTAGTTTTGCTCTAAAGCTATATGCATTCTGATTCATGTTTTTTTTTTAATATTCTCTCTACTATCATAACATTATGGATACCAAAACCGCTGAAAGTACAGAAACAAAAAAAAAAGAAAGAAAGAAAAACGAAGAAATCTCATGAATTGATTTGACTGTGTGCGTATTATGAGCAGTGGAAGCGATAATGGAAGTGAATGGTAACTATGGATCTAGGAATTGTAAACTACGGGCACCGTCTTTTATCCAATCTGAAAGCTAATAGCTTCGTAGCTAAGAGAACATGACCTCAAAGCTATTAATCGCAAATGGAAGCTAAACGATCGTTTCTACTATTAAGAAGCCGTAGGCTCACTCTAGCTTTGTTCTAGTGCATGTGTTCGAATTAATGTAATGTAACGTTGAATTGTTGGCATAATTCGTCAAAAGCATTTCAACAGCAAATCAAACATAAATCAACATTGCAACTAACTTGTGTAAAATATCGTTTGCTTAGTGCATTTGACATAACTTAAGAAGATTTTGAAATATCAAGATGGAAGTTTCATCATTATCATATACTAAAATCAACTTGTAACCGTCGCCATATTCAAGAACGGACCTATATTTTGTTTGTTGTGGCATGTCAATAGATACCTAATGGTGTGAAATTAGTGATGATAAAACTTCAGAAAACTGCCAGCGACAATTTTCTTTAGCAAGAGAATAAATTTATAGCACAGCGGATGAGTACACAACTGATCAAAATGTGGATTGCACACGTTGTAAGGATAGGAATAGAATAGACAATTTTTCTCATTTGATATGGATGGGTGAAAATAACGCACAACGGTGGTGCTCTTGATATTGTACAATACCTATAATTGAAAAGAGAGAGAAAGAAAAATGAGAGAAAAGAGAAAGAGAGAGAGAGAGAGAGAAAGAGGAGGTAATGCACAATAAAGACACATCTGATTATTTAATGGCGACTATTTACAGTAGCATGGTACATGATCAGTATCCCATTTTACACTATCAATTTGCATAAATAGCTTCCGGCAACTGTATGAAAAGAGAAGACAAGAGAGAAAGAGAGAAAAAAAAAGAGGCATGGACGCGAACCAGCGAAGCGATATCCGTGCGAGAACACCACCAGCATTTTTTTGATTCCTCGTGTAAACGATCAAAACAATTCGCCGCCAATAAGATATTCCATACTGAGCCGTGTTATACCGACATTTTACCATTAAATCGTATATCAATAAGCATGCTTTTATGGCCGTTCAACAGGTGGTGTGTGTCCCCCGCGAGCGGATTGTTTCTCTCGTGTTCGGTTCTCGGGCGAAACGTGGATTCAGGGGAGAGGCCAAACATTTATTAGACAAAGTTTAGATTCTAACGGCACCAGAGGCCGTGGAAACTTACCACGTTCACGTTCTTCGCGATCTCTTTCCCGTTCACGACGCTCTCGACGTTCGCGATCGCGTTCACGTTCCTTATCGCGCTTTGATATCTTGGCCGGTGGTGGCGAGCTTTCCGTCTCTTTGCGATACTCCTCGCGAGCCGGCGAGGCCTCGCTGTTGTTATTGTTACCGGAATTGTACTCGTTGCTTCCCTAAAATTAAGTCAGAGAAAGTATATTAATCTTGATGCTTTAGTTTGCTTCTAACACGGTATGCAACATCCCCCCATATACCAATCCCTTGCAATGATTAAAGGACCTTGATGAAGGGCAGCTAGCAGTAGCAGTGTCAAGCATTAATATTTACATTCACTTATTCGTTCTACGTTATTCACTCACAATAGCCAAGCAAGGCTACTACTATCGCACTATGCTTATTACTATAGCACAGTAATATACTTCTATTCACACATACCAACTTTGCCGTCATTCCTAAATTTGATACCCGGTTCCAATATTAACCCCTTCCAGCACAAGCGCAACCACAAAGCAGCCGCCATATTGAATTTTCGACCCAGCACTAGCGGATGAGCCCACATTTTCTATCCATTTTTCTCGGCTAGCAAACATCGCTAACTTGAAAGACGCATTACACTTACCATTGTTACGGCACCATTCATATTCTACACACCACACAGAAGCGGGAAATAAGTTTTTTCACGATTTTATTGTATATTTAACAACGAACTGTACGCTGCGTGCCTTCTGCTTCAATCGCTGCTTTTTTATTGCTTGACAATTCCAGTGACAGTTCTTGACAGATCTTAGTTAAGCAGTGATTAAATGGCACTGTGCAAAAAATTCTATTTGTTTTTAAATACAATTTTGTCGCAATGGTGGTTCAAAATAAGTTTTGTAACTTAGCTTTTCCTGTACAATATGACTTCATACGTTTAGTTAAAATTCTATAATATCAATGTTTAAAATTTGTTTTGCTGGCAACCCTGACCGCGCACGGTGACGTTAGTTTGTTTAAAGTTTATTTTCTTGTTTCCATAACAAACATTACCAGCTGTACAAAAGTTTTATCATGGAACAGTGCATTGAAGCAATACTTTCCGTAGTTTCCGTAAAACCATTTCTTCTAAATCTAGAATGCGTGAAAGAAAATCATCTTTACCACGCTGTGCTTTCTGCTGTTCTTGAACCGTTATCGAACTCCTCAGAGCGTTCAAAAACGGAGGATAAAATCATTTCTATGAATTTAATAAAAATCGGTATTCTGTATGATACTGTGTATAATCGTTTGCATACAGGACAGTGGAATGCTGTAGAGCCGGCTGAAAGAGAAATGTTTACTGTCCTAACATTCGTAAGGGTGGGTAGTCACAAAGCTGTACATGTTAGATTTTTTTAAAAATATAATCTTGTTATATCATTTAGATAATCTACACGTTGTGGATATCAGCAAGTAATGCGGATTCCATAAAAGATAGCATATATTTGGCCGATCTCGGACTTATGCTAGGATGCCCAATCGAAGCACATTGCAATACCGGTACTATCGATTTACTCACCGAGACCGCATCATCACTCACGAGTCATTTATGTACGTAATGAAAGTGACTTTCTTTCGTCGATTGTTAAAATAATGTTGTGTTTTTCAGGTGGAATCGCGAAGCAAGACCCTCCTCGGAAAAGATTGAGGCTTGATGGTAAGGTAGAAGACGTTAGTACGAATGATAAGCACTGCAACAATGTTCCCGTATTGCAGTGTCCATCGGTTGATTTTTTCGGGTAATTATGTTGTTTGAAACAGATAGAAAGTAAGTTTGTTAAAGAATTATATTTTCTTATTAGACAACATTACTACGACCTGAAGCAACCTGCCGTGCTTAGAGGAATAATCGATGATTGGCCGGCAATGGAACGGTGGCACGATCCGAACTATCTGCTCAACGTTGCAGGAGAAAGGACTGTTCCGATTGAAATCGGTTCGCAGTACAGCAATGATGATTGGTCCCAAAAGCTTATGAAGTTTCGAGACTTCGTTGACCAAAGCCTCTGCGGCGAAACAACCACCTCATCGGGAGACGTGCAACGTGCAGCCTACCTGGCGCAGCATGATTTGTTTGATCAAATTCCTGCACTTCGTGCTGACATTGCTGTTCCTGACTATATCGGACGAACGGACGTTCGTCCACGCATCAAAGCATGGCTTGGTCCAAAAGGCACCGTATCGCCACTACACACTGATCCTTGCCATAACCTACTGTGCCAGGTAGAACAGACGAACATTTGTCACCCTTCACATGTGCAATGGTACTAATCGGGCTGCTTTATGGCAGGTTTTCGGCGCTAAAATCATCATCCTCGCACGACCGGAAGATACCGAAAAGCTGTACCCACACGATCACTTCATACTGAGCAATACTTCCCAGGTCGATGCACGTCGGGTTGACTACGAAAAGTTTCCACTAGTGCGTGAGGTATCGTTCTACCGTTTGACACTGCGCCGAGGTGAAGTACTCTACATACCGCCCAAATGGTGGCACTATGTCGAATCACTGTCACCGAGCTTCTCGGTTAGCTTTTGGTTTGAATGATTTATGCTGATTGCTGTTTGCTGCTGCGTGATGCAACAGAACGATATCGAGGGCCAGCATAAATACTTATCAAAACACTACCCCGTCTACAATGGTATGAGTTGGTAGGGAGCGCATCGAAATCAGAACCGAATTCGAATGTACTGTTGCTTCGGAAGTGCCCTTGTTCACGAAGCCAGAACGACAGGAATAGGCAAGCACATGCGCTTTGGCACAGCATCCACACGATAAGAGCAGTCCTTACCAAAAATACAGTGCCCAGCAAGAAATGTCGATAGTTGTACCTGTGGAATTTGTACATGCATTACATGTAAGTACTGAAGGAAAAAAAAAATAAAATAATTAATTCCTTATTTGCGGCAGCATATTAATAACATTACCTTACTAAAATATTTTGTGTATTTTAATGACATACATCGGTACACATCTCCACTGCATATCCTACACTGTGCTCGTTGGGCGAACACTATCGTTCCGCTGAATACACTGTTCTGCCACAAATTATCATCATCCCAACGTAAACGTACACATTCAGTGCGCTCAAAGACTTCGGCGTGGAAGCATCCACGGTGCTCGATACATTCATACTCTTCGTTTGGTTACGACTAGTGCCGGTCCTTCCTGAATGCGGACGCAAACTTTCACGCGTATGATTGCCAATTTTTGGCGCCTATAATCCCACTTAAGCCAAAGCTTGCGGTACGCGTAAATAAGCAAAAAAAGTCAAATTCTAGAATAACGCGTGCCCTACATTGTAGTGTACACATTTTTATAGACCGCGTCGTACGAAGTGTTGGTGCATACTGTGTGTGTGTGTTTGTTTTTTTTTTTTGTGCTACTTCAATTACAGCCTACTGAGCAGTGTGTTCGTTGAAGCAGTTGAAACCGCGGCTTGTGACGTTTGGTGAAAACGTGGCACGGTTTGGTCAGCGGAAAATTGAATGTGGCGCGCAAAAATTGTGCCGATGAGCACTGGTGAGAACAGAAGACGTGGCTGACGGGCACAGTTCCAAAATACACACACCTGCACGTACACTTCTCCGTAACGAAATACCGAACGAGGCAGACGAAATGTTTGGTATTAATTTGTTCGATAGCATGTTGACAGTTTTCGTATTTGCACAAGGTGAGTAGCACAATGCTGGGGACGAAGCGGTGGTAACAAAAGAAGGGAAAACACATCGCAACCAAAAATGGGACAAATAAAACACGCCGACTGGCAGCGCGGGAATGTAGGTAATCCGGCTGGGAATGGGGTTTTGTTTGGCGGGATGAAGCGTGTTTTCAAATGCGGCAACTCCCGGCGGTGTTCCCGCTCGGCGACGTTTGCCAGTTGGTTAGACAAATCCCGTTTAATACATTTTTGGGTTTTGTGGTTTTTGGTTGATTTCGGTGCTACCGGAAGCGTGGTTTTCGGCACTTTTTCCCAATTCGCACCGCATCGCTTCGTTGTCGTTTAAGATTTTGTTTTTTTTGTTGTTTGTTGTTTTTGATTGCCAATGGTATATTATTCCAGCTTGAGTCGAGCACAGATCCCATGAATGAGCTTGAAATCCAATCTGAACTGCCAACCACCAACCTACGCGCGCCTGAACGGAAGCCTAAGCTCACCATCTGCGATTTCTCAGGCAGGTTTCTTAGTGGTGCTGGGTGCGGCGAAAACCACATTTATGTATCGCTATTTCTAACGAATTTCTAAACCACCGGTGCAAGCTTTCAAAGGCAAGCATTTCGTTTGAGGTTTTTATTTTCCCTGCGCCTGTATACATTAAGCTTTATTGTGAGATACACGTGGGCAGTGTGCCGCGATGGCACCAGCAACATACACACACATACACACATACATAAAAAAATAAGTCTCTGTTTACTGGAATTGCGCCAAAACAAATCCAAAACAAGTACGCTTCTTCCCGTTGACCGTATGCTGGGATTGCAAGGATTAAACATTAATTCGTCTGTCCTCGTGGTGCGGTCGCTAAACGGAGACGGTGGAGGTTAAGGGGTGGAGTGAGAGTTTGAACTATTTGTTTTAATCCCACCATGGTTCGTTCGTTTCTACTGACCCTGCTTCCAGTGCGAATGCAATCATCCTATGAGCTACTGGGCGTCTCCATCCGCATTGCGCACACAATAACCGATACCAGACAGTTGGTTTTTTTTT
>STHB01000010.1:2791402-2814282 GCA_018908115.1 Anopheles rivulorum
TTTTTTTTTTACAGGCCTGGCTTATAGCATGGGTTTGCTGGATTTAATGTCGGACAAAAGTCACAAGTATGCCGGAGGTGACGCGAGGATTCGATCGGTTGGTTTAAGGGATCGGACTGAATTATTTACTACCGTGTCAAACGGATGGAGTAAAAACAGTATGCTGTACTGTGTAACGGGTGAATGCAAAAAATAATTACGAATGTAAATACCACATTCGGGAGGATCGATTGTGCGAAGTGCTATGCGCCTTTCATAAGGAAGCGAAACGCATGGGGATGCAAAAGAAAATTTATGCCCTTTTCATCCTGCTGCTGTAACGAATTACTTTGTGCTGAGCTCGAAATTAATGTTTTATACGATGCGAAGAATGGTTAATGATCCATTGTGGAAAAAAGATCGCAATTTGGTCGATTAAACATGGGAGAGCATTATGGAAATTTTCATAATTTTAATAAGATGTACCAGTTTTTGTTTTGCTCTTGAACAGAAAATATTTTATTCTTATTGTCTTGATAAGGAATCAGCAAGATATGTGAACAAAATGAAAACAATTATTTCCTCACTTGAAAATAACCTCAGCGATTTATGGTTACATTTGTTTTAACAAGAAATTTAACAAGAACGCTACTTTTCACTTTAACTTTTTTGAAGTGCTTCAAACTAAGTGCTCACAAAAGTGTTTTCCTGCATCGAACATTAAGCAAACTTCTTTATTAGCTAATGAATTTCAGCAAACAAATTATTAAAGCACACAATCCCTATTTCCCGGAAGCTCGTTCGTTTTAACCAGGCCAAATCCTCGCAACGTCCCTTAATTTCATGAAAGCTATTTAATATTTAATGATTCAATGACTTTCCAGCTCAGCCTGCTAACAAACCTTTGCACTGCTTTTTTGGATTAGCTTGCCATTTTTTACCAGTCTGCAGAACGGTGGCCACTCCGTCCAAGCCGATGGTGGTTAGTCAAAAAGGTGTGTGTTCCCGGCAAAGGCCCGGGCGTACATATCGGACCGGGTTCGTGTTTCGACACTTCAACATGTGAAACCGTTTAAAAAGCAATTTTCCAATTAGTTTGGTTTTTGGCTGAACCCACCCGGGGTGTGCTGGCTCTAGAGTACTGTAACGGAATGCTTTAGAAATGAACAACGAATGAAAAATCAAAAGCTCATGTACGTGTTCCCCCTCCTGGCAGGGACTGGCAAAAGAGCATCAATACTTCGTGCAAGGAGCTAGTGTCGGAGGAGCTACGAACTACCAGCGTGCATGCCGGTATTGTTTATTTCAAAGCCAGCGTGGTGTCCCGTTCTTCACATTCGCATTCACCTTCACAAACGCAATCCATTCGTGATCGTTCTTTGTAGTGATGAGAAAGTTCCTTTTTTTTTTGGAACGGAACGGAACCAGTTTCTTTTCAATTAGAAACGGAACGAACTTTGTAGGTTCGCTGAACCTACTTCAACGGAAAAATTCAAACAATTTTTTTCTTTTTCCTTATTGGTCGAGTGATAATATATTAGAATTATTCGTGTATGGTGTGTTTTTCAAATAAAATCGGCTTCGCTCACGTTATTTTTGATTCCATCAACCATACATTGCTTCCTCATGTAAAGTGTGACAGTGGTTGTGTCCATCATGCAGTAACTGTGAATCTTGTCAAGAGACAGATTCCCCGTAAATATTCCAGAAAGGAATTGAACAATAGTTTCCATTTGTTTTGCTACTTTCACCGTTGCTTTCGTTCCAATATAAACGGCTGAACGGTTCTGAACAAGAAAAAAGAAGTAAGAGTGCTTGTTGTTACCTTCTGATGCACAAAAAAAGTAGGTGCAAAAAACCTACTTTGCGTTTTTATTTGAACCTGGGTGCGTTCGTTCCATTGAAGGAACGGAACGAACCTAGTGGGTTCGGAACGAAATTCTCATCACTAGTTCTTTGGTTTTATCAAAGCATAAATAACGTATTTACTTATGGAACAGATTTCAAACATGCCGTTTGCTACTGATACACGGCAGTGTACTATGCTACTATCAACACTTGTTTTTTTGCCTGTTCCTTGTGCTCCATAAAAATCGATTCACCAACCCGTTGTTAGTGCGGCCAGAGTAATAATAATCGCACATGAATATTTAACCATCTTGCTAAAATTAAAATTTCTTTTCTCCGCCCGAACAACAATTTCGTCCCTTTTTTTTGGTGCTAGATGCCTGTCAGTTCACACAAAACTGTTTCAACTTGTAGCAAAAGTTTGCGTTTTGCACGTGGAAAATGGCGGTGTAAGCTGAGTTGAAGCCAGTGGAAGCGGCTACGGTGTGAAAAGTAGAGGCACAAAAGATTTACTGTAATTTTTGCTGCACACGAACCACCCCTCGTTGTGCTCGTTGTGCTGAAAAGAAAAGCTTTTCCTTTCACCTTGCTTTTCGCTGTACCGCTGCTGGGTTGTGTAAAGTTTCCCGTGTGACTGACATGGCGGTAGATTTTTTGGTTGGTCTTCCGTTTTTATTGTTTTGTTTTCCTTTGTTGCTGCTGCTACTACTATAGTTGCAGCACCAAACGCATCAAAGCCGGGTCACACATTTGCAGTGAATTTTAATGAATTTAAACCGGACGTCCATGATGTGCTGGTGCGAATGTGGTCCGCGCGTTGACTTGCAAATAAACCCCAAAAAAAGGGGATCCACCGCACGGTGTGGTCTCATTTGGTAGGGAATGAATATTTACGCGCTAGACGGTAGACGGGTTGACTTTTTGAGCTGACAAAAAAAAATCCGCAAAAAAGTTGCTTCTGAATATGTTATATGGGGGAAAAAATCTGTCTCCATTTTCCTCGCATTTTCAACAAAGCTAAGCGCATGTGGCGTATACTTAGCCGTCTTGAAGCTGTCAGCAAAACAGTTACAAACAAAGCAATAAAAAGCATTGCAATATAGACTAGCGTAATAGAGATCACGGCATTACCGTGTCCTGGTTGGACATATCTTAAACTTACTTTATTATTTTTACCACCCCGCCCTTAAAGTCACTCCCGTCGTTCGTCTTGGCAAGTTATTGCCATCCAGCACACCATAATCCTGCAAACGTCGTGACCAACCAGACAGAGTGGTCACGACAAGCGCCTATGACTATTGGAACCAACTGACAAGGGTTCACTATCGGAACGTCCACAGCTAACGTATAGCGATAGGGCAGTGCTAATAAGAATGACCCATGCCCCGTTCAGCCTATTCTCCCCTCCCTTTCTGCGTGCGGTTTGAAACGATCTCCAAATACCCGGCATCATAAATTCCCCTTAGAGTTCGCAACAAAAAAAAAAAGAAAAACGGAAACATTCCACCGGTTACGGTCTCTGCAACTAGCACCGACACATACAAACACAGGAAAACTTTCAATAGATCCGATTTGATAAGTGCTGCCTTTGTGGAACGTTGCAGTATTTAACCAAAAAAAAAAAAACTGAGGAGAGAAAAAAACACCCATTGTACTTATTCCACACTTTGCCACTCCGTGCACTCACTCAATGTCTTGTACATTCTGGCTTGTGGCGAATGGCTATTGCACTGCTTTCCCTATTGCACTGTCATCTAGCCTATTTGTTGTGCTCGTTTCGGTGCTGTGACGAACGATCCGCATGCACGTGTGTACCGTGTGTACGCGTGGTGAGCACTCGCACTGTGGATGGTTTTGTCACCGAAGATAAATAGCCTCCATTCATTTGTGAGACGTTCGTTGCTATCGCGTGTACCCTCGAGGACTGTATGTGTGTGTGTGGTAGGTTAGTCCTCTTGGTCAACAGCACCAAGCACCAAGCGTTGGCACTTCATTGCAGCAGGATGCGATCCGTCCCCATTGGAACCTGTTGGGGCATTGCTGCTTTGTGCTTTCGTTTTCTCGCACTTGTGGTATGGGTGCCGAAGGCGACGAAGTGACCTATGGCAATTGCACACTTCATACCACAAGCACACATACACATACATCGGATGGTCTTGAACAAGCTGACCATAACTTGGGCGGTGCAACCATGCGTTCCCGAGCATTCTAAATCAGGTTGTCCAATTAAATTCTTCAAATAAAGAAACCGGAAGGCGTGAAGGTGCCATTACTCGAATCAAAAAAATTTTTTTTTTTTTTTTATTCATAAAGAACGGCCTGGCCGTATTGCTAATCAAAATTTTATAAAAGGTGTAAAATAGAGTAAAAATTTTATAAAAGGTGTAAAATAGAGTAAACTCTAAAGAATTTGTTTGCATAGCTATACGATTGCAGCAGAACTAGCGGAAAGGGGAGGATGTTTTTTAAAACAACCTTAGCAGGTTTGTGTATCTTATCGTTGTATCTTCACATGAAATGTAGTGTGAGCACATAACTTCAGCACGTTCACATGTGAAGGGTTAATTCGTCGACATCTTCATGCAATGGTCCAGCATAACTGGTAAAGGGTGCAGGTACTGCAGGTGTTCTACTACCCAAGACTCAATTCTCTACCGAAACCATGGTCCACTCACCAGCAGTTAATGATGTTGTCCGGAATGAGCCGCTTCGGTTACCGGTCCACAGCTTCCATGTTGCTAGCTGCTATAAACGTTTTGCCATAAGTTTCAGGCTATTTTCTTCCTTTCAAAGCCTTTAAACTGGTTAAAGTCGATTGTCGTTTTGTTTTGTTTCGTACACCAGACCCAGAACCGTACCACAACAGCTATTTTCAGGACATAGTGACATGCCGTACCTGAAACGTTTTCTCAATTTTTGCTCGCATCGCTACCACTTAGCGAAATGTATGTCTGCCTCTATGTAGTTGAATTTTTCTTTCTTTCTTTCTTTCTTTCTGTTCCACTTTTTCCCCTAAATGGAGCAAAAATCTAAAACTGCCAAACCGCCATACCTTCCAGTACGCTTGCTTCCAACCCAACGGCACACGCGCGTCAATATTTTAACCTTCGCGCGACGACGGTCGCAGTCGTGTTGCTTTTTGTGGGAATGCGCTGAAATATTGCATTTGTGGCGAAAATCCGGTCGCCGATCGGAGATTGGATTAATTTTCGATTTTTCCGTACAGCATCTCCGTCCAATAACGCGTATGTGGGATTACTCCTTCCGATGACCTCGCCTGGGGAAGATTATACATTGGACCGGAATTTGTTGCAGCGATTCCGCAAACGAACACGGAAATGATTTTCTTGATGACGAGTACGCTGTGAAGGAAATGGTTTGATTGTGGAAGAATTGCAACCGGTCTAGACTACAGCGTGTAGGTAAATTGATCTGGCAGCATGAACGAGAAACCTGTACGTATGTGTCGGTCGTACCAGCTGAAATGCGGGTATGCGAACGTTTGAATTGGAATTGGATTGGAATGTCTGAAGCATTTGTATGTTCCGGGCATTGGATGTGTGGAGAAGGAATTTAAAGTGCTCGAGTTCAATGTTAATCAGTTTATGTCGGAGCCCTTCGAAGAAGGTATAATTATGAGTGATGTAATTATAATTTGCTTTCTATTATCTTTACAGTTTTCCAATGAAAGTGTTCACAATTTTTACATTAATGTTATAGAGAACGTATAAGCAAAATGCAGGGAATTTCGGGTATTTTAAAGTAGATTTTTATGTAGATTAAAAATTCATATCTGATGAAGATATAAATAACTTCAACATCGATTGTGTTTGATTGATTCTGAAATTTAGCTGTGACTGAATATGGATTAAAGTTTAAATTTTAGTATGCTGTTCAATATTATAACATAATAAGGTGCTGTAACCATGTAGCGCGTCCATGTGTGTATCCGTCTGCTGTGTAAAACATACCACTTGCTGATATAGAGAGCTCCAGTAATGAATGCGCTAACTTCATTCACAATAATTTTGCGTTCATTCCCTGGTTTCTCTGGTTGCATCTGCGGTACTACAACACTTTAGGTGTAACTTTGGTCAACCCCGTTTCCACGCTGCTTATCAAGTCAATTTATTAAATTTAATTGGCACATTTAAGCTCATTTCCGGGTGTGCTAGCTAACGAACAGTGCTATCACAACAGCAGCTACATCCTCGCACCATGCTCAAGTACGGAATATGGAAGTACGTAGAAATGAGGAAAAGGAACATTTATGGAACAGTTATATTTTTTTTCCCATAAACTTATCGCCCGAAGCTGGTACCAAAGTGAAGCGGTGGTCAAGTGAACTCGCACGACTGAACTGGGAAGGATGTAACGTGAGTGTACATAATTCAGTTCCCATCTCGATACGTGTGCACACTTCTATGGTTTTGCAGTGAGCTGAGAAATGTGGAATTAATTTAAAATTTATTTTAAAACATATTTCCGCTACTAGTGCAAGCCGCATTACAATGTTATCTTGTATCTACCGCTGATATCGTGCTTGCTGCAATTAATTGTCTGAATTTGTTGGGAGGAAAATTTATCATGTTAATTTTATGGCTTGTGAAAGGCATGAACTTTGGAAAAGAGATTAGTTTTTATGTTCTACTTTTTTCCGTCATGATGTTCTATGTTATTATCACTTCATAACACTGCCATCAAGCGATTGTTTTATTTGAATTGTATTATCGATGCTCATGGCTCATTGTCTGCGCCACTTTTGCTAATGGAAAATGGTGAGTTGGTTGTAGTAAAAACGATTCATTAACAAAACAATAAACATGAAAACTCACTTTTGATAGAAATAACACAAAACAATGGCGAGTGCCGTTAACTTTAGAACAATTTATATTATTGCGTATCATTGATTCATGCAATATAAAATTGATTACTGATTGTAATTTTATCACAACCCCTTCAATGTGCTTAGACAGTGCGTAACATAAGTATAAGAACAATTTTTGTCGAAAGTTTTTATATTCGGGTTTCGAAACATCACGTCATATTTAACGAGATTTACGAGTACTGACTATAGCATTTTATATTTGAGCAATATAACAAAGAAAATGGTTCGAAGTTAGATGGGCAAAGAAATACAAAATACCAAACTACATTAACTGTTACAATGATATCTTGATAAATATGTGACAGGGATCACTGACCGACTATTCACATTTTTCAACTAATTCTAATATGATTCTTTCTTTTACAGCACTACAATGTCAGGAGGGCTTAGTATGCTATTGATGGCTTTCCTTGACTTTATTAAGCTTTAGTACGATATCTACACCTACGAAAAAATATAGTCTTGCTTTTGTAGAACAGTTTTCATTACAATACTATTTATTTTTTTAATTCGATCAGACTTCCGTAGCCTTAACATAACATTGAATTGCAAAGGAAAAATTTACCACATTCAAAAATTCATTTGATGTCTGCGGCATCAGTGACAATGTTGAATTTGAAAACAAAAATTAGGTGGTAGTTTTGAAATTATTGAGGTCCAAATATTCAGCAAGGCATAATCTTGTTTAAATTGTAGAAGAGTGATAAGATTGTAAAGTGGATCAATGTGTCCTGTTAAATGTTTAAATATAAACAAAATCAATACTTTTTTTCCTCCTGTTTCTACATTGGGTTTTTATTGATAACTTTAACAAGTTTTTTTTTGTTTGCTTTTTGATGGTTCGAGGCAGATTCGAACCGAAGCCTTCATAAAAACATACAAGCCAAGTTTTCTTGTCATTTGTAGGTTAGATGGTTATTCTTCTAAGATTAATTTTTTTTTCGATTCTCGCTTGACAAACCCAAGGATTTCTCAGTTTTTGGACTTGATTGTTTCATATATTCATCTTTTGTTATAAATTGTTAATAAGCGCTTGCTCCCAACAAAGATTTAATTTATAATAATTAAAAAACAATTTAAATTATTAAGTTACGCTTTTCGAACATAACAACAAATCAGAAGGTCCGAGAGGAACCAGACAAAGCCGTTCTACAATTTCTAACTTAAACCAAAATCTCATTATCCGTTTGTTCTTATAATTGTGTTACACACTGTATAATGTAAAGCTGTTTCATGTGGAAATCCTGCACAAATACCAACCAGATCCTATTCAATTCGAGTAAGGCCCATTCAGTAAGAAACGAACATTGATGCATTTTCCAACCACAGCTACAATAGATGACAAACTGAAAACTATTCGCTGCAGCGGAATAGCGTATGAATCGGAACCACACGTTCATTATGTAGATTACATTCAATTATTTTATTTTATTACCTTTTAACGACATTGCGGCGATGATGACGATGATGGGATATAATCCCTGTGTCCATTCCATCCACATGCCTGCCGGCATATTATAATTTAACTGCATTGCATGAAGTTTTGTTCAGCCTCGTGCTAAGCCGACATGGTTGGGGGTCGCCCTCTATCGCTACGGTTCCGCGCAAAAGCTGCAATTAATTTCCAATAACATATTTAACATACAATTCCCATCATTCTCGGTGCGAGCAACCGGGGAAAACAGGGCTGTACATTCATACCCTAATCAAACGCAAGGGGCCTTTTGTCAGCATCGTCGAAAACATGGTTCATCCATTTCGATCGATTTCCACCACCACCATCACTAGCCACGTGCCCGGTTTTCTTGGGCCGCGTAGCGCAAGGCAAATGGGACGCAGCATTACCGGAGGTCACCTAATCCAATAATCGTTATTATTGCAAAACACTTTGCGAACGGTTTAATTAGCTCCGACAATTCCAACGCGGCCCAGCAGCATCAGCGGTATAGGGATTCATTAAAATGTGTTGTGCTTAATGTGTTCGGGATGCTGGTGCAAAACAGCTTACGCTGCTGCTGGCGTCATTAAAACATGCCGGCAAAGCGTCTCCGTTTGGGGTTAACGTTACCCAAACCATAGACCGGCGGTGCGGTGGCGGGTTCAGGTATGTGCGGTGGGATGGAATAATATAAATTCCAAGAACGATCCAGTGGGTTGGCCCGGAAAGGTGGGGTAGGGTTTGGGGGATGTTAAGGGGGCAAAAGCTAAACTTTGAATGAGTCCCGAATGACTTCTTACCCACAGGAAGAAGCACTTTCGAGAACGACAGCACAGGGCGCGCGAAAGCATAGTCGATTAACATAGCGGCAGAGAGAAATAAATGCTTTCATCATACTTTGGCATACCAATCCGAGCGGTCCATCTACAGTGCAGGGTAGAGTTAGTGTGAACGGTGTGAGAACTAATTGTGAATTTTATCTTATGAAATGCTTTCCAAAATATAAAGCAATAAAGCTTACCGACTGTCGCCTGTAACGAATTTGCATGCTGTAACTTTTCACTGATGGAAATATTAGTACATAAATCAAACACTACCGCACATTCATTTACACCTTGTAGCTCACACCCTAAAATCATGTTCCGATTTTCATAATTCACTTCTTGTACAAACATTCCCGCGCTTATCTGTACTCGACATGGTGTGATGAATATCCATCAGTGAACCAGTTGAGAGCATCCACTTGCTTGCCGCAATCTCAAGCTTAGTTCCCGCCGACGAGAGTACAAACAACGGTGGCAACACTTAGTAGACGATGGACAAAACAAAAGCAGTAGCAAAAAAGAAAAAAGAAGGGAGAAATCTACTCTCGCAACTGTGTGAATAGGATGGGTGTGAAAGTTTTTGAGATTTTGTTTGCGATAAACTAAAGCTTAGGCGGATGCTCGTGATGGTGCTTTTAGCGCGCTTTCCTTCTAGCGTTTGCTACGCAGACGCTTGGCAAACTAATGCATTGGAGCATTGGCCGGAAAGTGGTAAAAGAAATTTGCCTATCTCATCCCCTGCCTGTGGGCCGGTACGATCGGATGGTAACTTTTGACTGTTGCGAACGAAAGTGTTGGGAACGAGCGGGAAGGGTGGCGCAACCCTTCGAAAGGGTGGCAGTGCGTCAGCTTAAGACAATAAAAGGAATCGGTTCCGTACCCTTGCTGCACCCTTCGCAGCTGTGCGAGTTTGTTTACTTTCGCTAGCCAATGTTTACTATCGTACAATTTGTGCTATTTCCACCCATTGCCTTACGTCGCCTTACGGATGGTGGCTGGCCAGATAGCTAGCAGATAAGCAATGAAATTGTTTTTTTTTCGTCCAACTCTTTTTCCTTCCTTTTCTCTGTACGCAGAAGGAGTGGCAAACTTTTTTGGAACGCTGTTTATTTTTGTACGCTGTCCCACTAGTAATGGTGGGATGGGATTTTTCGATTTGTTCATATATTAACATTTTTTTAGTAATGCAGATCATTTCAATAACAGGATGGTAAAAATGTGAATGTGATATTCCGGGCGATGTAAGCTTTTCCAACATAAATCACTGATATGATATGACCAGTGAAATGGTAAAAAAGATTTTTTAAATAAAATTAGTTTGTGAGTTTTATTTTGTGCTCCAATCTACGTTTGGTGGTGTTTGGGATAGTGATCGGTTCTCGGAACCGCACCTACGGCTCGGAACCGCTTCCGAGCATTTTGACTCCGGTTCCGATTCCGGCTAAGTCAAAACCACGATTCCGCCTGGAGCCGTGTGGAGCCATCCGGAGCCGCTGGAGCTAGGGTAGGATAATAAAGGAATCTTTATTTAATGCATTATAAGAAATTTATTAAACACACAGATTCCAACATTTTACACAGATTCCCCATGTTTTATACTTACTTTATACAATGTTGTTTTATAACAATAGTAAATACAAGAGTAAAGAGATAAAAAAAATGGGCAATCTATGTAAAATTAAGTATACTTTAGTATCTTTATCAAGTATCCTTTATTATGATATCCTAGCTCCGGACGGCTCCGGACAGTTCGGACGGCTCCGAACTCGGAGTATTGCACCTACCTTCCGGAATCGCTTCCAAAAATAGAGGAATCATTCGGAAGCGATTCCCCTTTTTTTGTCGAATTTACCCATCACTAGTTTGGGATACTCATTTTGAGATATAAATTACAAATACAGTCAACTTTCTTATAAGTTATAGTTCTAATAGTTCACTCCGTTCCAGTGGTTAAGTCGCTTTACGGAAAAATTGACTTGCGGGAAGTTCTTTTTATTAAACAATTTATATAACAGAGAAATAAATCTGTTCCACAGCAAAATAATACTTAACCTAAGTGTATATTATTGGAAATAACATAATAAATGTCTTCAGTCAATTCAGGCTTTGTTTTTTATCAGTAACTTTATTATTTCTTCAGAAAATGAGCTCATGGAAAGAGCCATTCCCAATCTGAATTGCAATTGTGTTAACACACATTGCATCAAGCCACATTTTCTTCACTGTTTCTAATTCATTACCGTACAGCAAAAATAAATAGAATTATTACAACTTAAATGCTTGAAACGTTGCTCCTTTAAAGGAATATTTTTGCAGCATTTAAATTTGTTCATTATGTGTAAATTCGTTAAAAAAATACTCTCATTATGAAGGGGTTGTCTGTATTATATTGTTTAATATCTGTCCATCACACCTCAAGTAAAATTAAGCGTTTTTGGCCTTGGTTTTCGGCAGCAACACTACCGTATGACAAGCGTATTACGTCGACAGCTGATGTTTGTGATGACGCGTATAATATTGATTATTCGGTAAATAAAAAAAGATCAATTCAACATTCTTATTATGTTCTCACTCAAATTAATCACTCTCTAGTATGATAAATTAATCATAAATCACTTGTAACGGAAAGAGTATGTATCTTCTGGTTCTTTGGCTACACAAACATCTTCTTTAGTGTGTGTGTCTTTATTTGTGGTATGAGTCTTATTATCAAAAGTCTGTTTTGCGAATGGGGACACCAACAACATTGTTACACCGTTCTATTCATAATTTTTGAAACTCATACTTCTCGTTAAAGCCTTGGGTTTTCTATTTGTTTGTTTAATCTTATTTAAAACTTTAAACTATTAGGTGTATTAATGTGTTCGTGCGGTTTTGGTATTAATGCTCCCATTTATTTATTACATATTTATTGAATCTGGCAACACTGCCAATTTGAAGTGTCATTATTGGGCTACAATATCCACTATCTGTCATTTTGATAAATAGTAAATAACATAGTATCTGCGAGCACCGAACATGGCATCATTTGTACCAAATAATGTGTTTTTGCGGGGAGTTTTGCTTCATTATTTCAATATGAAGAAAAAGGCTGCCGAAAGTCATAAAATTTTGGTAGAAGTGTATGGTGACCATGCTCTAGCTGAACGAACGTGTCAGAAGTGGTTTGCACGGTTCAAAAGTGGCAATTTTGATTTGGAAGATGAGGAGCGTTCCGGAGGACCACGAAAGTTTGAGGATGGAGAATTAGAGGCAATACTGGATGAAGATCCATCACAAAACCAAAAAACACTTGCACAGACACTGGGAGTGGCTCAGCCAACCATTTCTCTTCGATTAAAAGCAATGGGAATGATCCGGAAGGTGGGAAATTGGTTGCCCTATGACCTGAAGCCAAGAGACGTCGAACGCCGTTTGTTCACTTGTGAACAACTGCTCCAAAGGCAAGAGCGGAAGGGATTTTTGCATCGAATAGTGACTGGTGATGAAAAGTGGGTACATTACNCGCTAACTTCATTCACAATAATTTTGCGTTCATTCCCTGGTTTCTCTGGTTGCATCTGCGGTACTACAACACTTTAGGTGTAACTTTGGTCAACCCCGTTTCCACGCTGCTTATCAAGTCAATTTATTAAATTTAATTGGCACATTTAAGCTCATTTCCGGGTGTGCTAGCTAACGAACAGTGCTATCACAACAGCAGCTACATCCTCGCACCATGCTCAAGTACGGAATATGGAAGTACGTAGAAATGAGGAAAAGGAACATTTATGGAACAGTTATATTTTTTTCCCCATAAACTTATCGCCCGAAGCTGGTACCCAAGTGGAGCGGTGGTCAAGTGAACTCGCACGACTGAACTGGGAAGGATGTAACGTGAGTGTACATAATTCAGTTCGCATCTCGATACGTGTGCACACTGCTATGGTTTTGCAGTGAGCTGAGAAATGTGGAATTAATTTAAAATTTATTTTAAAACATATTTCCGCTACTAGTGCAAGCCGCATTACAATGTTATCTTGTATCTACCGCTGATATCGTGCTAGCTGCAATTAATTGTCTGAATTTGTTGGGAGGAAAATTTATCATGTTAATTTTATGGCTTGTGAAAGGCATGAACTTTGGAAAAGAGATTAGTTTTTATGTTCTACTTTTTTCCGTCATGATGTACTATGTTATTATCACTTCATAACACTGCCATCAAGTGACTGTTTTATTTGAATTGTATTATCGATGCTCATGACTCATTGTCTGCGCCACTTTTGCTAATGGAAAATGGTGAGTTGGTTGTAGTAAAAACGATTCATTAACAAAACAATAAACATGAAAACTCACTTTTGATAGAAATAACACAAAACAATGGCGAGTGCCGTTAACTTTAGAAATTTTTTGATTATTACGTAACATTGATTCATGCAATACAAAATTGATTACAGATTGTAATTTTATCACAACCCGTTCAATGTGCTTAGACAGTGCGTAACATAAGTATAAGAACAATTTTTGTCGAAAGTTCTTATATTCGGGTTTCGAAACATCACGTCATATTTAACGAGATTTTCGAGTACTGACTATAACATTTTATATTTGAGCAATATAACAAAGAAAATGGTTCGAAGTTAGATGGGCAAAGAAATACAAAATACAGAACTACATTAACTGTTACAATGACATCTTGATAAATATGTGACAGGGATCACCGACCGACTATTCACATTTTTTAACGAATTCTCGGGATGATTCTTTTTTTACAGCACTACAATGTCAGGAGGGCTTAGTATGCCATTTTTGGCTTTCCTTGACTTTATTAAGCTTTAGTAGGATATAAAGCCTTTACCACCACCGGGCCACCTACGAAAAAATATTGTCTTGCTCTTGTAGAACAGTTTTCATTACAATACTATTTATTTTATAAATTGGATCGGACTTCCGTAGTCTTAACAAAACATTGAGTTGCAAAGGAGAAATTTACCACATTCAAAAATTCATTTGTTGTTTGTGGCATCAGTGACAATGTTGAATTTGAAAACAAAAATTATGTGGTAGTTTTGAAATTATTGAGGTCCTTCTATTATGCATGGTATATTCTTGTTTAAATTGTAGAAAAGTGATAAGATTGTAAAGTGAATCAATGTGTCTTGTTAAATGTTTAAATATCAAAAACAAATAACAAAATAACAAAATCAGTACATTTTTTCCTCCTGTTTCTACATTGGGTTTTTATTGATAACTTTAACAAGTTTTTTTTTTGTTTGCTTTTTGATGGTTCGAGGCAGATTCGAACCGAAGCCTTCATAAAAACATACAAGCCAAATTTTCTTGTCATTTGTAGGTTAGATGGTTATTCTTCTAAGATTAAATATTTTTTGTTCGACTCTCGCTCGACAAACCCAAGGATTTCTCTGTTTTTTGACTTGATTGTTTCATATATTCATCTTTTGTTTTAAATTGTTAATAAGCGCTTGCTCCCAACAAAGATTTATTTTATAATAATTAAAAAACAATTTAAATTATTAAGTTACGTTTTTCGAACATAACAACAAATCAGAAGGTCCGAGAGGAACCAAACAAAGCCGTTCTACAGATTCTAACTTAAACCAAAATCTTATTATCCGTTTGTTCTTATAGTTGTGTTACACACTGTATAATGTAAAGCTGTTTCAGGTGGAAATCCTGCACAAATACCAACCAGATCCTATTCTATTCGAGTAAGGCCCATTCAGTAAGAAACGAACATTGATGCATTTTCCAACCACAGCTACAATAGATGACAAACTGGAAACTATTCGCTGCAGCGGTATAGCGTATGAATCGGAACCACACGTTCATTATGTAGATTACATTCAATTATTTTATTTTATTACCTTTTAACGACATTGCGGCGATGATGACGATGATGGGATATAATCCCTGTGTCCATTCCATCCACATGCCTGCCGGCATATTATAATTTAACTGCATTGCATCAAGTTTTGTTCAGCCTCGTGCTAAGCCGACATGGTTGGGGGTCGCCCTCTATCGCTACGGTTCCGCGCAAAAGCTGCAATTAATTTCCAATAACATATTTAACATACAATTCCCATCATTCTCGGTGCGAGCAACCGGGGAAAACAGGGCTGTACATTCATACCCTAATCAAACGCAAGGGGCCTTTTGTCAGCATCGTCGAAAACATGGTTCATCCATTTCGATCGATCCATCCACCACCACCATCACTAGCCACGTGCCCGGTTTTCTTGGGCCGCGTAGCGCAAGGCAAATGGGACGCAGCATTACCGGAGGTCACCTAATCCAATAATCGTTATTATTGCAAAACACTTTGCGAACGGTTTAATTAGCTCCGACAATTCCAACGCGGCCCAGCAGCATCAGCGGTATAGGGATTCATTAAAATGTGTTGTGCTTAATGTGTTCGGGATGCTGGTGCAAAACAGCTTACGCTGCTGCTGGCGTCATTAAAACATGCCGGCAAAGCGTCTCCGTTTGGGGTTAACGTTACCCAAACCATAGACCGGCGGTGCGGTGGCGGGTTCAGGTATGTGCGGTGGGATGGAATAATATAAATTCCAAGAACGATCCAGTAGGTTGGCCCGGAAAGGTGGGGTAGGGTTTGGGGGATGTTAAGGGGGCAAAAGCTAAACTTTGAATGAGTCCCGAATGACTTCTTACCCACAGGAAGAAGCACTTTCGAGAACGACAGCACAGGGCGCGCGAAAGCATAGTCGATTAACATAGCGGCAGAGAGAAATAAATGCTTTCATCATACTTTGGCATACCAATCCGAGCGGTCCATCTACAGTGCAGGGTAGAGTTAGTGTGAACGGTGTGAGAACTAATTGTGAATTTTATCTTATGAAATGCTTTCCAAAATATAAAGCAATAAAGCTTACCGACTGTCGCCTGTAACGAATTTGCATGCTGTAACTTTTCACTGATGGAAATATTAGTACAGAAATCAAACACTACTGCACATTCATTTACACCTTGTAGCTCACACCCTAAAATCATGTTCCGATTTTCATAATTCACTTCTTGTACAAACATTCCCGCGCTTTCCTGTACTCGACATGGTGTGATGAATATCCATCAGTGAACCAGTTGAGAGCATCCACTTGCTTGCCGCAATCTCAAGCTTAGTTCCTGCCGACGAGAGTACAAACAACGGTGGCAACACTTAGTAGACGATGGACAAAACAAAAGCAGTAGCAAAAAAAACAGGAAGGGAGAAATCTACTCTCGCAACTGTGTGAATAGGATGGGTGGGAAAGTTTTTGAGATTTTGTTTGCGATAAACTAAAGCTTAGGCGGATGCTCGTGATGGTGCTTTTAGCGCCCTTTCCTTCTAGCGTTTGCTACGCAGACGCTTGGCAAACTAATGCATTGGAGCATTGGCCGGAAAGTGGTAAAAGAAATTTGCCTATCTCATCCCCTGCCTGTGGGCCGGTACGATCGGATGGTAACTTTTGACTGTTGCGAACGAAAGTGTTGGGAACGAGCGGGAAGGGTGGCGCAACCCTTCGAAAGGGTGGCAGTGCGTCAGCTTAAGACAATAAAAGGAATCGGTTCCGTACCCTTGCTGCACCCTTCGCAGCTGTGCGAGTTTGTTTACTTTCGCTAGCCAATGTTTACTATCGTACAATTTGTGCTATTTCCACCCATTGCCTTACGTCGCCTTACGGATGCTGGCTGGCCAGATAGCTAGCAGATAAGCAATGAAATTGTTTTTTTTCTTCGTCCAACTCTTTTTCCTTCCTTTTCTCTGTACGCAGAAGGAGTGGCAAACTTTTTTGGAACGCTGTTTATTTTTGTACGCTGTCCCACTAGTAATGGTGGGATGGGATTTTTCGACTTGTTCATATATTAACATTTTTTTAGTAATGCAGATCATTTCAATAACAGGATGGTAGAAATGTGAATGTGATATTCCGGGCGATGTAAGCTTTTCCAACATAAATCACTGATATGATATGACCAGTGAAATGGTAAAAAAGATTTTTTAAATAAAATTGGTTTGTGAGTTTTATTTTGTGCTCCAATCTACGTTTGGTGGAGTTTGGGATAGTGATGGGTTCTCGGAACTGCACCCACGGCTCGGAACCGCTTCCGAGCATTTTGACTCTAGAGATTTTGACTCTAGAGAAGAGTAAAGAGATAAAAAATGGGCAATCTATGTAAAATTAAGTATACTTTAGTATCTTTATCAAGTATCCTTTATAATGCTATCCTAGCTCCGACGGCTGTTTTTTATCAGTAACTTTATTATTTCTTCAGAAAATGGACTCATGAAAAGAGCCATTCCCAATCTGAATTGCAATTGTGTTAACACACATTGCATCAAGCCACATTTTCTTCAATGTTTCTAATTCATTACCGTACAGCAAAAATAAATAGAATTATTACAACTTAAATGCTTGAAACGTTGCTCCTTTAAAGAAATATTTTTGCAGCATTTAAATTTGTTCATTATGCGAAAATTCGTTAAAAAATACTCTCATTATGAAGGGGTTGTCTGTATTATATTGTTTAATATCTGTCCATCACACCTCAAGTAAAATTAAGCGTTTTTGGCCTTGGTATTTGGCAGCAACACTAGCGTATGACAAGCGTATTACGTCGACAGCTGATGTTTGTGATGACGCGTTTCATATTGATTATTCGGTCAATAAAAAAAGATCAATTCAACATAATAAGATAAATTAATCACTCTCTAATATGATAAATTAATCATAAATCACTTGTAACGTAAAGGCTATGTATCTTCTGGTTCTTTGGCTACACAAACATCTTCTTTAGTGTGTGTGTCTTTATTTGTGGTATGAGTCTTGTTATCAAAAGTCTGTTTTGCGAATGGGGACACCAACAACATTGCTACACCGTTCTATTCATAATTTTTGAAACTCATACTTCTCGTTAAAACCTTGGGTTTTCTATTTGTTTGTTTAATCTTATTTAAAACTTTAAACTATTTGTTTGTTTAAACTTAGAACTACGATGTTGATTTGTTACATAAGATTTGACATTTTTGATATAGTTGTACTGGTTTTTGCACCTTTGATTGTGGATCAATATGTGTAATTTCATTTCTTGATTTGAAGGAAGATTTTTTGTCATTGTCATAAAGCGTTACTGTTAAATTTTTAAATAAACGAGAATTATATTGTTTTTTTTATATGATTGTTCAAAGACAATACAGCGCTGAGCCGTCATAATAAAATATAAATAAATGAAATGATTATTTAAAGTTAAACGAACTTAAATATTTGAACATCTGGACGTTCGAGGTGGGCCAGTTTAAATAGAAATAACATTTGTTAATTCTGTACCGTACAACATGCTCGAACAAGCGTTCATTTTCCACAAGGCCTAATTTACGTTTCAATCACTGTATAAAAGAATTTGCATAATTTGTATAATATATTCGTACGACAATAACAAATTGAACAGTGAAACATTCAAAACGACACGCACTCACAAAAATGGTGTTTATTTGCTCACAATAAATACGCTCGCAGCAATACACATATGTTATGTATGTCGGATAAAATAAATCGAGCTGTAATGAAACAATTGCTTACAGCAGCATTGGATAAACCATNATTTTCCACAAGGCCTAATTTACGTTTCAATCACTGTATAAAAGAATTTGCATAATTTGTATAATATATTCGTACGACAATAACAAATTGAACAGTGAAACATTCAAAACGACACGCACTCACAAAAATGGTGTTTATTTGCTCACAATAAATACGCTCGCAGCAATACACATATGTTATGTATGTCGGATAAAATAAATCGAGCTGTAATGAAACAATTGCTTACAGCAGCATTGGATAAACCATTACACTCGAAAACAAAACAAAAATCCACCCCCATAAAACTACATCGAACTTTGTTCGTTTTATTTCCCTTGCTTGCTATTACAAGTCCATGGGGTCACTTCCCATGGCAGGCAGGGTAAGAAACATCGAGTGGAATCTATCCTTTCTTCGCTTTAGCCCGATACCGATGTCGTGGTACAAAGGGTTTTGCAAAGTCTGTCGCACTGTCTGTATCTTACCGCAAGCTAGGACAGACCTGAAGCTAGGTGGCAAAGGGCAGCAGAATTTCAATAAAGGCTAACATGTCTCCCATTTTTCCTCCCGGTGGGCGTCTGCTGCTGCTGGCTGTGGAATTTAGCTTCAGCCAGCACGGCCGGAGCAAAATGTAGCCGCTTCAGGTTGACTGACGAAAATGGAAGAAAAGCTGGCAGATGCTGCTGCTGCAATCATGGTGAACTATCGCACCGGACTGTACAAACTTCAGCTTGAGCTTGAGCCAACCACGAAGCGTCATTCACCGGTTCAACGACAAACGCCGGTACGTTGCCAGTTGCTGCTTTTCGACCACAACCAAGCAGCTAAGCTTCTTCTTGCATTCGCGCGTACAGGCTGCTGCTTGAATGTTCCGATCGCTGCAAAGCTTCCCAGGATTCACACCATGCTTGATTTTCCATTTCCGCTCGCAAACACATGAGAAACAAACAGGAAAAGAAAAACGGGTTTTTTTCTACTGTGTATGAAGATGATGGGTATGTGTGTGTGTGTGCGCGTTGGATATAAATAAACCATCTTTTGCTTTGGCTGCGTCTACCCGCACTCTGTCAAGCCGCCAAGGGTCGCCACATAAA
Source organism: Anopheles rivulorum (assembly GCA_018908115.1). Classification (NCBI taxonomy): domain Eukaryota; kingdom Metazoa; phylum Arthropoda; class Insecta; order Diptera; family Culicidae; genus Anopheles; species Anopheles rivulorum. Next base: position 2,811,049 of record STHB01000010.1, read on the forward strand.
TAGATGAAAGGCCAGTGCAACAGAGGGTTTGCCGAGTCGGGTTTATTTTCTTTCTTACCTCAATCGTTCACCATCTTGCAGACTTGGCGGTGTTGGTGAACGGAGCGTCCGTGGTTGGGTGAGTGAGAAAGCATGAAGTGAATGGTTGATAAAATAAACATATCCCTCTGCTGTCACTACTAGTACTACTACTACTACTACTGCTGCTGCTGCTGCTGCTACTACTACAACCACTACTACTCTACGGTTGCTTAGTTAGCGTTGTCGGATACAACGGATCGGTTTGCCCGCCTCAATCCGGTAACGCAGGATAATAAAAGGCGAAAGAAAAAGGATGAAAGATACGGATCAGTTTCCACATCCATGGTACGGGCGAAAACAAACATAAAAAAAAACCTCTTGCAATGTTGCTGCTGGAGGTGTGGATTTTTATTTCCAGCTTCAAAACATCGTTTCCCTGTTTGCCCTTTGCTGGCCAATGCTTATTTATCCCTTCGGAGCAATTCCGTCTGGAGCGGAAAGACTTTAACCTGCTTCCTTATTTTGCAAAAACAAACACACACATGCACACATACGGAAAAGAAGCGCAAAGGGGTCACTGGCCGCCATTGAGGGTGAAACGGTACCGCCGGTGCATCGCCCGGAATGAGTGAGGCATGGTCGGAAAAGTTGCCCCTTACACTGGCCTTTCAAAAATCAAGTGCTCCAAAATAAAATGAAAAAAGGTTAAAAGACATGATCCCTCCATTCGTGTCTGTTGTGTGTGTGTGTGTGTCTGGTCGGTTTTTTCTTTGCTTTCCATTTACTGGGGATTCTATTCTACCCTTGAGGTCCAGTGTACACATTTGCACATTCCGGCCCAAAGTCAGCAAATTGAATTCGTGTGGGCAAAAATTATCCCTGTAGGAAACTTTATGTTTTGGTTCTTTCTTTGTTAAAGAACCTTTGAACTTGTCCTTTGATATTTCCGAGCATGGTGAGGATTTGTTGCGTGAATGTGTTCCCAAAAAAAATAAAAAGAATCGTTGGACCTCGGGTTTTGGTTCCGCTGTTTCATATCCCGTTGTAAATGGGCAACTTTTTCCACGGTTCCGTTTTTCGTTTGTGTCCTTTCAACGCCAACGCCGGTCACAGGCCGATGTTGGGCAGAAAATTTATTTTCGGCATGTTTTGGAATTAGTATGCCCGATTCCTGTTTCGATCCCGATTCCCGAAATTGAAAGTTCATCAAATATTTAACCCACACTTCCACAGGCCGGTGGCCAATCAAAACACGGGTAGAACGAATCTGGAGAATTGGGTTATGGATTTATTTTTTTATGTTTGTTATTTTGTTTTATTATTTATTCAAATCAATCAAATTATGCAATATAACTGAGATGATTGGCATCGGTAACATTGAGTGGCAGTGTGAGAAGCGAACTTCATTGATAAGCCGTTCAGTCAGCATATCATTTTATCAGTTTAATTAAATTGTATCCNCGGTGCATCGCCCGGAATGAGTGAGGCATGGTCGGAAAAGTTGCCCCTTACACTGGCCTTTCAAAAATCAAGTGCTCCAAAATAAAATGAAAAAAGGTTAAAAGACACGATCCCTCCATTCGTGTCCGTTGTGTGTGTGTGTGTGTGTGTGTGTCTGGTCGGTTTTTTCTTTGCTTCCCATTTACTGGGGATTCTATTCTACCCTTGAGGTCCAGTGTACACATTTGCACATTCCGGCCCAAAGTCAGCAAATTGAATTCGTGTGGGCAAAAATTATCCCTGTAGGAAACTTTATGTTTTGGTTCTTTCTTTGTTAAAGAACCTTTGAACTTGTTCTTTGATATTCCCGAGCATGGTGAGGATTTGTTGCGTGAATGTGTTCCCAACAAAAAAAAAAAAAAGAATCGTTGGTCCCCGGGTTTTGGTTCCGCTGTTTCATATGCCGTTGTAAATGGGCAACTTTTTCCACGGTTCCGTTTTTCGTTTGTGTCCTTTCAACGCCAACGCCGGTCACAGGCCGATGTTGGGCAGAAAATTTATTTTCGGCATGTTTTGGAATTAGTATGCCCGATTCCCGTTTCGATCCCGATTCCCGAAATTGAAAGTTCATCAAATATTTAACCCACACTTCCACAGGCCGGTGGCCAATCAAAACACGGGTAGAACGAATCTGGAGAATTGGGTTATGGATTTATTTTTTTATGTTTGTTATTTTGTTTTATTATTTATTCAAATCAATCAAATTATGCAATATAACTGAGATGATTGGCATCGGTAACATTGAGTGGCAGTGTGAGAAGCGAACTTCATTGATAAGCCGTTCAGTCAGCATATCATTTTATCAGTTTAATTAAATTGTATCCATAGAACTATATGTTGTTGATCGATTCTGTTGATTTTACTAGTTTTATCGTTTTTATGTTACTTTGTGTCAGAAGTTTAACAAACGTTTCTAGTGTTATTTATAGAACATATATTTATTCAGGGAATTGTTTATAAAAATCATGCTAATTGTACATTTTTGGACTTTCTTTTTTAGCATTTAAAACGCAAGACGTACAAGCACCATTAAAATCGTGAATATTCATTAACTAAATACACTTCTGCGGCTGATAACAGCACACGAGTATCTTGGCACAACTTCTGTACCTTCTGCAAAAGAAACTTTAGCTTTAACTTTTTCCCAGCCCTACCTGCCTGCTTGTTTTTATTTTGCTGCCCCATTTGCAGCGATTTTGAGCAATTGCCGCCGTTTTCTGTGTTGTTGCACAAAAATAATTTCAATCAAACTTGAAACTCGCACTTCCCTCACTGCCCGCACAGTGCCGCGTCTAAGGAGGACTTTTTGATCTTGCAATGAACACCGATAAAAGTTGCCTCCAAAACCAACCCAGCTCGCCAGCTTATCAAAGTTATCCGAATAGTGTAGAAGAGAAAGAGTTTGTTGTTGTTGTTTGTTTAGTTTTGTTGCATGCTTCAAAAATCAAACCACACAGATTCCACACAATTGTTGGGTAAAACTTTCCTAGACCGTTTTTGATGTTTGCTGTGTGAAAAGTGGGACAGTTTTGGTGCCGTGATCGGTATAATTAAGTTTCGTAATTTTAATAATAGCTTTTGCCAATTACTTATTTGATAAACAATGAGCACACTAAACTAAACATGTTAGTTGAGTGAAACAACAACCATTTGCCTTATTTAATTGACCCGATGCTAGTTAAAGGTATCATTTGCATTGTGGATCTTTGTTTT
>STHB01000010.1:2814841-2855965 GCA_018908115.1 Anopheles rivulorum
AACCGAGGCAGAATCCGACAGCCAGTCGAAAATGCAATGAGTGTACATCGTATTGATATTGCTTTAATTGCACTAAAAGCAAGCGAACGGGATGGCTAAAGTTGAGTGGTCCCTAGTGATGGTGGCAGTTGTTGGTTTGTTTTCCATTTGCCGCACGAGCCGTTTGTCGTCGGAAGCCAGTATTCGCGCACATAGCGCAAATCACTGTTGCATAAGCTGCAGGCGCTCACTAGCGGATGCTAGCTTGAAGAAGCAAGGCGCTGCGAAAGCATGAAAAATTATGCAGCTGTAGCAGATGAAACACAGTTGTAAGAAGGGCAATAAAAAAAAACTGAAAGCCAGCGGGTTCCTTTTTTGTGTAAAAAAAAAGTGTAAAAAAAGTGTGCTACAATAACAATAAAATTGAATTGAAGCGAACAGGGGACTGTAACTTCAGCCGTCCACTAGAACAATGATCAATCATCTGTGTGCTTAAAAGAAAAAGAGAAGTATCAAATTTCATTACCGAACTGGCATCTCCTGCTCAAACACCCGTGTACCAGCATGGTGATAATGGTTATGTTTTCTGTCCATTTTGTTATTTTCATTTCACGGTGACTACACCATAAACAAAGACGCTACACAGCACACTAGATGAAGTGCAATCGTTCCTGCCGTTCCTAATTCCATTTTCATATTCACGCTCTTGTTCCATTAATCGGATGGAAAGGAACGGCACGATTGTGCGAAAGAAAGGTGTAAACAGATGTCAAAAAAAAAAGTGAAAGAAAAACAACTATCACGCAGCGGGTTTTTTTGTTTTGTTTGACGTCGAGCACGGCCCGGTACGCGACCAACAAAGATACGCGCTTAAAACAGAGCGTGAGCATAACGCAAAAAGGAACGAGTTGAATGAAATATTCATGTTCTTTGGCAATCGTTTTTTTTTTCTTCTTTTCTTCGTTCCGTTCACCGTTTCTTTACCACCCACTGCGACTGGTGGGAGGGTGTACGGGGCGTGAATGGGAGGTGAGTACAAAGACGCCTGATAGTTACGTTTATGCTTTTCAACATCGCCACAACAACTTCACAGCAAGCATGCTCGCGCCAACGGTGTGTACCGTTGTGCGCTACATCAATCTCATCGCGAACGAAACGAATTTTCATTTCACACCACCACCTTCACCGACCGCCGATCTCTAAAAAGGATCCAGCTCACCCCAACACCGGGTTTTGGGGCGTGTTGAAAGTCTCGCCATTTTCCAAAGTATGGCCTCGTAAAATCATTCCCGTGACGGGTTTCCGCACGAACCTCTACACACACACACACATTCTCTCACCGCAAAGTCCACCGTGATTAAGATAAATGAATTTACATGCAAATGATGATGATTATTCCGCGTGACATCAGTATTGGTAGCTTTGCTTGCGATTGCAATCGCTTCATGTTTTGCTACGGGGACGGTGACGATCTGAAGAGCACGCCGTGGTTTTTGGCCTTGTAGAACCTCTGGCGTGCAGGGTGACGGTTGCAATGGTAGTACAAAACCCCGTTCTCCCACCCGTGTGGGCGAGAGTTTCCAGCGGCTAAACGAATCTGCCTCTGCTACAAAATGGTGCCAACCCGCCCCGGTATGTGGCGGGAATTGCATAAAATTATAATCTAACCACACATATCGGTCCCGGGCGCCGTTGTGTTCTACCTGAAGCTTGATGTTCTGTGCCGTTTTCTCATTCGCAGCGTACCATTCCGTGCACATAACGAACCTAAACGTACCGAAGACGTACGTTCTCGATCGGAGCACTTACGATGCGGTCGGTACCGGCACACAGCCGACGGTACAGCACGGTGGTGAGAACGTTACCACAGGCCTGCCGATGACATCGACCACCGAGGCACATCCACCCGCCATCATGTCTACCGGACCGGGCGAAATGAACTTCACCGATGCCGGCCTGAAGCCACTCATCATGGACTGTCAGTACGAGATTAAGGCACGCGAGTGTGGCTTCGTGCTCAAGTGGTACTTCAACAAGAAGCTCATCTACCAGTGGATCCCGTCCCGGACACCGGTGGGAATGGTAAGCAAGTGCGAACGCCGAAGCTTCCTTCGAGCGTTGAGGGAAGAAATACCGTGGCTTTGCTCTTCATTAACGTCGTCGATCATAAAACAGCATACTGTGAACAGGTACAGTGTAGCTCAGAAGATGCTGCAGTTGCCGGGCGATGTGTTTCAGTGTTTAAATTTTATCATTTTGCACGTTATGCATTTAAATAATATGAAAAAAACCCGGTTTGTTGGCATAATTGAATTTGCGTCCGAATGTATACTTTGCGCATAACAAAACTCATTTAGAACGTTGTATGATCGGTTTTTTATGCCTTCTGCACTGTTTGTCTCTATTGATCATTTAATTAAAAGTTCACAGTAAAATTATAATCAATGATAAAGTCAGCTTTATGATCGCATGCCAATCTCTGCGGCATACTGTACCCATCCAATCGAAGCAATCCATAATTCTAATTCCATCATTTCCCTGCACATTGAAGAGTACAAGTATTGGTTGTACCAGTTTGAAGCACTTCATGCCATTCTAATGTTCATTTCCTTCCGTATACTGCTGCGGTGGATGCCTGCGGTGGATTCATCGTCATCGGATGAACTGGTGGCGCGGGTCACAGAACCAGTTCAAGAACGAGCTGCAGACCAACTACTCGATGTCCGATTCCATCAACTACAAGTACCGTGCCTTGGTGATACGTAATCCGAAGCTGAATCACAGCGGCGAGTACATGTGCTCGGTGCAGACGTACGATTCGTTCGATCGGCGAATGGCACGGTTTCAGATTGTCGGTAAGTACGCCTATTCCTTCCCATCCATGATGTCTGTCATAGACGGAACGGTTTCCTCTCTGCGTACGCCACGGCACATCCGGGCACCCAGTTCGCTGGATGGTGGTGGTATGTGATTCGATTAGGCCGGGGATGTAATTACCTTTCCTGAGGAATGTGCGTCGTATGCTTCGTAAACGTCAGCTGGCGGATCGTGTTGCGCTGTGCCATTTTACGATGTAATCGCATCTATTGATTTACATCTTGGAACTCTCACTCTCTCTCTCGTGTACAGGGAAGGACACGGTATATTATGTTACACGATTACACGTTTCATCTGTTCACTTCTACCGCGGTGGACATCTATTTAGAATTTCTTATCCGTTTTACCGGATGCGCACAGTTTACTGTTTGTCGGAATGTGTCGTATTTAAAAAAGGTGAAACATGACTAATTGTATACACTAAATTGTGGTATTAATTGGAAAAGATTAAGGAAGCTTAAATAGTACCAATACTAAACACTGTAATGTCCGATTATGTTTAAAAATAATCTTCATAAAAATTCTTACGATTACATGAAGGCATGAATATTTAATAGACGATTGTTATAATCTCGAAAGCAACAGAAGTGTGTCCACTAATATGGATGGCAATATTTTTTAAATGCTAAGTTACTTAACAAGGGTAATGATATCTTTTCGTTTTCAATTCTGTTAAAATTTAATGCTTGAGTTTGAACATAAATTTTTTCGACACTGAACTAGACATAATAACTCACTTGAAGGAATTAAATCGAAGTGAGTGTGTTGGAATAAAGAAATAACTCTTTAAGTCACTCATGTCCCGCACTTCACACACAGCGATTTAAAACATTCATGAGTTATTTAACTCATGAGTGAGTTGGTTTGCTATTTAATTCTTCACGGCGACTATTATCTCACTCAGAGTGATTTAAATCATTCATGAGTTATTTAACTCATGAGTAATTTAACTCATGAGTGCGTTGTATCAACATGTGCTAGAAAAGGTTTCGATACATCGGATGATGAGTAGTACATTTCTTCCTGTGGGGAAAAACAAGTCCTATGAGCAAAATCCTCACGGTTTCTTGACTTCATCATCCGATGTATCGAAACCTTCTCTAGCACATGTTGATACAACACACTCATGTTAAATAACTCATGAGTTAAATAACTCAAACTCAAATTAAATCACTCTGAGTGAGTTAATGGTCGCCGCGAAGACTTAAATCACAAACCAACTCACTCATGAGTTAAATAACTCATGAATGATTTAAATCACTCTGAGTGAGTTAAAGGTCACCGCGAAGAATTAAATCACAAACCAACTCACTCATGAGTTAAATAACTCATGAATGATTTAATTCACAGAAGAGTTATAAAAACTCTTCACAGATATTTGAATTAATTCACTCTCTGCTAAGATTTAATTCATTCAAACATTCTAAATCAGTGTGCCCATCACTACACTGAACTAGAATAGTAATGTTTTACGTTACTATTAAAGTTGGTTTTTGCTGTATTATTGTATAAACAGTACGCACAACATTCTCGATACTGTCTTGGCATTTATGTCATAAGTGACTTGACTGACTAACTTTGTTGCTTTGCTTCTTTTTAGTTCATTAAGTTCATCCCTGTTTTGTGGGATGAACTGAGCCTTAAGAAACATACGAAAGTACTAAAAGGCATTGGTTAACAATGTGGTCCTTCATGGAAGTTCATCGTTTAAGCGGTAATGTCGAGTGCTTCTAAACACGTAATTACTTCCTACCATTTACAAAACATGGAGCAAAATGAAGCTATGGTCTTTTTATAGCTATGCTGAGGCAATCTATTGTGAAATTTTTAGATGCAGATCACCTCTCACAAGTCAACGGATCAACGGATGAGAATTAGACGTTGAGGAATGTTTCCCTGGTTCCGTAAGAGGTGGATTTTACTTCTGGGAATCTTCACATTTTGGGTATTTCCCTCGTCAATCTGTAACTCACTGTGTGCCATATGCACTGACCTATCGAATGTATCCATCGGGAGTATAGTAGAATATTTAATTGAAATTTGAAGCTTTTTATAACCAACTTTGGTTAGTTAGGATCTTTTTAACAATCTGTTCAATTGATTGGTGCAGCTCCTAATAAACCACACTGTGCCATGAAACACACAGGATCATGTTCGTGGATATACTCGGCTCAATTTCCCATCGTCCCATTAAAAAATGGTTTGTTAAATTGCTTGTATTGTACTTATTTGCTATTGTACTATTATGGTAAGTGTGTAACATCGGTTCGGCTGTATTGTAACCACAATGTGGAATGTGGAGGCCATGTGTGAAAGCCAAACCATACACTGCTTCAAACCACAATCGTACGTCAGATAGCTTATCTGCTGCAGGAGTCCTATATACTTCTCACGATCAAGCACCATAAACCATAAAGTTGTTTATTAAATCGGCTCTTCCATTGTCCTTCGTTTCCATTGTGCTGTACTGTGTTTATTGAATTAAGCTTTTGTTATTAGTTTCGTTTTGTCGGAACTACCATCTGAAACGTATTGTTAAAAATATTTAATTAAAACATTTTCTACCGATTTAAATCTTGTCTGGTAATTTTTTATTCTTTGTCTATATCTCATTTTTTATGCTTCACATGTTAATATGCAATGTACATTTTGATTCGCCTCTTACAATTTAATATGTATCAAAAGAAACAGATAACAGCATACAAAATAAAAAAAATTCCATACAGTTCCATAGTCGACGAAACAAACTAACGATACAACGCGGCTATAGTGCATTATGCATCGCTTGCCTTTATTTTATGTACCTTCCCTGCCTGTCCATAAATTATGAACATAGTGAGAATTATGCAGATGAATCATTAAAAACATAAATAACCTACGTTCATCAATGCGGTGCTACAGGAAGAGGCTCATAAAAAAACAGTACCGAAGTTCGCTTTTCACCAAACTGGTTGAGTACATGAATCGGGATACAGAACGGGAAAATTGTATGTTGAAAATAATCCTTCTACGAGTTGCTTATGTTGTTTTCATTCATCGTATACCTATTACCAAAAACATCACCACCAATAGAAGCTTTTTGTAATGCGATCTGTTCGTTTCTTTTCAGTGCCCGAAAAAACGTTACTTCTGCACTACGAAAATGATGGCGAAAGTGAAAATATGTTGCTTATCAAGTGCAGCGTGTTCATGATATTTCCGGAACCGAACCTCCTACTGATGTAAGTGATCTAATGAAATGATCTTTAAAATTTAACCAACCACACCATGCACATGTGATCGTAAATAGCTCACCGGACAATCCGACTATTTGGCGTTTTCCTTTCTTACCATAAAACACAGCGTTAGCGGTAATCTATTCCTGGTCAGCTCGCGCACATTGGTCACCGCCGATGCAAACCACATGTACAATAAGACCGTTTACGGGAAAATCGATAAACATTTGCTCATCTCACCGACCTCGATTAGCTGCGTACTGACCGTGCCCGATTCCGGTTACATCCGCAAGCGCGAAACCATCTATTATGGTAAGTTGTGTAACATATCGGTTCGGCTGGATTGTAACCACAACATGTGGACCGGAGGACATGTGTGAAAGCCAAACCATACACTGCTTCGAACCACAATCGTACGCCATTTTTTTTTTGACAGTGCTTCCCTAACCTCTCAAGTGTACTTTTCTTCCCCCGGTTTGCAAACCCAACACGCTCCCATGAAGATCCAACACCACTGACGAAATGGAGTCGCTTACGGATGGACGAACGGGGCCACTTTCAGCTACTTTCCGACGATGGTGCAGGTTAGTGTAGGGCGGCGGTTTGATTGGTCCATAAATTTTCCATCCCAAATGTCCTTCGAATTCGAAAGCGACGGAACCGGAAATGACAGTTTCCATTTCCAGACACCCTGGGTACCGGCGCTGGTACCCGATTGATTGGAAAGCGTGCGGTTTGGGTGGTGTTAAAATTTTGATCCCATATTCTATCCTACCGTTCACCGTTCAAGTCCACCCACCGGGGACCATACCGGTGGGATGGTTAATCCCGTCCCTTGTTGTGTGATGCATCTGTGATCAGCGCCTGACTGTACATATGTGCATTTTTCAAAGCACACCTTTACTCATTTTATCGTATTTTTGCTTTGTATCGTTTTCTGTTTGCAGGCCAATTAAATCCACTTGCCGGTTGGTTGATTAGTTTAATTGTATTTCTACAGCGCGCTGTCCTCTGGCGACACGGTACGGATTCAATCAAATAGGGACCGATCGAATCGAAACCATACGTAGAAGGTTTTGTATTTCATTTAGATGATTTGTTATTCCTTCGATAGGTAAAACAAAAAGTGTAATGCGATGGTAGTAGTGGTAGCAAGAGAACAAAAACAATCCCAAAAATCCCATCCGTTTGTATGCACGTGTGATTTATTCATGATGACAATCGATCATAGAAAGGAAGAAAAACTAGGTAAGTTTAAATGATATAAAGCAGGCTTTGATTTTATTGCTTTAATAGAAGAATTTCCCTTGCTTTTACTGTTTATGCTTATAATTATAATTATAATAACAACTTATAATGTATAAAACTTTATCTTTTTTTAAACAAAACAACAAATTGAAATATAGACTGTCGCAAGGTCTAACTAGTTCGGCTACGTAGTAAAAATGAGTCTCACACGGCCAAGCCGTTCCAACATTAATAATAAAAAAGATCCGTTTTATTACAATAAAAAGTAATAGAATTTTGAAGTATTTTGAAGCACCACAAGGGTATGAAAATGAAAATCTGTAGTAAGTTTATTCAGTTGGCAATTTGTTTTACTTCGCAGACTTGGCACCTTCTTAATGATTGAACACAATTTCTGAAATATGATGAATGTTGTTATATTTTGTAGATACTGGAATTTCCATAAAATATTATATGAAATTTCCATATAATTTTATATGTACCACAATCGCTTACTGTCGAGTGGAGTCGTCAGCCAATCCATTGGCATGGGGTTTCTGATGGATGTATCAACGCCATTGCTGTCCATGTGAATGGCAAAAACTGAATTTTCGGGCTGGGTCATCCGGTGCAATTCTTATACATTGAAGCATTGCTATACGGTTATAAATTTCTTCCGTACGCGGCTGGTTTTACAATAACATAACGAGGAGGGTTGGATAGAAACTGACTTTTAACCCAAGAGGTTGGTGAAATTTTGAGCAACTTCAAAATAGCGATCCAGCAATACGGCCTGGCCGTTCTTCAAGAATAAAAAAAAAATAGCGATCCGCGCGACACCCGACATCGACCTTTAAAATTTGCCAATCAATAATAACGTTGTTAGACCTTGATTGAGTCTATACAGTTTTCATCTCGAAATCCCTGATAATTCTTCCTTGCGATAGTTCTAAGAGAAAACAGGCTTTCAAAAATAAGTATAATTAACAATTTTATGGGGGCGGCCCGGTGGTGTATTTGGCAACGGCGCCAGTTCCTAACACGACCGGACCGGGTTCAAATCCCATTCGGACCGTCCCCCCGTAGCACGGTCTGACTAGCCTGCTACGTGGTAAAATTAGTCTAATACGGCCTGTTCCGTTCTAACATACTAAAAAAAAAAAATAACAATTTTATGGCTACACAAAGAAGAACTACTACCGAAACAAAACATAATCAGCAAAATAATAATTTATGGTTTATTTAGTATATTAGACTTACTGAGTTACGATTGAGTGATCAGGTCATAGAAACGCAAACCGGTAATTCATTTTTATAACATCCACGGTTGGCTGGATTTGTTGGAGGAAAATCCATCATCGACAATATCTACTCACTGCAGCACCACCTATTAAAAGACTTGAAAGCGAACGATATCATTGATCGACCTGAACGATGGAACACCATGCCTGAGAAGCTATANTTAAATCCACTTGCCGGTTGGTTGATTAGTTTAATTGTATTTCTACAGCGCGCTGTCCTCTGGCGACACGGTACGGATTCAATCAAATAGGGACCGATCGAATCGAAACCATACGTAGAAGGTTTTGTATTTCATTTAGATGATTTGTTATTCCTTCGATAGGTAAAACAAAAAGTGTAATGCGATGGTAGTAGTGGTAGAAAGAGAACAAAAACAATCCCAAAAATCCCATCCGTTTGTATGTACGTGTGATTTATTCATGATGACAATCGATCATAGAAAAAAAGAAAAACTAGGTAAGTTTAAATGATATAAAGCAGGCTTTGATTTTATTGCTTTAATAGAAGAATTTCCCTTGCTTTTACTGTTTATGCTTATAATTATAATTATAATAACAACTTATAATGTATAAAACTTTATCTTTTTTTAAACAAAACAACAAATTGAAATATAGACTGTCGCAATTTCTGATTAGTTCGGCTACGTGGTAAAAATGAGTCTCATTCCGTTCAAGTCGCTCTAACATTAATAATAAAAAAGATCAGTTTTATAACAATAAAAAGTAATAGAATTTTGAGGTATTTTGAAGCACCAAATTAGTACAAGGGTATGAAAATGAAAATGAAAATCTATAGTAAGTTTATTCAGTTGGCAATTTGTTTTACTTCGTAAACATGGCACCTTCTTAATGAATGAACACAATTTCTGAAATATGATGAATGTTTTTATATTTTGTAGATACTGGAATTTCCATATAATTTTATATGTACCACAATCGCTTACTGTCGAGTGGAGTCGTCAGCCAATCCATTGGCATGGGGTTTCTGATGGATGCATCAACGCCATTACTGTCCATGTGGATGGCAAAAACTGAATTTTCGGGCTGGGTCATCCGGTGCAATTCTTATACATTGAAGTATAGCAATGCAGGTAATAAATTTCTTCCGTACGCGGCTGGTTTTACAATAACATAGCGAGGAGGGTTGGATAGAAACTGACTTTTGACCCAATAGGTTGGAGAAATTTTGTATCAAAGTAGCGATCCGCACGACACCCGGCACCGACCTTTGAAAATTGGCATTTGTTGTTAGGGTCGCTGATTGTGACACCAATTCGATATATTTTTTTCTGCTTGCACGATCCTCTCGAGTAACTTTGTTAAACTTCGTCTTGTTTAGTCATTAACCATTGATGCAGTCTATAACGTTTTCATTCCCAAATCCCTGATAATTCTTCCTTGCGATAGTTCTAAGAGAAAACAGGCTTTCAAAAATAAGTATAATTAACAATTTTATGGCTACACAAAGAAGAACTACTACCGAAACAAAACATAATCAGCAAAATAATAATTTATGGTTTATTTAGTATATTAGACTTACTGAGTTACGATTGAGTGATCAGGTCATAGAAACGCAAACCGGTAATTCATTTTTATAACATCCACGGTTGGCTGGATTTGTTGGAGGAAAATCCATCATCGACAATATCTACTCACTGCAGCACCACCTATTAAAAGACTTGAAAGCGAACGATATCATTGATCGACCTGAACGATGGAACACCATGCCTGAGAAGCTATAGTGCGCCTGTTGTGGATCACAATGCGTAAAATATCATACATGCTATATGAACCGTTCGAATCTCCCCCGGATAAACCCAAGCAGATAGACTCTAATGCCTGCTACTCAACATAACACTGGAAGATTCAATGCGAAGTGAGAGCTTCGACATCTGAGGGACGAGATTCACTTGTTCGCTCCAATTAGTTGACTTCGTGGATGACATCGACTTTACCTGACGATCATCTTCGGCGGTACGTGAATCAAATATCCGTCTAAAACGCGTGACCTTCAGGTTTGGAGTGAAGCTTAATTCGTCGAAGACAAAGTTTTTGTTTACCGAAGGCTCTGACCGCGATAGGGTTCAAAGTATCAGTTGTCGACGACGTTCTTGAAGAATTGGAGGAGTTCTGCTACCTTGGTACGATCATATCTTCGAGTTTGGAGTATTGTCCTGTTTGAACGCATATTTAGAGAGGATTTAGAGGAACTGTACTAGTCTAGTCTACTAATAATAGCGGCGACTGTACATTGCATGTCAACTCGTAAATCTTATCTCGACCTGCCTTTGCTGATTATGATTACCATGGTTTAGGGCACACCGTGTGTATCAGGTATGTTTGTTGTTTATCAACCGATGATGAAATAGATTAGTTAAATGAATGATGCATCAAAACTCTACATTCAAAATGTTGATTACGATTTTACCAAACTCCATGCATTGTTTCGTTATTAAACATTTATTTTGTCTCGGTTGCTTACATTCAATAGATTTGTTTTAGTTGCAAACAGTTAAGATTTGTGTTGTCGCTCGAAATTCAGTACGTTTTTTTTTCTTAATATCACCCTGTCCGGAGAAGGATATCTTCCTTTCTTTGCTGCATAGTGAAGATTACACTGTCTTAAGTTGCCCACTGTACATATTGAACGTAAAGCATTAAACATTAATTCGAAGGAAATGCAAATGCTCATCATAGGGTAAGAAAACTGAACCCTGACGCAAACCGTGAATTGGTCCAAAAGTATGTATATGTGTAAGGTGAAAAACACTTAAATTTATATGACTGATGAACATCATTGGTAGAATAGAAAGGTGAGCACATTTGAAAATGGCATAAAGAAACAAAACCCTTTTGAACCCAAAAAATGAAATTATTAGTGACGATTAACCGCAAAACGTGGTCCCAACAACCTTAGTCGCTCTTGTCCGCACTAGAAACGGTTATTTTCTTCTGCAGTTTGCTGTATTCTTCTGTTAGACGATCGTATTCACGATTCAGACTTTCCGATTGTGATTTCATCGCTTCCTTATCCTTACGCTCCTTGGCCAGCTCTTGCTCAAGCTCGGTAATTTTCTTCTTCAGGTCATCGGTCTGAAATTAATGACACAAAAGCGGCAATGAAGGAGCGGCGCTGCAGTAATGCACTATATGATAAACTTACATTTGGAGCATCACCAGCAGCCGGCTTGTCCTTGGCATCCGCTTTCTTATCGCCGTCCTTCTGCTGATTCATTAAGGTACGTGCGGCGCTGGTTGCACTTTGCGCTTGCTTCATTGAGGCTTCTGCTTGCGCTAGCAGCACTGCCTGACCACTGATGAGTGACACCAAGCGGCGGATCACCAGCGACAAGAAGATGGCAAAGCCGGAAATGTAAAAGTTGCGCTGTGCCCGGAACAATCGCATGCTGTGTTGCATCTCCACGTTCAAATGTGTTTCGGTGTGCGTGTGATCTACAAATAGAGGGAGACAATAATCGAAGAAACATGAGTCAATATTCTGCCGCCATTGTATGTTCCTGTTTCTGGCACTTACCATTTGATGAATATTTACGCATTTCGCGGATGGCTTCCAGCAGGAACAGCACAAGCACAGCCAGCAGCAGATAGAAATAGGTCTGGGCCTGGCGGCTCAGCATTGCCAGGAAGCGGGATTTGAAAAATCGATGCCATTGCTGCGGGCTCCGGAGTGGTAGAACGAGCAAAAGCACTACAAATATCTCCACGTACAAAAACGATGCAATAATGCCCCAGACGAGAGTCATTTTGGCAGGACTACAATGGGCTTTAGCAAGATTTCAGAATGGGAACGGCACGATCTATAAATATCACAAATGGGAAACGCGCTGACGTGATTTTTTGTTGCTTTTATGCACGACACTAATATGTTCCGGTATTGCAAGGGTTCACAGAGAGGTCTCAACACGGTGTACGATCAGGAAGCAATGGCATGCATAGAACGTACCGATGCGCCTCAAATAGCCGCGCCAGAGACACGTATGTTGCTGATGAAACTTTGAACCCAAACAAGACACGGATAACGATGAGGATGTACAGTAGTCGGGGGATGGTGCTTACCTGTATTTGGTCGACGAAACAACAGATTCACGAACGCGCTTGACTCACCGTTTTCCAACAGCTGAAAATTTTACCCGTACGTTTTTACTGCGAAGTTGGCCTTGATTTGTTGTTGGTACGCAGTGTTGCAGCACACGTCAAATGTCACATTGAAAACGGTTGGCGAATGGCAAATTGTTCATTTGGCATTTTCGCAAAAGTAAATCTACCCATTCTGTTGTTCATGGGTAACCTTACTAATCGCAATAAGCAATAAATGTTTTATGAACAACGATAAAACGATTTACAATGCATAGAATAATGCAATTTTCCCAAAGAAACGAAACATGTTCGAACGCGCTTTGCTCATTTTCGAACATGGTTTGTGCGGTTTGACAGTTTACATTTGTTTACCTTCTTTTCCAAACAAGAGATTCCGCTGTGAATTTTCGTTTTCTAGCACTCCAAGGGTTAAGCAACAATAGTCCAAAGTGGATCCACTCGGAATAACAGACATGTTGAAGTTTTTGGTAAGTTTTCTCCAGAACTTTGGAAGATTTGTTTGTTTGCGCTCATCACATGATCAAAAAGACACAGGACAATCATTGCATAACCCTAATGTTTCGATCGAATCAACGATGAGGAGCAGGTGTATTGCTTGAGGACTATTTTTAGATCTAAAAAAGCTTGATGCTTAAAAATCAACGAAGAGAGGGAAAGTTGTGATCAGATTAAGTGACCTTTACTTTCTTTTTCTTTCTTCCCAAACAGCTGACGTTCGGTGCCGGTGTTTACACCGGAATTTACATTACGCAAAATTATGAGGTGAACAACAGTTTCCGGTTGCAAGTATACGGCGTAGTATCCTTTAACTGAACGTTCTATTTTCATCCTTCAGGTACCGAGAGTTGACGAACCGGGCAAGTTATTGGAAAAGGCGAAAGAATTCGCTGATCAGTACAAGAAACCGTAACTAAGAAATTGGGACAAATGCCGTCACGCGTCCAGTGGGACTGTTGTTTGTGCATACTATACTCAGGATGGCTCTAAATTAGTTCTTTCTCTGCTAGAGTAATGTTATTTTTTTAATGCTTGTCACTAATTGATGCAGACGAAATCTTTGCTATTTTGTATATGCTTTACGTCTTTTTATTGTTGTCCCCTCTCACCATCCTTTATGTGGTAGTGAAAAATAAATACAAACTGTTTACCAAAATGCACCGCCGGCTTTTTCCTTGCTGTTTCCGGCTCAAAGTAACGAGATGCCACCGCCGGAGTATTCCAGTCGGTTCTGCGGTTCGACGAATGCTAACCAATCGGACGCATGCGTTGGAAGGAGGCCCATGCTGTGACACTTGTATAGAGCCAAACCAATGTTGACGAGGTTGCCCAGCAGAAATACCAGCTTCTGGCCGGTGGCAGAGATACCTTCAATCACTTTGAACGTGGAATGCGTCGAAAGCATCATCTTGATCGGTCGGATGAACATCATCACCACCATCATGATAGGGAAGATACTAATCGAATTGCCCGACATGTACATGATTACCAGGTTCATCGGGAATTGCTTGATAGGTCCGAGTGCAATCTCCCACGATTTCTTCAGGATTAGGTGGCTTTGATCAGTTTGATTCACCACCCTGCTGCTGATCACATCAGCCGACGGATTATAACCAGGTGGGGCGGCAATATCAGAACCACCGCTGCGAGGCCTACAAACCAAAACAAGGAAAGAACCATTTTACACCAAAACAAGTGTTGCGAGCATTGCTATTTGTTTAGCCTTGTGCCATGGGAGTAGCATGCTTTACTAATTCAATTGATATACGAACTTGGTGTTGAAATCAAGCGCCCATTTGAATTTCTTAGCTGCTACCTTTGTTGCCATTGTTATTTGACTTCGATTTCACTAAAATAGTAAAAGCTTTAGCACAAAATTTAGAATTTTGTTTGGTAGAAAAATCGTGCACTGAATCGTCTGTGTGTTTTTTCTTCTCTTCGATGCACCTTGACGTTCACTTGACAACTGTAATGACAGCAGTCTCGATGAGTTGTGGCATTCTGCACCACCTGGGTCAAAAGCGGCTCGATGTAAACAACCTACCGCTTCCGCTAGCGCCGGTGCGCTAAACAAACATTCTACACGAAAGATACGTGAAAATAGTGTGTAAATCCTCAGTAAACTGCTTTCAGAACCTCTAAGTGATAAAAACGCCCACAATGGCGGACGAAGAAGATCCAAAGGAATATCGCTGGGAGACGGGATACGAGAAAACTTGGTAAGAAATGTTGCGTGATGGAATCTTTTGTATGCCCTACCGGACGATTTAATTTATTGCATTCGCACGATTTACTTATTCACAGGGAAGCAATCAAGGAAGACGACGATGGCCTTATCGAGGGTTCCGTCAGTGATATCATCCAGAAAGCCAAACGCAAGCGGCAAGCAATGAAACGTGGCTTCAGCAAGCTCGGTATGATGCGCCATCTGTACGTGCTGCTCGATTGTTCTGAGGCTATGACAGTACCGGACCTAAAACCGACCCGATTTATCTGTTCGCTTAAGCTACTTGAACTTTTTATTGAGGAATTTTTTGATCAGAATCCCATCTCCCAGCTTGGTGTCATTGCAATGAAAGCAAAGCGCGCGGAAAAGATCTCCGAACTGGGTGGTAGCTCCCGAAAGCACATCAAGGCGGTACATGCATTAAACAACGGTGTACAATTGGTCGGAGAACCATCACTTCAAAATGGTCTGGAACTGGCGCTAAAGACGTTACGTATGATTCCTCAACACGCTAGTAGAGAAATTTTGATCATCATGGGAAGCTTGACCAGCTGCGATCCCAACGACGTTCATCTGACGATAGAAAACCTCAAAACGGAGGGCGTTCGATGCTCCGTGCTTTCGCTGTCAGCTGAAATACGAATCTGTAAGTTCCTGTGCACCGAAACGGGCGGGTTGTTCGGTGCCGTACTTGACGATGCGCACTACAAGGATCAACTGCTGCAGCACATCGATCCACCACAGGCCGGCAATCAACAGGAATTTTCCCTTATAAAGATGGGCTTCCCACATGGCAAAACAGAATCAGGCAAGGAACCACCGTTGACGATGTGCATGTGCCACATTGACAGTGCAGATGAACCGGCCAAGCTAACATCGGGCGGCTATCATTGCCCACAGTGCTACAGCAAGTATTGTGAGCTTCCGGTGGAATGTTCAGCATGTGGTCTGACATTGGCATCGGCACCACATCTTGCTCGTAGCTACCATCATCTGTTCCCGGTACCACATTTTACCGAACTACCATTAGAGCAGGTACAGGTGCAAGAACCACGAGACCCTCCGGTGACAAACTGTTACGCCTGCCAGAAAACACTCGTGATTGGTACGGATAAAATGGTGTACGAGTGTGGCGCCTGCCAGCAAGTATTTTGCATCGATTGCGATATTTTCATTCATGAAACGTTGCACTCATGTGTCGGCTGTACGACAATTCCGGCCTCGGCACAAAGTTTGCAGGCACGTAAGCCAGTACCGCCTCCGCACAGTTTATCCGTCATTTAAGCGAGTGATGATTCGCGTTGAGTAAATGTAGAAATATGAACGTGGTTCAGAAGTTTATACCCCTTAGGATCGTTGTATTACTGAACTGTAATGAGAAGAAATACGTCTTAACACTATTCAGCTGTTTGAAATGGTGGCTATGAAAACCATCCGAAATGTAGGGTATAGTCTTGTGCATATTGATTCGGAATGTATGAGTCAATTAAATCTGATCAAAGAGTGAATAAATTCAAGTCTGAACGAAGAACGAAGTTCGTTTGCGGTTGAATTCACTCTTAGGAAAGTTAATCATTTCTGAATTATTTAACTCATCAGTAAGTTAGTTCGATTTCTCCATGTTGGTCTGTCTTGACCTTAGCCCTTAAACTAGTATTTCCGATAGAGGTTTTCTCTAAAATGTTCTATCCGATCGTTTCTACCTCTGAAAAAACAGAAAATTTTGATATGTCAACATGTCGAGAAGCTCTCTATTTTCAACTTCAGCATAGCATTTAGCACTTTACAGTGATGCCTTTTTCCAATTCCTCTTTAGATTCCCCTAATTAAGAGTATATCATAGAGATGTTACACATGTCGCCAAAAATACATTTGAATGATGATAAGCTTAGATGAACAAACAATTTGGTTTAAAAACAAACAGAATTCATATTCACCATTAAACAAATTTAATTGAAAACGCTATGTGTGGGGATTAAATTTGCTGACGGAGCAGAATTGGCCTGCGAAACGAACGTTATTGAAGGAAGAAGCAGCTATAATGACGAGCTCTGGCTGGTCATGTCATTCGAATGACACCGGCCGATCCAGTTCGTACATTTTTTTTAGCTCGTCGATATGAGGACAGAGGAGACGTTTTAAGCCCAAACTAAGTTGGAGGGATAGTGTAAATGTGTCCACCGATAAGGTCGGGATAATATATTGTCAAAAGACGGCGCTAAATTTTCGATGACTCCTGTAGAAGAACAAAACCGTGAAGCAATGCATATTCCATACACTAGAAAATTAGGTTCCTTTAAACCATTCTACCTTTTTAACATTCTTGAAAAAAAAATTATAGCAATAAGTTTTATCCTACCATAATTTAACTACTTAAAACACTCATCATTTTATCACAATGTAATATGCTTTCTGATCACGTCAACCTTACGCAGAACCCAACGGCAGTAATCATGATGTAAAAATGCTTGTCTCTTATGTACGATATATAACTTTTTTTTTCTCTCGTACCACTTCACCTTAATTACGAACCAAACCACATGCTACAACCGGTTTTGGCGGTTGATAACAGGACATGCTAATGATAACCACAACGCTCACAATGCGACAGTGCAAGTGTTTGTTTGGTTTTCGGATATTTTTTGGCGGCATTATGCACTGCTCCACCTGTTTAGTGTCCAAGATCACGCTACCGTCAGCTGTGCCGAGTGTACTATTTTTCTCACTCACCGCAAACCAGTGTTGTACCGTATGATGTGTGGAAGACAAGTTTTGGGTTATTCTGCCAGATTACTTTATGTGCATTTCCAGATAAAAAAGTAAAAAAAAGTATGTTAATTTTGAGCTGCGTATAAACATTTGCAGATCACTATCATAGCGATTGTCATCATAGATTTAGGGTATGGTTTTATCTAATCAGTGGAAAAGAAGTTACAGTGTGGGCTATCTTAAGTCCGGTGGTAATCTATCCGTACTCGGTAAACCTATTACTCTCTGTTTACTAACAGACATTTTATGGCATGACCCGAGACGGCAATAATATCGTTTATCGGGTTGTTGTAAGACTGTACGCACCGCAACCACTCCCCTTCCATTCTGTCAGCCGTTAGCGCTCCCAAAAACACATTTAATCGCCTTTATCTCTACTAGATCACACCGCTTGCGTTTTTGTGATAGGATGATTACGATTGCCCAATCGTCTCGGTGCAATCTACGGTTTGGCATCAATCAAACCGACTACGCCATGATTGGGTGTTTTGGAAAACGGGACGTATCAGCGCTGTAAGGGGTTTAGTACCAGTCACATGTTATTTTTTCCATTAATCTCCCATTCATACCGATGTGTGTTTCTACTCGTTGGTAAGACTATTTGCTATCAATGATTGCTCTTGCTGATAAAATCTGCATACCACAAATACAACTGCACGTAAACCAATATTTCAGGAAATATGTCACACATGACTTACTTTTGGTGATTATTGATGTATGTTACCATTGTAATAATGATCCATTGCTGGTCTGGCGACCAAATAGCTAATTACCATTCCTGCAAGTCTTGTGACACTCTGGCTCTGCTAATGGGACTTGTATCCGTAATCGATATGGCAGCGTAGAGAATGTTGGACGTTGGAATTTAATCTTTTGGAAATACACTCACAGAAGATGATTTTATTGTTGCAGGCTGCAGATAAGAAAGTGAAGAAATATGATTGCATTACGGACGGGTAGCTGACTGTCCCGTATTGAAATCATTGATTTATGTAATATTTCGTAAGAAAAGTCCCATAAATAGTGATTGTAAACTGCGCGAATTTAAATGATCAAAAATTACAATCGTAATAGCCTTCTAGCTTTTCGTTGCATTTAAATCTTTTGATGTGATGCTGCGTACAGAAGACCACAGCGAATGCTTTAGTTTTGTTTTATGGAAAACACTTTAACCCTATAGAATGTTTACGCTAGTTTACGCTTTCCATATTGCTTCGTTAACATAGACCATGGCCTACGCTATACAGATCTAGCTTAAATGTATTGTTCACTACTTATCTACACAACACAACAAAACTACCTCAGAGCACAGCAGCACACACTAGCAAATGCTTACCATGCTGAGCAGGCGGACATGTGTGTAAGTTGTGTGTATCCCCACCATGTGTAGATGCGTGCTGACAGCGGGCTCACCTGCACTCACCTGTGGAATTGCTAGAAAAAAAATGCACATTTCCCGACCAGACGTCGACCGGTACAGTTGATCGGTGGTGAACCGAAAGCCAAATCGTTGTCGCGTCGAACGAAATCTGTTTGCCAACTGCCGGATCAGTTTGTTTCTATTTTTTATACAGTAAGTGTATACGTTACTTAATTCGTTCCGTTTTTTCGTTTTGAAGCTAAGTAAGGTAACGTGGAAGATTGTACACGATTGTGTTGTCACGCCGGATCTAATCATGAAATTACAATGTAAAAGTGCTAATCGAAGAAGTTTCGATGTGGAACGTTACTACTGGAACACTGTCCCGTATGCTATCGAACCTGATACAAACAGCAACAAAAACGCTAAAGTGGTTCCAAAACATTAGAACTATCTATTTAAAGTGACACCGTTACCGTGAAATTTTCGAACAGAGAGAGAGAGAGAGAGATTACAATAAGCTGTTGAACTGAAGCACGAAGCCCATACTAAGAGTGTGGCCATTTGGTATTCGATTGCTATCACGGTGGTTTAGAAGCAAAAGTGAAAGCTGTTTGTGGTAAACGAAATTTGGTATATTAAAATGTTTGTTTGTTGCAAAACTTCCATCATTCCGACTCCAATTTAATCTGGCCACTCATTCCATCTACCCAAACCACTTGTGATCGATTAAGTACGGTAGTAAATGTAGAAGGGTTTGTGAAAAAGGCGATTATAAAAACACGAATTCCTATTCGACATTATCCTGACCATGTTTCGTCGATCCTTCTTAGCGGCATCGTACGGTTTAATGTTACAAGGATAGCAAGATGATCCACTCCTACATCCTTCAGGTAGCAATGTCAGCTGCTATATAGTGTCAAACTGCTTCAAAGTCGTCGAGTTTCGTTCACATCATTTTCAAGTGCTTTTCAACGTGCTGTTCCACACACGGCTTCACGTGGCCGCACGTAGTTACGACAGTGCTGCCATTCTGAAGGCTCCAATAGCTACTCATTACAGTGCTGTTTATTGTATCGCGCCATATTAATTGTCAAGGGTTTTTTAGACGCCATTCCCCCCAAAAGCCCTTTGGCATCACATAAAACGGACGATTGTCTACAGTCAATCACCTTTAAAAACGTGACAAAAAAGGGATAATATCGAAAATTGTGCAACAGTACGTTGTGTGCCGGTGCGTGTTAAAGCATTTTGTTGGCTTGAAACATCGATTTGTGCACTGCATTAATATATGGTGTGTGGAGTGGAAAACTTTACACTCAATTTAATTTACACCCAAAACGACACTCCAAACTGCTGTCGAATGTACGACCGCTTTGGACACTCAGATCAATAGCCGTTTGAATTTTAATCAAAATTACCTTATAATCGCCCTTGGATTCGTACGCTTAGCCCTTGATTCGTTGCTGATGCTGATCGATGCGTCAAGTATCGCAGTGTATGCGTGAAGTGAACATTACTTTCAGTTTGAGTTACTGGATACCGGTAGTTGTAGTTGTATGCCGTTATAGGAGATTATTAAAGTTGATAAATGATTTGTTGATGAGTTTTGTTCGTAATGGACGATTGTGTCTGTGAGTATTACGCATCGTATCGATTAAGCTACATTGTTTGGCAATGCATTTCGGCACAGAACCTACAGCTCGTTTCTGGTTCCTCATGAAACACGCTACCTCAATTATTATCCAGTATATGTAAACGAATGACTTGGTCACTTTTCTTTATTTTTGGTCTAAAATGTTGTCATCGATGCGCCAAAATAAAAAAAAAATATTATGCCTGTGGGTAAAAATGTATGGGTTGAGATGTGAGAAGAATGGCAGTAGCGGTGAATAGCGCTCGCTGTGTATTAACACAGCTGTGCGTCCGGAACGCAGTCGACTGATGACTGCTCGACAAGTCTTTAATGCAGAATATCTACTCTACTGTTTTTTGCCATGCTATTTTGGTGTTTTTTTTTTGTTCGCGTTGTTTTTTATGACTCGCTATTTACTCGTTTGCCATATTATTAACCTGCATGGAATAAACACGAGATGAAACGCGAAGAGATGATTATTTGTCTTCTTTTTCGGTTGAGTTTGGTATTTTGTTGATGCCGCGAGCCATTTTTTGTTCGTGGTTTAAGTTGATTGTTCGAATGTTGCTTTTTTATATGTTCCCTCTGCTGGATTGTTGAAAAAAAAAACCAATAACCCCGTATAACAATAACCCCGTACTAAAACTTTTTGATCCATCCAAGATGGCGTCGAGATTTAACAGAACCAAGCGCGGCGCTGAGATGAGACGGTTGCTGGCAAAGCTTCTTTTGCTTGCTTGTTTGGCATTGGCTAATGCTTTTTGTGACCTTCGCCATCGTGTTTCGGGTCGATTGGGATGTGAATGGAAAGGTGAGTAGGTTGTGTGGGATATAAAATGTGTAAAGGATGATAGAAGGATTAGGCGGCTCGGTGGTGTATTTGGAAACGGCGCTAGTCCCTACCACGACCGGACCGGGTTCAAATCCCATCCGGACCGTTCCCCCGTAGTGAGCACTGACTATGCAACTACGTGGTATCTAATAGTCTAGTAAGCCATTTGATGGCCTCCATGACCTGGTAGGTCGTTAAGCCAAAGAGAGAGAGAGAGAAAGGATGATAGAACATAAAACCTCCACATTCTAAAAAAACGAAACAAGTTGAGAGCGAAGTGTCGAACGCACTCCGTAGGCAGAGTGTATTATTATGTTTTGATTGCTGATCAAATGACTACTAGATACGATGAAGTTATGCCTTCGGGATGGGTAATCGAAGCACAATCCATCGGCAGGTATAACCTTCGTAAAATTATGTGAATGTAGTGAATTTCGAAGGTTTTGAGTTTCATAATAAATTATAACATCTCTAAAACAGACGAATTTGACGGCTCTCTAAAGGTTTTATAATCCTTATTTCTAAAACAACAGCTAACTTCACACCTAGAACATTTTGCAAGCAAATATAACTGTCTTCTTGGTAACTATTTGTGACTCCCTCGGTGCCATTTTTTATGACACTAACACTTTCCGTCAAGTGCAGCAGTTTGATGCGTTCGTTGCATGAAGAGTAAAATTGTTTTATGGATTCCCCCGGGTGAGCTATAAAGTGAGTACTATATGTGATTGTACACCATCCCACAGACTTTCTAATGAGTCGATGTGAGTGAGGGTTATAAATAGTAAAAGTATGTAAGTTTGTATATAAACAATCTTTTATTTTTATGTGTCCCACTTTGGAAAGGGAAGACTATCTTCAGCGCGTTTAATTTACGTAAAAACCGGTTATTCATTCATTTCAAGCACAGGTCAATGGAAGTGGAATTAGCATGCAAAACCTTGACGAAAGACACGCCATGTGTTCCAGGGGATTTTTGTTTTGGTTAATAAGCTATGGTTAATGTGCTAGAGAGGCGTTTGTGAAATACGTTTTACTGTTTGTGTGGGTGTCTGCTGTTGTGTTTTTTTTTTTGCTGTTAATCTGTGCAAATATCAGTTGGGGACAACGACTCTGACTACATATGGGTTTTGTTATGTATGGCGTCTAATGCCTAAAATTATCTAGACAGTCCAAAATAGGCATCTGATCTAAAAGTTTGCAAACTCCTTCTTCTTATGCAACATATTGTACCTCACACAAGTTGCTTCTTTTTTAAATAAGTTATACTCATAGCCTTTCATCTCGAACGCCATGGTTCGACCTCGTATAAAAGACCTTGTGTGTGCGAAGCAATATCCCGGCTACTACAGGAGAAAACAAGAAAGATATCAGTAAAGCAAAGAGATAATTGTCGATCCACATGTGAAGGATACATAAATACTTACTCAGTATAATTTTTTAGTATGGAAAAACTTCGAATAGGAAACAGTGCGTGCTTGTCCCGACGAAAAATGAAAGACAAAATATTTGTTCATCTGTCCGTGTATTATACATCTGTCTGGCGTACCATTCCCGCACTCTGTCCAATCTCATCAAACTCGATGTAAACAACTCGACGCACTTTCGGCGAGAATGTATCCACTAAAGATGAGACCTTCGCTTTTTTGTTTTCTCTCGCGCAATTAACCCACTTAGACGCCCTCGATCGTTCTTAACAGTCAGTGAATGCAGTGGAAAAAAAAAACATACACCACCAGGCAGCACATGCTGGAGACAGCGCAACTCAACAATGAACCGATGAGCTTATCAGCGTCACTAGCAGTCACGAGCCTGGGGTGGCTCAAGCAAGATACGGTGAGGTTCCATACCCCACGGTCACTTTGCTCCCGAGCGGTACCTTCAGTATGATTTACCACCATCTGATCGATGGCCAATTTTAACGGTGGCGTGGGGTGTATTTTATTGTATTTTTTTCCTTTCTTTCTTCGGGCATACGCTTATCTGGATGGATTGTTTACTACAAGCATTCAGTAAGTCCCGGCTTGATTAAGGATCGATCCATCATAAAGTGGTTTGTATACAGCGTCATAGCCCCAGCCAAACTTTGCTCTCCATCATCATCTGCCAGAAAAGCAGGAAATGTCTAATGGGCGATGATACAGACGATAAACCCATCGGTAGGCGAACTAGCTCGTCCGCTGAAGCTGTAGTAAAGTCATATGTGTCTCGGGACGTGTGAGATCTCGGAAAGATCGCAGCATTGCACGTACCGTGCTGTGCCGCCGTTCTGGTTCAGGTCGTGTGCGCTTTTATGGAATGCAATTAAATGTTAGCCTTTCGCGAGATTTGATCCGCACGAGCTAGTAGCGAATCTGCATATTTAAACGGAGCGCGCCTGACCACGACCTACACGCTTAGAGATTGGTCAAGGCATTGAGGAGGGTGTTTCTAATGAATAGACAGGCATACTAACATCTCGCACGAATAACGCCAGAAGAGCTTGATTTACCTCATTGTTGTAATATGACCGGCACGCTCATGATGTGAGTGAAAGAATGTTGACACTCCTAATCTACCTCTCTAGATAGACCATTTTTATTGGTGAGCCGCCAAAAGGGAATGGTGTTTTTGTAGGATCTTGTTTATCATCTGCCGTACTCCTTAAAACTTCCCTCTTTTACTCACACGTACCACAGAAGCATGTTCGCTATTCAGCAGATGAGAGTGAATAGCCTTTTCGACACGTTTTTACATTTCCACTTCAGCTTAAGATGCCGATAATGCAGGCAACAGTCCAGCACGCGTCCGAGAATTCTGTCCTCTGTAGGAACTGACGTGTTATCACACACCTGTAATCCGGTTCTTTATACGAGTTGATCCGTTTATTGAGTGATACATTCTCAGGGAGCGCTATACCAGTGGGAACTCCAAGTAAGCTGACATAAGATCGAATGTCTGGCGATGTGGAATATGCAATTGATAGGCTGTTGCCGGGAATACAATTGGTAGCAATTGGTACTTTGTGCATAATATAACAGTTTTTTTTCTAATCAAAGACCACTAAGCAATGTTTGCTTTTTTAAACAATTGTTGCTCTGTCTGTCGTCGTTTACCAAAACAGTCAGCCACTTCTTCGTCAGTACTTTAATGATCGAGTTTAATCACCCTTTATCTACCGGTCACCCACCATCAACATCGGCACACCGTTAGCTTCTTAATAAGGGTGATTTAGATACAACATCATTCTGAGGGTGTTGACGTTCGTCTACACTAGCAGACATTACGAACCGCAAGCTTATCAGGTGATGAAAGTCCAATTTCGTTAATTGAGCTGTCCATGTCCAATTGGAATGTAAATGGGCGCGATTGTGTGTTTGATGGATATGATTACGGTGGATTTCGTTTGCTATCAGTATGCAGCACCCATCGTATCAATGTGCCGCAAGTGACGGCATATTGGGTAATAGAATATGAAGAATGATGNTACAACATCATTCTGAGGGTGTTGACGTTCGTCTACACTAGCAGACATTACGAACCGCAAGCTTATCAGGTGATGAAAGTCCAATTTCGTTAATTGAGCTGTCCATGTCCAATTGGAATGTAAATGGGCGCGATTGTGTGTTTGATGGATATGATTACGGTGGATTTCGTTTGCTATCAGTATGCAGCACCCATCGTATCAATGTGCCGCAAGTGACGGCATATTGGGTAATAGAATATGAAGAATGATAGGGTTGCGTTTGAGTCAGTTGATGTATTAGGATGTGGAAAAATGATCACGTTGGTGTGTTTGCCTTTTCTTTTATGGTGAATTCTATAAATCATTGTAAAGACTATCATGGTAGGAGCTACTTCCGCCAGTTAATGCGTTCCTGCTGTGTTGTCAAATGTAAATGAGCAATCCATCAACAAATTACCTTTAGCGTCAGCGTCTGCCGATAACCCGCTGTGAATTCTACCTCGAGATTTGGCCGCAAAGCCATCGTTCATTGTTCATCTTCCGGTTGTGCGGTCAACGCTAACGGAGGTCATCTCTAGTGGGGCCGCTTTCGCTGTTTGGTCGTTAACCTTCTGCATGTACTAACTGCATCACCAAGCACTGGTCGCGCTGGTCGCGAAGTGAAGGAACCGCCTCTCGGGACAGATGACACACTGGCACAGTATCAAGGCGGTTCGGGCGTACCGCGTGAAACGAAAGCGAATGAGACGAGCAAAACAAAAGCTGATAGTTGTCTGCCCGTTTGTCTGGCCTTACGACGCCCCGGTGGTCAATGAAACACCGCTCATGGTGTGCGCGTTTCGAACCCAAGCAAGGCGAACGCTCGAAAGCTGTGTCCAGCTGTGGGTTAGCAAGCAGCTGCCTGCCATCTCTTGTTTTTTCGGTGGAGCTAAAGATCCGCCCGGGGAAGGGTTGCTGTGCATGTTTGGTTGCATTCGGTTCACTGACCGTCCTTGCACTCGCTCAACTATTGGCGCATGCTTTGCGACATTGGTGCCACCAGAACGACGGCACGATAGGGCTGAACGGTACAAAGTCTGTCATCTGAAGGGCGACGATCATATTGCACCATACCATGATCATCTATTTTGCACGATCGATGACGTTTTTTATCGCAATGGAAAAGGGTTTTTTTATAGTAATGTGCATACTGAGTGAGAACGAATGAGTGAATTCAATGTTTTACATGAGTGAGAGAGTGAAAGAGTTTTCAAAACTCTTTTGCGATAAAAATGTAAATAATTCGTGATTTCACTCCCGATAGAGTCATTCTTGAATGAGTTAAATAACTCCTGAATGAGTCATTTAACTAAATATTAAGCATTAATATCCTGTTTAACACATTTCTTTATCTCGTATAAAAAAGCTTCTTATCGAATACAGACACAAATGTTAAAAATTGCGTATTATTATAATAAATCGTGAGTGAAATGACTCTTTCAGTAGCTATTTGACTCATTATTTAGTTCTTCAAAGAGTGAGTCATAGGTGGCCACAAAGATTCATGACTCTTTCATGAGTTAAAAGACTCATTCACCCCGTTGTGAGTTGTTATTCCCATCTCTACTTTCTTATGCATTTCCAAACTCGCTACCGTCTGGTTGGAAGCTGGTTCTAATCGAGGACAGAAGATGACAGACCATGAACACACGCTGTCTTAGTGCTCGACACAGTAAGCGAATTGTGCAATAATTTAATTACACCATTCGTTTCGTACGTACGAAAGAGGTACGATCGTTTTGTCCCGATCACAGTGGAAGCACGCTCGAACAAGTGACTGTTGCTACATAGCTACACGCGGTCTGCTGCGATTGGATTTACTTTGCCTTTTATAAAACATGCCGAGCGCTTTGTTGTTCCCTTGTACGGCACTGTAAGCAGTGAAAGCTTTTGTGTAGATTCTTTTACGCTGATGGAATTTAATCAAGATTTGCTTAGTGGGGTCTTTATAAGAAATAATGCTTTATATGGAGCATGCGGTGGTACAGTTTCATTCTTTTGTCTACTTTGCCTAGCCTTTCAAGAATTTCCTGTGCGAAGCTCGCGTACACATGCTTTACATTCGCATGTGCCTTGTAATTGAATCACAGCAAAGCAAACAGTCTCCCGGCGGCCAATTAAACGCAATCAAGTAAAATGATAACTCCATAATCAATCGGCAACGAGCGGGTACTAATACGCCCCATTCCGAACCATTTTCATTGCCGAACAGTCGTTTATCGTCCATTTGTGCTGTGTTCCTTCATTCATCATCCGTTCCGAGCGTTGCGATGTTTGCGTAAAGCGTTAGAGCGTAATTCACACCCCTTATTGCAGTGCGGCACATTCGGCGCCATGATTTGATGTGTCTTGCGTAGCGCAGGCATGGGCAGGTGTTAACTAATGGAACAAGCGGTTGTTGGTACACTGGTCGCAACTGGTGCTTCAAATTGGTGTTTTGTTTAAGCGCTGTTCATCCAATAACAATGTACACTAATCCGGCCAACCGATTAAGCTTTGCTGTGTTAACTTCGAGCAGCAGAAAGTGTCTAAGAATTGGTTAAATTAATCCATTTCAGATCACCACGTCCAGCGGGTTTAGGTTTCGTACAATTACTCTAAAGTTGCTCCCGTACACCATGCCCGATAGGTCATTGTGATTCAATATCACGAACAGTTTGCCCGCCGTCAAGGTTTATCTCGCGGCAAGTTCCCAACCGTACCGTGCTGCCAGCGTACGGAACGGAACGGTTTCGCTAAATTAGTACGCTTGACGAGTTTTGTTCAGGTTCCAGTCAAACGAGTTCCGACCGACCCTTATTGGGTATTGCATTGCCATGCAAATAATAGCCGGCCGTAGCTAAAGCCTGCTGACGACATAAAAGAATTAATGCTACCGTCCGTTTTGATTCCTGTTAGCAATGTGGTTTCTTTCGTTGACCTTGTTCTTTGTGGTGTTCCGGAATATCACTGTAGAGGGTGTTTTCCCCGAACAAAACAACCTAACTAAAATTCCAAATTTTAATGACAGCTCCAAGCAAAAACGAATGATAGCGATCTCCAGTTCACTTTCAGTAAATTAAATTACGTTAATAAAAAAAAACGCCTTTTACGCTCTAAATGCCATCGACCTTAAGTGGTGTAAATTTAAATTTAAGAAATTGTGATTCCCGCTGCTGTCCCGCTGACGAAGGTGAAAGTAGTTCGTTAATATCGCTACTAAAGAGATGGAACCTAGAGATGGGCCACCGTAAGCAAAGTCGCAAGCATCGTCCCAAGCAAAGTCGTAGATTAGTGTGGGTGCGCGAATGGAATTACCTTAGTGCTCCGGTCCGTTACACGCACGGGGGCGTCCAATTTGATAGCCAAAAGCGAAATTGATCGACCGTTGCCAATTCGTAACTTCCGCAATGCGGTACGGTTTGCTGGTTTCGTTCGATTAATTTATGCGCACGGTCGGTGCGAACTAATGTTGCCCCATTGCTCCGGTCACTTTCTCGTGTGCATTATCTTTCCCCTTTGCTAAGCGCTGGTTTATCGTACGTTTTGCAGATAATCTACAGGCAGCGTGTGGAACATGCGAGCGGAAGGCCCCTTACGTCGGTTCTGGACGGCGCTGACGCGGAAGAAACAGAATGAAGACGACGGTTCCGAGTCGAAGTTGGCCCGCGTCCTAACGCTGCTCGATCTGACCGGGCTCGGTGTGGGCAGTACGCTCGGGCTGGGCGTTTACGTTCTAGCCGGTTCGGTGGCACGCGAGCAGGCCGGTCCGGCCGTTGTTGTTTCGTTCCTGGTAGCGGCCATCGCTTCCGCCATCGCTGCGCTGTGCTATGCCGAGTTTGCCGCACGTGTACCGAAGGCTGGATCCGCCTACGTCTACAGTTACGTGAGCATTGGCGAGTTTACCGCATTCACGATCGGTTGGAATCTGATTCTGGAGTACGTGATCGGTAAGTGTTTGAATGGATGGGAACCGTCCAATGGGTTGCGGCGTTTGTCGCAGATTCTAATGTCTGCATCCGTACAACCATCTCACAGGCACGTCCAGTGTGGCCCGTGGCATGAGCGGTTACATCGACTCGCTGGTGGACAACAAGATAAGCAAAGCGATGCGCGAAGCGATGCCGATGGACGTCGACTTCCTGTCGGACTATCCGGACTTTTTCTCGTTCGTCGTGGTGCTGATTTTGGCCGGGCTGCTCGCGTACGGCGTGAAGGAATCGACGCTGATGAACAACATCTTCACTGGCGTGAATCTGATCGTGATCGGGATTGTGCTTGTGGCGGGCGGCATCAACTGCGACCCGGACAACTGGACCATCGATCCGAAGGATATTCCGGCGGGCTACAATGGTGGTGCGGGTGGGTTTGCACCGTTCGGCTTTGCCGGCATAATGGCCGGTGCGGCCAAATGTTTCTACGGCTTCGTTGGGTTTGACTGTATCGCTACGACCGGCGAGGAAGCGAAAAACCCGGAACGCAACATACCGCTCGCGATCGTGATCTCGCTCATCATCATTTTCCTCGCGTACTTTGGCATCTCGACGGTGCTGACGATGGCGCTGCCGTACTATCTGCAAGATCCCGAAGCACCCTTCCCACATCTGTTTGAATCGATTGAATGGTACGCGATCAAATGGATCGTATCCATTGGTGCGATCTTTGCCCTGTGTACCAGCTTGCTCGGTGCAATGTTTCCGCTGCCGCGCGTCCTCTATGCCATGTCGTCGGATGGAATAATCTACAAAAAGCTACAGACGGTACATCCCAAAACGCAAACGCCCGTACTGGCAACGCTGCTGTCCGGGCTGCTGGCTGCTATTATGGCGGCCCTCTTCAATCTACAGCAGCTGATCGACATGATGTCCATCGGTACGCTGCTGGCCTACACGATCGTCGCGGTGAGTGTGCTGGTTTTGCGCTACCAGACGGAGGAACTGCTCACAAGCTCCGAATTCAGCGTGACTATGCCGGAAGTGATTCGACAGCTGGTGAACCGCGATCGTCTTACCGCACCCACGCATCTGTCGTCGGCGGTGGTTAAGTTTAGTGTTTGTATCTTTGGTAAGTTACTCTCATAATGATCTCATCGTAATGATCGTGATCGACAACATTGTTACAAATTTGTTTATGTCTACAGCCGCGTTCGTCTGCGGTGCCTGCGGTATTCTAGTGCCGGCCGAGGACTACATCAACGGTGACTATCCGGGCGTCATCGTCGCTCTTGCGGTGCTCGTTGCCGTTCTCGTCGCGCTGTTCGTCATCATTCTCATGCAGCCAACCGACAGCATTAAACTGACGTTTAAAGTCCCGCTGGTGCCGCTGCTACCGCTGATTAGTGTGTTCTTCAATCTGTACCTCATGTTCCAGCTCGATTCCGGCACGTGGATTCGCTTCGCCGTGTGGATTGCTGTTGGATACTTCATCTACTTCAGCTACGGCATCCGCCACTCGATAGAGGGTGAACGATTGCTCACAAAGGCTGAGCTAGCCGCATCGAAGGCAAACGGTATCGACAATACCGGGTACGATGGTGCTTCGGATGCGATGGATCGGAAGAACTCCAGCCAATTTCAAGGCGCACCAACGTACGCAGTAGCGAACGAGTCGATGTAGGCGGTGCGATAGGTTTCAAACGCTGCCTTTCCTCCATAAGCGCTAAGCAGTCGACCCCTGTTTGGGGTCATTATGCCGACATCCGTATGATTCCCGGACGAATCAACCATTCCATTCAGTGTAAGAATTAGCTAAGTACAAACGAACGGAGAGCATGTAAAACAAAACAAAACTACCTAGTGCGTACCTAGGGCAGGACGAGAAAATCCGCACTTAAAGTGATTGTGATAATTATTGCATACTAGTGGTTTAAGGTTCGAAATAGAAACGTTTAAACAAAACCCATAGCTGCTGTTTGTTTAACACACTTACTGTTTTACATCCTTTACCATCCAAGCTGTTTGTTCTAAGTGAGTAAAAATGTAAAACCCAATTTCATGATAATTAAGCTCATATCATATCAAAAACGCATCCCGTACGATAACGACGATGACGAACGAGACGAACAATAAATCAATCAATAAAAACGCGCGTGTACAACATTTTACCGTGGTAAATTGAGTTAGCTTCGGCATCGGTTCATCCGATAAGGAATCGCAACAACGTGAGCATTATTGGTCTGACGGTCTGCCGTCCATTGTTTGGCGTGGGGGTATTTAGGAACAATTTAGACACACAAACTCATTCATCAACTGCTGGATTTACCACTGCGAGAAGATTAAAGTGATGACGAAATCATGAGTTCATTGATAAGATGTTTTGTTTTTGTTATCTCTTCCAATGGGCAGCGTTTGTAAATTCGATTCTAATTAATAGTTGCGCTGTAAAGGGTTATCTGGGAAAATTGTCATAATATAATGCCTTGGGCAAAGATAGCACAAACAACACCTGCATGTGACAGTGCGCCTACGCTTAGGCTATCCGCATTACATCGATCACGCTTCACTCGCTGACCTAGTGTGAAAACAAATATGAAAACCTACCTTCGCTTCTAGTTCCCACATACAGCACCACACGTTGACCAGTGCGAGTGTGAAGGTGGAGACAAAATTTGCATCCGGATATAAAATCGTACCATACACACCATGCTTCCCATCGGTCTGGCGTCAGCTGAGCGCTCATCGCATCCCGGTGTGTTTGTGAAACAGGTCCTTTTTAGCTGCTGCTACCCATTCAAAGAACAGCTTCTTTGCACGATTCACACTGAAAATAGTCTCAGTCTTCGAGTGTTGAGTATCGCGCTAACATTGTGCGCTGTGGGGATTTCGACTTGCCATCAATAGTGAGCAGAGTGTGGCAATTTGCAATTTTATCGTGACAGAGCGTTGTGTTGGAGCATTTTTTAACAGTTTTCACACTGCTATCAACAGTTACGGCTCAAGAACGGTATGTGCAGGAACCGTGCGAAGTTATGTTTCTCATTCAAATTCTGCTTAACATTGTGAAAAACCATAGCTACTCGTGTGACGGAGTGATCTATCGATAGATACACACGCTAAGTGTTTGTTTGTATCGTTCTTTTCCCTACGGGTAATGCTGGCTAGCGGTGTTCCTTGATTAATGTTACATAAAAGGCACATGACGGTTGTAACGAGCAATGTACGTATGTACGTTTATTTGCTCACGTATTAAAAATTCGCTAGCTTGAGGGCCATTATTAACCTGTGTTGTGCGTCAATGCCGGGAGAAGAACAAACGCAATGGAGACGCATGGTGGCGCACGTTTTTGATGTTCCTCTTGTGTTTCCCGTCGCCCCCATGCCATGTGTTGTCATTCTTGAAACGCGATTCTAGTGGATTACACAGTTTGACAGTTGAACTATTAAGCACGCGTATTAGTGATTGCATCAATGTAGGCGTTGTCGGTTACACATACAGACAGACGGACAGGGAGCAGCATCTAGGCGCAGGGATTTTAGCAATTTTGTTTAAACCCCTTTTCCGTTTCTTCTTTATTTGTTTTCTTTTCGTGTTTGGGAGTTGAAGGTCTTGGTCGCCAAAACGCTGGCGACATACACTTGGACATAACGATTTGAAATGTTTCGAGCGGGAAGTGAAAAATGGAGGATGAACGAAAAAAAAAAAATAAATAAACCGTTGCGGCGACTCGATTCGATTTCATCCGCACGGGTCTCGCTATAAATAGTGTCATTATTTACAAACGTATTCAAATCATGCAGCACCACGCGACCACACACATGCAAAGTCGGTAGCATCGTACTGTTTCGCACCATGTTTTCTTTTTAGGGATAGGAACAGGCAAACGCAAACGGAAGGAAACGTTTCATCAGCAAAGCTTTTTTGTAAATTTTTATAGACCTTCACCAGCGGTGGCCAGATTTTGGTCCATTACTTTGTCCTAGGTCAATGGCACCGAGATCCGTGTAAGGAGAGCTCGTCTGATGCGCGGGTGCAGTAAATTACCACAAAAATGCCCCCATGGGTGACGGCACAATGGAAGACAGGGTGATGGGTGGTGGAGGGAGGTGGGGTGCTATGGGACGCTGTGCACATAAGTGATGGCGCATAAATCGGCCGCGAACGCATTTTGCTATTTTTGAGTAGAAGAAACCGATTGCACTGCAACGATACGTACACAAGATCCGCCTCATACCGGCAAACGAGCTGTGTTTGTGTTGTTACATTAATTTGTATTGTTATGACAAACTCACCCCGGTTTACCCGATGGAACAGATTTTGTGGTACATGTTGTTGTTTATATTGTGACGGGTCGCGAAATTGGAGCAATTTGCAGTTTGGATTTCTGTTATTTCTCTGAGATTTTCTTCCACCGATCGACACTAGTTGGCTTCGTTCGGGCAGATCGCACAAAGAAGCTCATTGTAGCTACAAATGAGGACATCCGCAAACTATCGACGTAGAAATCGATTCTAGAACCGTACCGCCGACTGCGGTGGACAGTTTACTCCATTGTCAGCACTCAATGATTGATTTGACAAGCGGAAGAAACGGTGCCAACGTGTTCATCCCGTAAATAATTCTGCTCGCTTGGAAGGGACCTACCGAAATGCTTACGACATTCTTAATAATAACACAGCAATACATTCGCTACATTCAAAGTGAGACTTATTTAGCCTCAAAAATTAAGAAAAAAGGGAATTATAAAATTTGGAAGCAAAACAAAGATGACCTCAAAGTTATATCATTGATTTTTCAATGGCAAAAACAGGAATGCTTTCGATCGGCAATCTTTTCCGATCGCTTCGTAATATCCACTAGGTAATTGCCCGAACTGTTGTTTAGCACCTTGGTAAGCTTCCCCGTTCGTTTGTTTTAATCATTTATCAAAGCAATGGCTCTAGCTAGCCATTTTTATTGACATTTTTGAGCGTGCAAACAGTCTGTAGACAAACAACCACATATAACTCTTTCGGGTCTCGTACATAAATCTTTAACGCTGATCGATTAGTGTTTTTTAATACGGTGCTAAGTTATAACTCTTGAGATTGTGTTGCTATACGTGGCTGGGAGTCACATTGTGTTAAACAAATTTACGATATCACTACCACCGTTCTCTGCAGGTGACGTATCAGCAAGAAGATGGAAAGCTTTTGGAAAGCTATCAGTCGCAAGAAACCTAACAACGACGATGGAAGCCATTCCAAGTTGGCTCGTGTGCTTACGTTGCTCGATTTAACCGGCCTCGGCGTTGGCAGTACGCTCGGGCTGGGTGCCTACGTGCTGGCGGGTTCCGTTGCGTACGAACAGGCCGGTCCGGGTGTGGTCATTTCATTCGTAATTGCAGCCCTAGCGGCGGCCATTGCCGGTCTGTGCTATGCCGAGTTTGCGTCACGCGTACCGAAAGCTGGATCGGCGTACATCTACACCTACATAACGATCGGCGAGTTTGCTGCCTTTACGATCGGATGGAACTTAATGCTGGAGTATATTATCGGTAAGCTGTTGCACACTTGCAAGGTGGCTTGTTTGTTGATGTTGATTTGGGTCTTTAACCTGAAACAGGCACAGCGAGTGTGGCGCGAGGCTTGAGCGGCTATATCGATGCACTGATCGACCATCGGATGGGAAACGCAATCAAGGACGTGATCCAGATGAAGGTTAGCTTCCTGGCGGAATATCCGGACATCTTTTCTTTCCTGGTAGTGCTGGTGATAACGGCACTGTTGGCGTACGGCGTTAAAGAATCAACACTGCTGAACAATCTCTTCACCGGGGTGAATCTCGTCGTCATCGTGGTGGTATTGGTGTCCGTGGGCATTAAGGCGGATCCGGCGAACTGGGCGATCCAGCCAAACGATCCGATCGTACCGGTCGGCATCGATATTGGTGCGGGTGGATTCCTTCCGTACGGCATTGCGGGCGTTATGGCCGGTGCGGCCAAATGTTTTTACGGCTACGTAGGATTCGATTGTATCGCTACGACCGGCGAGGAAGCGCAGAATCCTTCCCGTAACATTCCACTAGCCATCATTGCGTCGCTCATCATTATCTTTCTATCGTACTTTGGTGTGGCCACCGTGCTGACGATGGCACTACCGTACTATCTGCAAGACCCGATTGCACCATTCCCGCGACTCTTCGACTATCTGGGCTGGCAGGAGATCAAGTGGATCGTATCGATCGGTGCAATCTTTTCGCTCTGCACCAACTCACTCGGTGCGATGTTTCCGCTGCCGCGCGTACTGTACGCCATGTCCTCCGATGGCATCATCTACAAGCAGCTGCGAACGGTTCATCCGAAAACTAAGACACCACTGTTGGCCACGATCCTTTCCGGCATCTTCTCCGGTACGATGGCGCTGCTGTTCAATCTGCATCAGCTTATCGACATGATGTCGATCGGTACACTGTTGGCGTACACGATCGTCGCGGTCAGTGTGTTGGTGTTACGTTACGAGCAAAACACCAACTTTATCGTCAGCACGCAGACGAAATCATCCACCGTGGTGAAACAGCTGTTCAATCTGACCTGCCTCACGGTACCGAGCAGTCTGTCGTCCGATATTGTGAAGGTGTGCGTCCTTATCTACGGTAAGTTTGACTGGTGCTGGTCAGGTGTGAGTGAAGTGTAAACAATAACCATACGCTGATTAGTAAACCGGTAGAAGAGTAGTTGTTAATACTCTTGAACTTCTTTTCTGTTTTAACAGCGATCGCTATTAGCGTGATCAGTTCGATCCTGGTGCACGCTCAGGCGCATCTTGGCGACTACAATCCACTTATCTGCACCCTGCTGGCGGCTATGACCATTATAGCGATACTACTAACGCTCATCATATCTTGCCAACCGACAGAGGAGCGACAGCTGACGTTCCGTGTGCCTTTCNATACGCTGATTAGTAAACCGGTAGAAGAGTAGTTGTTAATACTCTTGAACTTCTTTTCTGTTTTAACAGCGATCGCTATTAGCGTGATCAGTTCGATCCTGGTGCACGCTCAGGCGCATCTTGGCGACTACAATCCACTTATCTGCACCCTGCTGGCGGCTATGACCATTATAGCGATACTACTAACGCTCATCATATCTTGCCAACCGACAGAGGAGCGACAGCTGACGTTCCGTGTGCCTTTCGTACCGTTCCTTCCACTGCTCAGTATCTTTGTGAATGTTTACCTCATGTTCCAGCTGGATGCGGCCACCTGGGTACGGTTTTTGGTGTGGTTGCTCGTCGGTTTCATCATATACTTTTCCTACGGCATTCGCCATTCAGTTCAGGGATCCGGAAGTCAAACGCTTTCGGAGAGCCAGCTAGATATACCGTTCGCCATGTTCACTACGGCGAAGCAGTAGGTCTTACTTAGGCAGTGATCGTATCCCCCGGGGTACTGGATAGTGACACAAACATATTCAAATATGAACAAGACATTAGAGTACGCTGATAGTAAACATTTGCAACATAGACATAGTGTGCTAGTGTAATTGTGTTTATTTAAGAAACAAAAGAAAAAAAACATTCACTGGGCAATGTGTGACATTTAGTAAATGGTGTGTGAAAATGCCAGAGGCATTCAAAGGAACCGTTTTAGGTTAGGTAACTAGAAAAGCTTGCAGGTATATAGTAGGTTTGCCCTCGATTGCATATTATTTCTCCTTTGGGGCGTACGGGTAAAATGCGCTTCACATTACACGTTTGGTATGTGATAAGTAGGTAAAAAGAAGGAATAGAGTTCCCGTTCACCCGTAAACAGCCAATTAACACTTGAAACGCTTATGGCATGTGTATAGGACTTTTTTTTCATGTTTATTTCAAATATTTTATTCGATTATTTTTTCATAAAAATCCATTTTAAATTTAGATTAAAGTTTAGCTGACGTGTCCTAGGGAAAGCTTCAACAAATTTAGCTATTACGTGGTGACTTCAATGTTCTGGAACAACTCAAATGATGAAATTATGTTTTTTTATACTGACTGCTGAATGATGTCCTATTTAAAATCCTTCAAATCTCTAAAAATACGCTCTTTTGGCTTAAGTATGAAAAATAGTACAATAACGAAGATGATATTCGCAATCAATTAAAAAATCACTATACTTTAATCATTAATAAGAATCAAAATGTGTCGCGTGTATGGACCTTATCGGCCCCATAATGAAAACTCGACATTTGGACGAATAAATGGGGGGACTCTGTTGTTACTTTTTACCGATTTGTAATCAGTTTTGATAGTAGTATATATATATGCGATATTATAGATGGGAGAACTTAAATTCTCTTTTTTTCTTCTTTGGTTTAACACTTTGCACAATCGTATCGTATCAGCAGCTCACAATAAACTGTTAAATCGACAAGCTCCACAGTTGGTCGTTTATTGCATTTGCATCTACAAATGATTCAAGAGACGAAAAAAACTACCGAGTTTTAAAGTCTCTATAATAATTTAACAACAACAACATCTACAAATGATCTTAGTTCCGCACGGCACGGGAATTTTATGCCTTTTCCGCACTTGGTACGCGTGCAACAAAATCGAAACAAACACAACGTTCTCTGTTACGTGTTACGCCTGTTAAACCAAAACAACAACCGCGTGGAATGCAGCGTGCGAAAATTGGGTCATCATTTGCATCAACCGCTCGCATCGCTCCGCAAAGGTTCAAGAACATTTTTCCGTGTCGGATGATGCTCTTGAAGCTTGTGTGACCGTTGATCTTCTTCCGACGATGAACCACGCTACCGACACGTTCCAGCTGCCGTCACGCCAATCACGTCACTACAGCTCATCCTCATCGGCTTGTGGCGGTGCGATAATGTCAACGAATCGAGCAACAAAAGTGGAATGCACTGTAACAGCACTCGCACTGGGTTTTGGGGCTAACCAGTGCATACGGATCGCACATCAAGGTTACACTCGTGTATGTGAATCGTTACTTTCACTTTCGGTGTCAATGTCAGCACGGTTGGCGTGAAGCACAGTTGGATTAACCGGCCAATACACATTGCTCATCCCGCAGGGCAAGTGTACCCCAAGCCCGGTGCAGATAAATTAGCTCACGAACAGCGTTTCACGAGATTGTTGAAATGGTTGGTCGTTTTGCTCGCGGTTTTGCTTCAACCGAGATAAGCGCCTTAAGGTAGACTATGCGGATAGCACAGCGATGAGTTGACAGGTGCACTATTACATTGTAACGATCATTTATAATTTCACTTTTCTCTTTTACATGATCAGTTGTTTGGCAACATACTTTACCGTATACTTTATATTGAAGTTAAATGTTCGTTTTAGAAAATTAAAATGTTTGTAATAAAACGTACATACACAAACATACTCACGCAAGTTAAAAGTTATCTCTTATCGATTGATAGCGCTTGGATGCTGGCCTCCATACGCTAACCTTGAATTGTTTCATCGTACCTCGTACTCGAACGTGTAAGAACAATCAACACTTACACTCTGAACTCTACCGACCGGATCGGTAGTACAATGTCAATCGGTGCTATTGACTACGGCGTTCTGGGTTCCACGAGATAAGTGTAATCTTCACAGCCGGCGAACGAAAAAAGAAAACAATCAAAACAACACACACACACATATGACACACAAATCGGAAGCCATATGATGAACATTGCGAGAGAAAAAGCTTACCGCCACACCACTATTCAGCCGTGAGGAGAGAGCCTCAGAGAGAGAGAAAGAGAGGGAGAGAGAGAGAGAGAGAGATAGAGAGAGAGAGAAGGCACGAGCACGAGGTAGTGCCGGCAGCATGGTACTACTACGGTCGGTTGCGTGCGGTGCGTTATTCCAATCGAGACACTGCGCGCGCGAGACACTCGCCAGTTGGTTGTACTCCGTCGTTGAAGGTATCTGGAACGTGTGATGTAAACACAGCGTGTGCTTTAAACAACCGTTTGAGCTACAGATTGATCATGATATTGGTCCTCGGTGACAGTAAGTGAGTGGTTTTGCTGTGTCCTGTGGTGTAGCAGCAAGATGATGGTTCTGTTATTCAATCGTTGAAAAAAGTGCCTAAGTGATCAGTGCAACGGATCAGAAAGCAGCAAACCCCCATGCTAAGGTGCCAAATGGGCAGTGCTTCTGTTTTTTTTTGGATCGTGATTTCGGCCTCATAAAATAAGTAAAATAGAGCAATCCTGTTTGAAGCGTGTTGCAGGTAATGAGTGTGTTTTGTTATATACGTGCAATGTGTATCAGCTGATAATGGACTTAAATTGTGGCCAGTAGTGGTTTGCGATAGGGGGGTTTGCATTGATTGCCCCTGTATTTGAAGTGATGTTTATCATTAGTCACCGGTGATAAGGAACGACAGTGCCAGTTTCTATTGCTACAAGAAGAAGAGAAACATCGACTACGTGCATCATTCGTACTGTTGTTGCTGTAAAAGCTGTCCGGCTCAGTGATTGCAGGATCTTCCAACGATCCTGTGTTTGTTACGCCACTCACCATCATCGAAACCGTCCTTCGCAACAGTGATTTGCTGTAAGAGGTTGATTATTTCCTTCTAGGTTAGTATCTACGCACATGGATGATCACCTGACGATGAAAATGGGGAATTGTGTTCAGTGTACGAAAACAATATTCTTCCCCCTTTCCGAACTGATTCACGAAATACTCCGCAGCCCCGAGATAAACAAAATAGCGCACGATTGATGAAACGAGGCGCAAGAGCACGAATTGTTGTCGACATGAAATAGGACCTCCAAAGTTCTTATCAACCTTTTTTTCCACTCCGCGAACAAGCATGTTGATTGTGGTGAAAGAATGTCGGTTCTCGAATCACAACCCACGACAAAACCCTCGGTGTCCCGTGGTTTCCGTGCCATCACCATGCAGCATTCAGGCAGACGTTACAACAGCACTGTAGATAAACTGATGCGCACAAACAATAATAGTGTACCCCTTGCCGTTGCGTAGATACTGCAGATGGGACGATACATAGCTGAGCAAACTCTTTGCGTTTCGCCAAAACAACGCCGTAAGGTAGACTTTGGCTTCAAGTTCTTCACAGGAAGTGCTCTAGGAAGCCAACATATCGCAATGCGTAGGTAAAAATAAAGTTGGCACAAACATTTTCCTGCACAATCTAATTGGTCGTCGTTCTAATAACATGAATCAGGCGTCACCGGTTACCGGAGAGGTGCTACCTGTTTCTTATCTATGAAGATGCTACTCGTGAGAGATTACGATTAAAGCTAACATGGCTCATATGTCATCTCTTCAACCGAAAGCGGCGTAGCGTGAGGGAATTACACAACACCGCAAACCTGTTCGTTCTAGACGTAACGCGCTAGAATTGAGGTGACTGTTTTTCGCTGTTCTTTTTATTTT
This sequence comes from Anopheles rivulorum, assembly GCA_018908115.1. Taxonomy (NCBI): domain Eukaryota; kingdom Metazoa; phylum Arthropoda; class Insecta; order Diptera; family Culicidae; genus Anopheles; species Anopheles rivulorum. The sequence continues at coordinate 2,855,167 of STHB01000010.1, forward strand.
ATTGTGTAACAGATCGATGTATAGCAGTTAAAGAAATTGTATAGCAACGCGATTGCGGACTAAGATGTTGTTAAAGAAAGGAATGAGTTCAAACGACGGTCTGCATTCGTTGACCCTTAAGGAAACCATCTAAGTGACTGCAATTTAGGTCGGTAGCCTATAGCGTGGACTAGTTTTGTGATCGGTCTTACTACTTCAAGCGCAGAGTCAACAGTCATAAAAATATATCTGGACCGAGTTTTCAAGAACTTAAAGTACGTTAGAAATTGGTTATTTACATTTAAATTATTTGCTGGAAATAATTTGATAAGTTATCAAACTTTTTCAACGCATCTAAGGTAACCGAGAAAGCCATGGGTGAACGCGGGCCGACCACTGGACTAGTTCGTTATATTTTTTTATATAATTCATTCCTTTTAGAAGAAATAATGTTGCGTATTTTATGTTTCAAAAAGCTTATTTAGTTCTTTGAAAGCTTTTTTTTTCGTTCTTTTTGGCGGCTCGGTGGTGTATTTGGAAACGGCGCTAGTCCCTACCACGACCGGACCGGGTTCAAATCCCATCCGGACCGTTCCCCCGTAGTGAGCACTGACTATGCAACTACGTGGTATCTAATAGTCTAGTAAGCCATTTGATGGCCGGCATGACCTGGTAGGTCGTTAAGCCAAAGAGAGAGAGAAAGCTTTTTTTTTTATTAAAGGGTAGGTCAAATTCAGTGGATAAGCCTTGACCGTTGTTGCAACACGGAACTTTTAAGCAGCTGTTAAACAGCGTAGATGCAGTACCATTCATTACAATA
>STHB01000010.1:2858247-2877887 GCA_018908115.1 Anopheles rivulorum
TGTAAACGCTACTGGCACGCGGGTATGCTATCGTGTTTCACGTTATCACGCCCAATGTTGGTAGCGCACCGAAACGATCGCTTATTAGCGCAACAGTGCTGGAACACACGCGTTAGCTGCACTTTGGAACACGAACTACAAACAAGAACCATTAAAAGAGCAATATAATATTCAATATCCCAAACAACAAAAAGCAAGCACAAACGCTTACCATGCCGCGAGAGCGCTTCTTCATAAAATTGAAAACCTTGCTCGATTGCAACTGATCGCGATAGTTTAGCTGTATAAGCCAGCGCTGTGTAGTGGAGAAGCGATAGCCTACTTTGTTTTGTTGTCATTACTGCCAAACGGTTCACCTTTCAGAGCTTCTCGTTCACCCGTCACCATTATGCGCGTTTGTCTTATTAATTGCAAGAGAAACAAACGCCTGCGAACCGTAGCGCGCGATGATCGCATAATTGACGGATGCGGTTGAAGAAGCAACAGCAGAGTGACTTAACACAGCACCCATGCGAAGAAGCGCTGTTTGCGACCGGAACTGTCACCGTGGGACTGGCAAAATGCAGGCGAAATGACCCAGTGATTCGCTAGCATTCGCGAATAGTAATCGGTGCAATGGTGGTGAGGATTGTTTGTTAGAACCAGGAATTTAGAACACACCGAACAGTGTCAAGGACGGTTTGGGCGGGCTACTCTTTCGGCGATGACGGCACTATCAACCGGCCCACAATCGTACTTGATTGTCGGTTATAGAATTATCATTAGCATATAGGGGCATTATTATTGTAGTCTTATCGTTGCCCGTTGTGCTGTGCATCTGCTTTGGCAGTCTTTAGACGATACTGTAGAGTTGAATCATTCAGCGAGCAGTTTGCTTTTGCTCGTTTTAGTTGCTACCTCTTCTAGTTCTACAACTCAAAGCACGTGATCAGAAGCGAGTGATCACACGCTGAAATCTAGGTCCCAAGCTCACAAGAATTACATTACTTCTGCAACATTAAATGATAGTTTTTTTGTGTGCCTTTAACATTATCACATCGCAAACTTCTTCAAAACGCGTCAAGTAAAGCGACAACATTGTATATTAGTGTTGTTCTCTACATTTACGCACGTCCTTCACGGATGAGCGTCACTGGGGAAAACAAATTGCACTTCTTTTTTTGTCACTGTGCCTGTGGCCTGTGCGTGCTGTGTTTGCTCCGTTCGACTTGACCCGTGAGCGCTCGTAAAGCGTGATCTTGACTTCCATTGGCTGTTGGGCCAGGCAATGCGACAGATGAGCCCACCAGCAGTTATCAAACCTGATGTCGCATGACCGCCAACTGATCAGGTTCCCCGGGCACATTTGCTTCTTGTAATCTAATCACCAGGCCGCGTAGCTTGGTAGCTGAAGAAAGCACATGGAACAATGGTTCTGTTCGGGTCCGGGCGACATCGATCGACCGTAGCGTATTGACAAACGGACAAACAACATAGAGAGACGGAGAAGATAGGGAGCTTATCTCTGTATGCAAAATGGATGATTTCATCCATTTAATAAGCCTCAGTTTAAGACAACCGAACTGAGACAGACATTCTTGCTGGCAAAAACAAACGGCGAGTCCGTAGCGTACGATGCTATGTGTCATTATATTGGCACATCCAGTCATCAGTAGATCCCCAGCGAAGGTTAGGACGTGTGCTCATTATCTGCCAACGTGTGCCAGAAGAAAGGCAAGATTAGGGAGTGAAATTTCCTTTAAAGCTATGACTTGCTATTTATTCTCACTCTGGTCGTCAAATGGGCTTAAACAGCTGATTGGATGAGACATAGTCGGGACTGGTCCCATTCCACCGAACATATCACGTGCCATTTCCTGCGCTACGTCCGGTGTGGTGAAGTGTATTGCAGGTATTTTATTTCTTGGCGGACAGGTGATAAAAGTGGGATGCCAATCAGTGTAGATAGCCTAATTGAAGATATACGTTCGCAAACACGACCGAAGGGGTGGCAGTCTGATAGGCAATTGAATTTCTTACTTGCTTTTCTTCTTCCACAGGTAGACCTATGATAACGGCGCAACAGGACGGGGGAAAAGTCACTAACGATAAGACGCAGAAGCGTTTGTGACCGTGGACCAAGCAACGACTGCAGTATCGGTGCGTCGTCGATCTGTGCGGAGACCCTTTTTTCCAGAAGAACGGAGCATAGCTGCCACCGTCACACCGCGAACACTGTGTTGCGGTCATGGCCAGTCCCTCGTGTTGGCGCATATTGACGCGCAGGAAAGTACTCTCCTACGATGGGAATTCGGAGAAATTAGGCCGCATTCTGAACACCTTTGACCTGACGGCACTCGGCGTCGGTGCTACGCTCGGTGTCGGTGTGTACGTGCTTGCGGGCCATGTCTCCAAGGATCAGGCAGGTCCTTCAGTTGTGCTGTCGTTCTTAATAGCGGCTGCGGCGTCCTTTCTGGCTGGTAAGCATAGCTTTACCTTAACAATGGAGATTACTCTAAACACAAACATTGGTTATTTACAGGACTGTGCTACGCTGAGTTCGGAGCACGCGTACCCAAGTCAGGATCGGCGTACATCTACAGCTATGTGTGCATCGGCGAGTTTATGGCCTTCATCATCGGCTGGAATCTGATGTTGGAGTACATCATTGGATCGGCGAGTGTATCGCGCGGTTTGAGCCTCTACATCGACACGCTGGCAAATGATACGATGAAGACGCGTTTCTTGGAAGTGGCGCCAATTGAGTGGGATTTCATGTCCAACTACTTTGACTTTTTTGCCTTCTCCGTTGCGATCTTGCTTGGCAGTGAGTATAATCGTAACACCTAAAGGTGTTTTGTTTTTTTCCTAGCAGAATCGAATTTCCCTAAGGCATCTTGCAAGGGTTTTTCTCCAACATTATTCTAATATCTTGCATGTTTTCCCCACAGTCGCTTTAGCATTCGGGCTCAAAAAGTCTACCATGGTAAACAACGCCTTTACCGTGCTAAACATCTTTATCGTGCTGTTCGTTATAGTGGCCGGTGCCATTAAGGCCGATCCGGAAAATTGGCGCATTAAGCCGGAAAACGTGTCCAGCCTGTACAATGCCGGCGAGGGAGGATTTTTCCCATTCGGGTTCGAGGGAACACTTCGGGGTGCAGCTACCTGTTTCTTCGGCTTCGTTGGCTTCGACTGTATCGCGACGACGGGCGAAGAAGTGCGAAACCCCCGGAAGGCAATCCCCAGAGCGATCCTTTGCTCGCTGACCATTATCTTTCTTGCTTACTTCGGCGTCTCGACGGTGCTGACGCTCGTTTGGCCGTACTACAAACAGGACGTTAACGCTCCTTTACCGTTCGTGTTCAACGAAATCGGATGGCACTTTGCGAAATGGATCGTCGCCATCGGAGGCATCATCGGGCTGGTAGCAAGTTTGTTCGGCGCAATGTTTCCGCAGCCCCGGATCATCTACGCAATGGCGCAGGACGGGCTGATCTTTCGGGCACTCGGTGAGGTTAGCCCACGGTTTAAGACGCCAGTATTTGGGACACTGTGTGCGGCCATGCTTACCGGTACGCTGGGCGGGTTGTTCGATCTCAGGGCGCTCGTCAATATGCTGTCGATCGGAACGCTCATGGCATACACCGTGGTTGCGATCTCGATACTCATTCTGAGGTACGTATAGCAGAACGGACCGTTCGTTCGTAACTGTATTCGCGCTAAAGCGGTTAAACTGTCTCCATATGCACACGAGCACCAATCAACGATGTTGCATCATCCCGCAAACGGTGAAACGCCGTCATTTATGTGCATTGTGCCGTATGGCAAACGAAGTTGTCAGCCTCAGTTGGCAACCTTCACCGAGTGAAATGAAGCCTGACTTGATGAAGGTTTGAGCGGCTACCATTTTCCAACTGCTTCTATTCACCTCGTTAGGTGCTCTGTTCAAACCAAAAGTGTTTTATTGTGGCATGATATGCCTTCGTTCACAATTAACATCGTCCAATCGGGCTTTTTGGTGAGTTGTGCAAAAACCGCAGCCCGGAAGGAAGCTATTTGTAGACCCGTGTGGATATACTCTTTATTGTTGACTGAAGGCTCACTAATTTAACCTTGCATTTTTGCGCAAATTTTTAACTAGCAAGATATTTAAAGCATACCGCGAAAAAAACACAATCAACAAATTTTGGAAACTTTCTATTGCGTCTAAAGTCAATGTCAATGTACGGTGAACGGTTTGATGATCGCTGTAGTTTGAATGTTATCGTCATCAACATCGTCACATCGTGATACATCGGAACGCGATCAGTGTTGAAAAATTAACGGCTCCATTCGTGCTGATCGATGTCATTTGTGTGGTTTCTCTTCGTACGCAGATTTTCGGAAAACCCCGATCCAGCCATTCCCTCTACAAGCACCAGAGACACATACGAGTCGTCGAACTTGCTGAAGGCACAGGAACGCGTTACCGGTTCCGCTTTCTTCAAGCAGTTGTTCAATCTGTCCTGCATTCGGTTGCCAACGAACGTGTCCAGCAGTGTGGTCGGAGTACTAGTGACTATATATTGTAAGTCAAAACCTTTCTAAATCGGGCAGGTGTTGTAGTGGACGTGTGTTTAACTGTTACGTTCGATCGTCTGTAGGTTTACTTGCAATTGCACTATCGCTGACAATCTTCTACGCTAAAGACGCCATCTACGATATGGAACCGTGGGCCTGGATACTGTTCGGTGTGCTGCTGGGCCTTACACTGCTTGTGCTGCTACTGATCGCAATACAACCACGGGAGCGAGCCGATGCACCGTTCCGGGTGCCGCTGGTACCACTGCTACCGGGAATCAGTATTTTCGTTAACATCTATCTGATGCTCATGCTAGACGTTTACACCTGGATACGGTTCGGCATATGGATGGGAATTGGTAAGTAGTTTTTTATTTGTAATGCTCCTTTCTCTACTACTTTAACATGGTACACATACGCCACACACCCTGTAGTTGTAGCTTTAGCATAACACCACACACTAATTCCCTTCGCAAGATGGATCCCTTCTTCCTGTAGCGTGACTAACTTGCTTGCATGCAACATTTTTTTCCTTCTCTTTATGCATCCCTTGTATAATTGGTATTCGCTGCTAAAACCAAATCCGTGGACCGATTGTTTCATCATTACTGCATCCTGGACCCTTTCCCGTCGTACTTCCGCAAACATAATCCCCCACCCTACACACTAGGACTAGTAATATACTTTACGTGTGTTTGCTGTAATATGCGAGCGGCCAAAAATCCAGACGTTCGCGTACCAACCTTCCCTGCGGTAGAAACATCGTCCGAAATGGGCTACAGAAGGAATGACGTTGATGATGTGGAGCTAGAAAATGGTTCCGTAGTTACTGGATCCAACCTTACCGTGCGGGATCACACGAGCTTCCCGCAACAGAATGGGTATTATTCACAGAATCTTAGCACAGCAATATCCACCGAGATGGTCAATAAGGATGCTCGACTGATTGAGCTAAAGCCAAGTGCTCCCACTAAAGAGCTGGCGGTGGTATCCGCTTTAGTTGTAGCTAGCTCCGGTTCCGAACCGGAAGAAGAGCAACGCCAAACGAAACAATCAAGATCGAACACATCGACACCTAAGAGTAGCTTCGACGAGATCATACCACTATCCGAGGGTACAGTGCGAGGTTTTACGGAAAAAGTCGAACCAAACGGGAAGGTTTATTTTGTGGCACAGGATGAAGAGTCCGGTGAGCGGGAAAGGCGAAAAATCACACCACCCAGAACTGGTGAACAGACTGAGCCCGGTTCCTTGACGGACGAGAAGGAAACATCGAAGGCGATCGCATTTTTGGATCACATTCTGGACGACGAAGATACGCTACCGTCCGGTGAAGATAACCTCAGCTCGGCTGAATACAGCGGGAGAACCAAGTGTGATGATGATGAGTCGCTGGCTAGTCCCGTCTTCCGAGAACAATCCGTTATTGCCGACATTCATCGAGCGGACGATAGCATCGTAGAGCTGGAACCGAAAGCACAGGAAAACGAAAAGGAAGAATCACTGCCTGATCAACCTAAGTCAGCGATCGCGGTTAGCGATCATCAGCGGGATGAACAGTCGATAAACCAAGATGTCACTACCGTGGCGGGTAAAGAAACCAAAACTCCGACGATAATAGTCGCCAGTGAAGAATCTCCAACGGATTCTGGAAACGATAAGCATAAGCTAAAGCCACGTGTCATGTACATCGCCGGCATGGGAGAGGACGGAGAGCCCGCTCCGAAGCAACTCACCGAAGAAGAGCAAGACTTTATCAACTTCCGTGCGGCTGAAAAGGAACGATTTATGAGTCGGCTTAGTACATTGCTCGTTAATCCAGTGAAGATACCGCTCAAACGACTACACCCACCAGATGAGGTGCAGATGGAAGGGGAGCGTGATACTTCTGCCCGACAGCTGACCACCATGTCTCCACCGGCTGGACCCGGTATCGTCCGCTCGACGAGTGAACCAAGCTTTGTCCTCTTACTGAACAAACTCAGCCATTCCAACTCCCCGCAGGAAAGTGAAACAGACGAACCGGAAAGCGATCGGGCACGTTCCGAGTACAGCAGCGTTGTTATCCCACCGGCCCCAAAGTTTGACGAAACGCTCTTCAACACAATCCGCGCGGGATCAATTATGCCCGACACGCCGAAGAGTCCCATCCCGCAGGCACCCAAATTCGATCCGGTGCTGTTCAACACGCTTGGGAAGGGCAAGTCCCAGCGGGCATCGATTTTACCGACGGAATCCACACCACCAACACCTCTGCCGACACCCGTAGCTTCCTCCGAGGGTCAATATTACGAGGTGGAACTGAAAAAGCTTAAACCCGTACCTAGTGCAACGGGAGTACTTCCCACTATTCTCAAACCTGTCTCACCTGGAGTGTCTCGAGATGAAGGTGTTAGCAGTACCGACAACGAACCGGAATCCTCCAATCCGCGAGCAGCTTTCAGATCTCGACTGGAGAAGATTCTCCAACGAGGACCCCTGGACGTAATGGGACGGCCGAAAACGATTCAATCGACCATCACGGTGGCGGTCAGTGAGGAAAATCTACCGCGTACGATCGGCGACCAGCAGCAACCGGCATCGAGCACCGATTCTGGCCTCAGCATGGCATCGTCCAGCAACTCCATCTCCTCTGGCGCAGCGGCATCGACAAAACCACGCGACGAAAGCTTTCGCGATCGTGCCCGGGGATTCGATACGGCAAAAAAGAAGCAAAAGCTCCTGTTCGACGATGTGCTCAAATCGATCAACCCCGAAACACGACCCAGCAGTATACGCAACTCGGTCGAACATCGGGTGTCGTTTCGCAACTTCAAGGAGGGCCTACGGAAGACGGTACCACCGAAGCAGTTCCTACCAGATGCGTAGCACGCACGACATCCGGTTAGCTGTAGAGTTGACACTAGTCCCATCATTACTGCACACCTTGCTAACCTGCCTGCTTTTCTACTTGGTGATGCATGCTGCTCCTAACATCGTCGGAACGTATCATCGTAGCTGTAGCGTACATTATCCTGTCACCTGTCTAACACAATCCACAATTTTCGTACGAACCTTGGCATGCCAACCATAATAACTCTGATCATCCATCTTCTGGCGCGTGCGGTAATGAACCTTTTTCCAATGTAAATATTATAACCTATTGTTTACCTTGTTTACATGCATCCTCACGCTGCTAGGTTTAGCACTGTACGCGTTTTATGGTTTCAAGAACAGCTACAGAGAGGTGTACGCCAGCCAGTTCGGGTGGACCAAACTGAAGTACGTCAATTAGAGAAAAAAATGACACGTCGAAAACGGTTCACTCCTTTCAACGGCATCCCGGATGGAAGCATAATGTGGTGGCAGCTAGCTGTTAAGGTAACGTGATATTAAAAGTCAACATGTGCAAGCTGTTGCACATTGCAATGTGCGAGTCATCCCATGCCAATGCCATCCGTCGAGATTGAGAGAGAGAGATAGATCTGACAAGTTTCAGCAGATGGTTGTCATCTGCAGCAACCCGCACGGGAACGCACGACTACTATGTTCAGTATCTTCCACACACCGATTGCGAAAAAAAAAAACACACAGCCAGACACACAAACGGATAGACAGGTTGTTAAACCTGAGCTAGGCAGCGTAGCGTATTACTTAGCTTTGGTATTCGTTTTGCCATAACACACATACATTTCTGATAGTTCGCACGAAACATATATGAACGATAGCTGAACTTGTAAAGTTCATCAGGGCGAGTGTGAATTACGGAGTGCATATGTTTCTGTTTTCAAATTTTGATTTTAATTTATTCGTTGTGTGTCTTCGAGCGCCAGTGTGAGCTGATCGCTGTTGCGTTACTGCGTTAGATGAATAATAGATAAATATTAAGATTAATGTTCAATACTACCTAGGATAGGGTCACTGTAGAACATAGTGCGAGCGGTAAGTGCTCGAAGCGCAATCGAAACAATCGTACCTTTCACTCAAGGGTATACTTCGAACCGTAGCGTGAAGTCACCGGAATGAGCGAACTTGCGTACGAAAATAAACGAACCACTTTGATCAGTGCTTTGATCGAGAAACATAAAGCAAACGAAACGTGTTGGCATAACTTTAGTGGATGAATATCCAACAGCGTCAAGGTAAGTACGTACACCACTATACATCTCTGTAGCCTGTCACACACACACGCACATATACACACACACGCATACACACATACACGCTCACACATACATGCAGGAAGCAAACTCCTTAGAAGAACCTTAACACGACACCTTAACGCGCCACTTTGATTGGTTGGTTTTCGTTTGTTTGTTTTTATTTTTTTGTTCCTTTTTTTATTGGTTTGTAATCACATTTATTAGTATATTTCCTACTAACATTGTAACACCTGAATCAAATAATCAAAACGCCTTTAAGCTGTCGACTCTTTTATTCCTTTATCCAGTACAACTATAGTGCAGTTTTGTTCGTAAGTTGTCTTGTTTTCTCTTTCTGCTCTTTATGTCCTCCCTATTCTCAAACGCACACTGATTTTGATCGCGGTATCTTGCTGCATTTATTTCCTGTTTTTGATGTTTCTCGTACCTCGTTTGCCTTCGCTTTGTATTGTTGGTATCCTTGCGGGCATGTTCTTATTGTTTTTAATGCCGTTTCCCAGTCGGTTTGTTGTTTTCTCCCGTTGCTTAGTACACATGCAAGTCCTTTATTTGTCCCATTTTCCGGCTCTTTACTTATTTTTGCATTGCAATTGCTGTCTTTTCCGTTACACCACAGTTACACACGTTATAAAGTTGCACGGTGTGTTTCGTTTTGCTTTTAGTGTCTGCTATGGTGGTTCATTTGCTTTTAGTTGTTGAATGCTAGAAAAATATGTAGTTTCTTACTTTTTACTTGAACTCTTTCCGAATGTTTCCGGTGATCTCTTATCGCGATAATATGCACACAACACAATGTGTTAACGGCATGGCGATTTAACTGAATAAAAACAAAATATTTAAATGCTTAATTAGTTCTCGTAAATTGGTTTTTGTACCTCAATTAAGGTTGGTATGCATAACAGTATGTGTAAAGCTATGTTGATTCTAGATATAGAAAACCAAAAAAAAATAAACCTCAGAAAAAAGTTAAATTTTGCGATTAAGATAGCATTAAATTATATATTTCATTTATAAGATGTTCTTTATTTTATAAAGAATAAAAAAAAAAATCATATGCCTATTTATCTGTTACCAACTGCTATTGAACCACCACTGCCGATGGTTGTCAATAGTTCTAATAGTACTATTTTGCAAAAATCTGGTCTTATTGAAAAACACCGCAACTGCATCGCAATACCTTTTTATTCTGCACTTGGTTGGTTTATTTACTATTGCGCGTATGTTATAACAAATGGCTTTGAGTAATAATAGTAATGAACGGCATTTAACCAAAATAAGGAACCAAGAGAAGAAAACAACCCGCTATTTCTTCATCGTTTAAAAATATACTTTCTTTTCTTTTTTTCTTTAAATTGTATTCTTTAGTTTGGTTTTGTTGTTTTGTTTGTTTGTGTTGTTACTTAATTGTTTTGCTTTGTTTGCTTTTCTTTATATTTGTTACTCTTTCCTCCCAATCGCTCATATCGGTGTGATTGGTATATATGACTATTATTTTCTTTCTGTTTTCTTCACATCTAGTTATCTTAATTAATTCTCTCCATCGCTGTTGCCCTTGCTGTGGTTTTATTATACGTTTTCTCGCCTTTTTGTTTTGTGTATTTTATGCTGCATTGCATCGGGTTTGATCTGTCTGTTCGTAGCGCTATTATGTTCTTTAAGTATATATATATAACGATCTTTCTTTCTTCATTCACGTACATTTAAGTTCTATTGCCTTTTATGTGATTGAGAGTGTTTTTATGCTTTTATCGCCGGGGTGTGGAAAAATGAATAAATTTAAACTTAATTAACAACTTATTGTATAATATACCGCATATAACCAAATAAATAGGTTTGTTTTAAAAATAGCACGGTTCAATAATGAAGGAATTGAACCCACCTGAATAAAGAAGAACGTCTCTACTGGTACGGTGAGATAATGTGTTTGCAGGTGTGAAGTGTTTGTGTCTTTTCTTTCGCAAAATTGCATTTCCGTCACATCTCGTTCGATTTGCACATGTGTACGAAAAAAAATAAACAATTTATATTGTTTCATACATATTCACTGCTACAGGATTGCGAGACAAAATCGTTCTACATGTAATTGTTTTCATGCTTACTTTGCTTTTGCGCTTGTGGGTTATACTTTTTTTTCTCATCTATTTCATTCACTGCTCCATAGTGTAAGTTAATCGCTTTGTTTTGTATTTGTTTTCCTTTTCTTTTACATTACTTACACACTTTCACTTGACTTTAGTTGTGTGTTACGGTTGCCTTTTTTTGCCTACCTTGTTAAGGTTCTACCTTCGTCTTTTTTTTATTTTGCATCTAGCTTGCTTTCCTTTCCGCTTTGCATTGCATTGTTGTTTTTGCTTGAAGGTTTTTGGTCGTTCTAGGTTTACGTATCGTATAAACTACAGCATTTACCATTCTGATTCCCACTGAATTTGCCACCGATATGTGACAGACGCAAACCATCGATTTGACGCGTGCAGTTGCATCGGGTGATCGAGGATTGTTATTATAATCTTTTTGCTTTTAACGGTAACATCTGTGATACCCGCTTGGTTTCGGGAGGAGATTTGATCTCCGAATGTCTTCAGCTTGTATGTGTTTCATCACTATCTCTATATGCGCCTCCATTCGCGTTTATGGTCTAGTGTTTTGTGCCACACCTGACACAAGGATTGATCACGTTTTGTGTGTTGCATTTTTTTTATTTCGCTGTTTCATTGTTCTCACTGCGTCTATGACCATGCTTGTTTCTCTAACAATATAACCATTTGTCTCATTAATTAAAGCTACTGTGTAGGATGTGGAGTTTCTGGGAAACTCTCTCGCTGTTAAACAACGGGACGAAAAACGCAACGGAAATACATTCTGCATCCGGATTGGCTGGTTCTGCGTGACGCACATGAACGGGGTTGTTCCTTAGGGTGAAAACAAACAAGTTTGCATTAGATTTACTTCCGCTCTGTATTGGTTGATCACATTTCGAAGTCGTTTCGGCACCGGGAATGGTGTTCCAATTGTAAATAAAGGAATATTTTTAGTTGAGAAATTTTTAATACTCTATAAAAAACGCGCCTTCTGCCAGGTGGATCTAACCTGGCTGGCTTAATGTTCATGTAACATTACAAGTATAGTGTGTAGGAGCGTGGTCATTAGATAGGAGCATTCACAAACGTAATGAAGAGCACATCCTTAACATTACTTTAATGGCTGCCTTACACACGCCAACATACACACGCACAAATACACACACACGGACACGGACTGAGCTCCATCGAAAACTGGTACATGAGTGCTAGTGTCAGGTCATGTGTGCTTGTTTTGCGCTTGTTGTTTTAATTATGGTTTCTTCCATTATTTATCTCGGTGTTTTTTTTTCTCTCACGCTCTTTACAACTTCACGTACATCGAACGTGCTGTTCCGGCGTTGCCGGAATTCGAGATGCATACATTTTATTGTGATCGCTTAAAAATCGCATTATGCGATAAGGTAGTGTCGTATATAAATTCGAGAAAAACGGTTCTATTTTTGTGTGTTTCTTTTTCGTAGAGGCGTGTAAGCATTGCTGCACTTTTCGTTTTTCTTTCCGCTGTGCAGCCGCGTATCGAATCGGTCGGAAAACAAAACTATTGTTGGTAATTCTGTTTACTATTTGTTTTGTATCTCAATGGCTGTGTCTGTTTACTTCTTTTTCTTATTTCCTTTTGTTTTCGTTAATGTTTAAAGTCCAGAAAGGCTCACGTAATAATGACAAAAAGAAAAACAAATTATTTTTGCTGCGAATGTTTGCATTTTGTTACTTTTGTAGCATCATGTTTACTTCTTTCGACTGACCGTGTTTTCCACCACATGGTTTCCGGATATTTTTTTTTGTTTGCGCATCAAATGCCTTAAATCGTTACCTATAGTAGTACATCTTAACATTAGTGTTTACTTTTTTTTGTTCTTTTCTTTTGTGTTTTTTTGCTCCTTCTTTCTACCCATTTCGTCTTGTCATCTGTTCGGGTTTCTCGCTTTTATACTGTTCTTTTGGTTTTCGGTACCGATTCGCACAGGTTAAGATTGCATACATTGCTGATTTCCCGCGGCAGCTTGCACGATATCAAACGTTTGTCAAATATGTTTTTTTTTTTGCAATCCTTACGTACAATTTCCACTTTGGGTTATGTGCCTGCCCACGTCCAACATCCTAACGATGCTTTTATTTGTTCTTTTACTTGTTTATTCGCTATAATAGACTTGAAAACAAACAACAGAATTTAAAATTTCACAATATTTCATAATAGATAGTTGGTAGTAGTCACCTTTCTTAATTGTTAGCTTCTTTCGATCCATTTTGTTTTTGTTTCTTTATGTTCGCGGTCGCTCACTTCCACGCAGAGAGATAGAGAGAGCATTTTGTATTGCAGTGTTTGGTTGTAGTCAATTTAGTCTCCATTTGTATGCCGTAAATACACCGTTTCTATTTATTAGTTACATATTTCTGGACGCTGGAAACAACACGTGTGCACGATGAACAGATCAGAGATAATTAATTGAACGAAGACAAATGATAGCAAACTCAACATAGGCAAACACAGGGAGAAGACATAACTTCTGAACGTGAGCATCAGCTTTGAGCTGTAGGTTAAATGTAATGAAACAAAAGCACAACACTTATTTTAACGATAATTTGTACTTCTTTCCTTTCCACGCACACACAAGTACAGCTTTTTGAAAAGTTTGCTTGATTTTAACAGAAACTTTTGCACAACATGTTTTGTGCATCGAAATACACCAATTGAATCTTACAATTCGTGAGAACATATTCATGGAAAACATCCTGCTTGAAACATGTTTTATGAGAGTAAAGTGTGCAGAAAATGTAAATTAAGTAAATTAAACTCTTGAACATGGTTTTTTGTTTCATCTTTTGTAATCCATTCTCGTGTTTTAGTGTGTGTGTGTTTTTTTTTTACAATTTCCTTCTTTATATCTCCTTTGAGTTGTAATGCTTGCAATGGTTCTAAATAAAATGCATTTATCTATTTATCGTCAGCCCAAACGTATGTTGTTTTGTGCCTCTTGATGTTTGTTTTTTCTCTTTTGCATTTTCTTCTCGTAACATTTAACAGTAATATATATTGACTTCGTTATAATTTGCATTTTCCATATAGGTTTTGTTTTCTTACTTGCTTTGTTTTGTTTCTACATTGAACCGCTGCTGTAATCGTAATGTTTTCCATCTGATGGTCAAACTCAGATACACTACCCATTACCACCAAGGGACTTACACGAATTTTGTCACTTTATTGAACTCAATGCACATGCTGTGTTAAAAGAGTGCAAGAATGAAAACAAATTTAATAAATCTTATATAAGCAGTAGGATTGCTACTAGCGCGACAGAAACATATGCTTACGTTCTGATTCCCTTCCAATTTATGACACTCGGAACAATATTTGCATACTGTGAAGAATTTCGTATCGATAAACAGTTTATCAGTAAAAAGTAACAAGGAGAAATAATTTTACAGATTATATCATTCACTGTTCTTAAACAATGTCTCTACGTCATTCTGAATGTTTTCCTGGATGAAGCAACAGCAACTGAATGAAGCTTTTACATGTTGCACCGTATGCAACCGTGAATCGTACAGCATTTACCTTTTATGGGTTTTTCCCTGCTTTATTCTGTTACGCTGTGGTATCTTCCTACTTTTCGTTTCGCAGCACGAATGCTATAATAACGGACAAACAAATACAACGTAAACTAGCAGTACACAACAATTTATTTTAACCTTTTGAATAGTTTTCTTTCCACTCGCTGTCAACGTATCCATATATATTCAGATTTTATCTGACCTTTCTGATTAGTCTCGTTATGTTTGCAGGATATTTTCCGCAGTAATTCATTTCCGGTTCTTTCGCTTTCTCAGTGTTTGCGATCGGGGTGTTACATTTTTGCCATTTTGTTACGCCCTTGAGTTATACTTGTCGCATCCTTGTTCTTCTTTTCATCAGCTTGTTTCCGCATGTAGCTTCGACTGTATGGGAGTTTTTTTTAAAATGGTTTATCCTCGAACACTAATTATCGATCATAAATGTTTAGTTGTTTTTTTTTACAGAGAACAGTCCCAACAATCGCTGCTGAAGACTTTTGATGAGGTCTTCTAGACTAGGCTAGATACAAGATGGGACCCAAATCTAGCCTACAAACACAGGGAATCGTTAAAAGATTTTAAAGGCGCTGAGATGTTCACGGCGTGCGGCCATTACCCAAACGCTTGTATCACGTGCATCCGCGTGTAGAAAGGCAGGTGTTCATAATCCTTCCTAGTCTATAGTTTCTCTGCCTCGTTGCGTTAATAACATGAGAAATAAGTAAATTAAACAAAAAAAAACTAAATAAAGTAACAGACGCAAAAATAAACAATCTTACAAAACAAAAGCCTAAGAACAAGAAAACGATACATTGTACGGGTAGGGGGAGAAATGTGTAGCTTATTTTCTTCACCTAATTCACATCACCAACTCCATCTGGATCGATATCTCCATCGTGTGTGCCTTCCGTCCTTTGCTTCATTCATTATTTCCACTACATGTGTTATACGTCTTACTTTCTTTTAATATGCATTTTTGCTATTAACTGTTGCTGCCATTTAACGTTTCCACAAACTACCTTCAACCACCACCATTTTCAATTTAGCTTCAAACTACAAACCAACCAATTCGTTTGTCCTAGATTTTAACTGAATTTGCTTCACCTGTCACTAAATATGCCCAACTGTATTTTTTTTTTCTTCTTTTTTATTATTTATCCACTATTTATCGGTCTCCTCCCAGCGCTGCGCATTCATGTGTATTATGCTTCTCTTGTGTTCGATTTTTAATCCTTTTTCCCATGATCTGCTCTCATCACTATTTGATCTACGATTTATCATTATTATAATCTTTATTATTATTTGTTTTGTTTTGTTTTTCTGTGTTTTTTTATTACTCTCCTTCCATCTGTCTCTATTACTCTTCAACTAGGTTCTATTTTCTTCTTCTTACATCTGTTTGTGTTGTGTTTGCTTTGCAGTTGGGTGTTTCTTGTTACTATTCCTTTGCTTACCTTTGCTTTACTTGTTCATTGTTGTTTTATTTTTATAACTCGAAATTTTACATATTATTTGATGTTTGCTTTTGTAAAGTATTATCGGCAGTGATTGAAGAAGTAGTTGACTCGGACGTTTTCTTCATTTTGTCACAGTAATCGGTGAGGATGTCGCGGAACCGTGACCAGCACTTTTCCGGCACCGTGATCGCGGTACGGAAGTTGCTTTTAACCTCCGACACCCGCATATATATTCCCCGGCTATTCTGTCCGATGTCGAAGTAGAAATTTTTGTTATCGACCCGCATGTGGCGCCCCTCGGGCAGCTCGCCCTTGTAGCCACCATCGTTGGTACCGAACTCCTCGAGCAAGTCGGTTAGGGCGTCACGGAACTCGATCATGCCCTGGGCCGGAATGGCGATCTGGGAGCGTGGACCGCCCCGCGTAATCGTTTGCGATACGCGTAGAAACCGGCCCCGCACGTTCTCCTTCAGATCCAGATAGTACCGCCGGTTGTCCTTTATCATCATCTCGGACTTTAGCTTACCGTCCTCGGGCACGTTGTCTGGGTTCGGTGGGCCGAGCGATGCGTAGTAATCGCTGAAGGTCGACAGATGATCCCGGAATTCGGCAGCAGTCGACAGTGCCAGAAAGATCTGGCTGCGCCGTCCATCTGCGCCGATTTCTGCCACCTTGATGAACCGACCGCGCCGGTTCTGCTTCACGTCCAGGTAGAAGCGCTTCGACTGGATCTGCAGCATCTTCGTGGCAAGTTCCTGCTCCGTCTGCTGACTTTGCTGGCCAGAATCGAAGTCGCCGCTGCCTCCCCCACCCAGCACACCTCCGCCGTCCATCTTCTGTGAATAGTCCTTTTGGGCGCCTCCGTCGTGTCCACTACCAGTGTCGGACATTTCCGAGGTGCCACCGAACCAACCGAGAGTCAGATTAAAGTTTATTTTCTATGCCGCTTTGGAACCGGGAAAACAAGAAAAGTGACAGGGATAAGGCCCCTGTGTACTAGTAGTAGCCCTGAAAGGTACTACTACCGTTTCCTACCGCTACCGTTACCCGGCTTTGGCGTTCGCTAACCGCGTGCTTGTGTAGGTGCTACCGAACACAAGCGAATTACTGCCGATGGTTTCGTGTCTGAGTACAACCTAGTGCAGCGTCAATCGTTGTGTTAGTTTTGCGCGCCTGCTTTGCCTTGTGCGTGAGTGTACAACAGTGTTTACAGGACCTTCTAGCGAATCCTCCCGATCCTACGCCTCCGCCGGCCTCCTCCGACATATACCGTCCACCCGGCCCGGCTTACAGCATCCAACGGACTGCTACGCACTCCTGCTGCACCCGCACGTTTAGCTTCGTCTCCTGCAGCACCAAATTGGTAGTTAATGGCGTTACATCTGCCGTTCCCTTCAATGCGCAACGCTACACATTCCTCCTCCGATGCTATTGGTCATCTGCCGGACGCTGAACGCCACGCATTGGTGAAGATGTAGTTTTGCAGCATTCAAAGTAATTATCCACGGGGCAGTGCAGTTGTTTTCCTCCTATCTTTATGGACTGCTTTAAAAATTGGACACTGCAAACCTAAAAATGTGCAATAGTTGTGTAAGTAATGAAGTGAAACACATGTTCTCAAGTAAAACATACGTTCCAGAGGTTCCGGATGATGGCGAATTGGTGTCATTGCAGCGTTTGGAAGAATTACCACAAAAACAACGTTCATCATGTGCGTGCGTGCGTGTAGTCGGAATAGCAGAAGTGTTGAGGTGATAAACCAGAACAATGCGTTGCAGCAAACGATCAGCAAGTACCATGCAAATGAAAAATAAAGAATACACAACATCCGGTAAGTTATCGCGTATACAATTTGAAACAAACATTTTATCTAAATAACCACCGACTGAGCGTATAAATTAAGGCAATCCTGAACTTTGATTCAACCCGAATCATAACCCCCGTAAGGTAAAGAAGGAGCTACCTTCAGCGCGTTGAATCACATCGATACGCAGTGTTTTGTTAGGGTAACCGAAGCTACAAACAGGAACGAACGGACGCACACACTTTTGCTGTCGGCGAAGAAAAAAAGAACACATATTCAAAGCAGCACGAACACTTTTCACACCTGCCGATAGGTAGCCCTGATACATAAGCACTGTTGTGCCCTTACGCTATGATCACGAAGGGCAGGTTAATTGTGGTCGATTCGGAAAAAAATCAATTCACAAAATATTCCAACAACAAGATCTAAATTTACTTGGTCGCATTTGTTTCCCACAGTTGTTTCCTATTCCGACGTAGTAATGGATTTGGGTTCGATTATGATGATGTGTCTTTCCCCCGTCCATGGTGACATTTCATCCGCATAACATACACACTTTTTTCACTAGCTCAGTTGAATATGTAGAAGTACAAGAGAACAGTTTTACGGATAGGCTTCTTTGCAAATTCATAACCCAAGCCCACCATTCTTATGTGAAGCTATACCTATCGATGCGATGTGCGTGAAATTTTGGCATTCCTAACATAGCAGGCATTGTTTCGAGGCTATTCGAACCGACTCGGGATGTAGTTTGAATGTTGCTGTTGGAGTGTATTTTACACATTGTAAAAATGATTCTCTTTGCTGTGGAATGCAGAATCAACGACACAAAAGACCATCTTTTTGGCTTGGTAAAGTGCAACCTAAACAGCACTTTTTGCGCAAACCTTACACACCAACCTGAAGCACACTGCACGACCAATACACGCTATTTCATCGCAGCGATATTTATTCACTGGAATCACGGAAAATGTATTCCTTCGTCCAACGGGATCAAAACTAATTACCGCGCCGAGTGTTGCACTGTCAAAAAAGCTAGCTGCTGCCAAGATGACGGCTGACGACAACGAATCGTTGATTCGTTTTTTTTTCACACACAGCTAAATACTCTGGTTCACACTGCCCATCTGCTTTTACAGAGAATTGACACGCATACAACTGAATATACACACGCTCGTTTTTTTCTCGCTCTCTCGCGCATTCATCGTTACGCTCACGTCTACGCACTTTTCCCTTCACTCAAAGCATTTCAAATGCTCAGCATTGCATTACAGCAGCGCTTGCATGGCGACAGTCACCTTCGTGCGCCGACACACGCGCACACACATTCACGAACACAGGCACACACATCACACACATATATATATTTACGAAGCATACGCACATTTCGATACAGCTGCCAACGCGCGCTGTCAATACATTCTCTCGGCACTCTCTTTTGCTCTCTCGCTAGACGTTGTTCACTCGTCAGCAACACACAACCACCACAGAAACACTGTTACGTTTTTTTCTTCATCTTGTGCCAAACTTTTCTATCTTTTCGTTTGAAACGAAAACCCAGAAAAGCAATCATTTGCCCCAGCTCATTGCCACTCATTCGGTGTTAAGATGGACGGCATTTTACTTTACCGTTTTTTTTTCTTCTACAAACCCTTTGCCCGCAACCGCTCTGCGTGTCTCGCCCTGTGCAACGTACCGATTTGTTGCGATCAGCTGAATTTGCTAATGCTCGGCTGCTGGTGCTGCTGCTGCTATTGCTCCGGCGGGGTAATTCTGCTTCCACACCACCTGCCTCCTGCCTGATCCGACCTTTTGCCGCAGCCACACGACCCGCCACGGGGCGCTGCTCCTCTTTCGCTGAGGCTTTTGGTCTTAATCTTTCCAGCAACACCGATTTAACACACCTACAACAGTGTAGAGAGAAGCATTAGTGAAGGCTCTAATCGCTTTTTTCCGTCTCAAAAACCAACTCTTTTATTGCTTGCAACCAAACACTTTGACGGCTGGTAAATTTTCGACCAAGAAAAGTCACAACTGTCAAGCGAAATGAACGCAGAGCAAG
>STHB01000010.1:2878794-2910204 GCA_018908115.1 Anopheles rivulorum
TTAGTACTGTTTTCTACACGTCCGATTTCGAAGCTCGGCGAACATTTGTCACAGAAATTGTCATACGCATACTAAATCACCAGGAAATCATCATACTATCGAGGGACAATGCAGTGCAAATGGAACGCGTTCGTCCACGTACAGTCCGTAGTATAGGAATTTATCAACAATTAACACACACCAATTGCACAGTTCACAGTGTACCAATCGCTACACACTGATTCACTTAACCGAAGCAGCTAAACGTTGTACGCACTCACTTTTCGACTGCTATAAATGTCATTGGTTTTTCATCTAAAAAAAAAACTTCACACGTTCATCATATGGCCACCGTTGCACGGAAAATAGAATCTTTATCCTTGTCTTGTAGCACATCTATGTTGCGTGCCGTCGGACTGAGAAAAAGAGCGAGAGAGCAAGAGCGAATGGTTCACATGAAAATCTTTCAACTCATCGCAGAGAATACGCAAACCCAGGAGCGAAGGAAAACGATTTTCCCGAGAGCCGAATAAACGGAGAAGAATAGACTGAACAAGAAAAAATCACCATCACCAGAAAGGAGGTTGGCACGGAAGGTACTTTTTTCTTGCAAGACATCATTTCATAACTACACATTCAGTCACCAATGAATGTTTTTTTTTCTTGCTTGCCGTTTCCTGTGTGGAATTGTTTGTAGAAAGAATGCTTTGCATTCTTCCTTTTCTCTTGTAGAAAAGTCAATCCTTCTGACGGTGGAACCAACACACACATTCGATTCCATTCCTACTCCTTTGACTAGCGCATAGAAGAACTTTGCTATTATTCTTTCTTCCCCTTACAATTCTCAAAAGGTGCACTTTGTCTGGAAAGGGTCAGGAACATTCCTTTACACTAAACACTAAACGTACATTATAAATGACGGAGTGTGCGTAGGGTCCGCATCGTATTCACATACACTCATTCACGCACGCAAGCACAACCACCATGCGCCTCCATCTGCGAGTCAAGGCTTGCTTAGCGTCTGCAGTGAATCCTGCAGCAGTCTAGTAAGCTGTGAACACTTTTTATCCCCTAAACGAGTGCGATAACAGAGAAGCTTTGCTATACAAAATTGTTTTGGCCCTTACTTTCACACTGTTGTGTGCAGTACACTAGTACTAGTGCTAGTACAACAGTGTACTGCGTTGTCTACTGACGAACACCGCTTTTGACGTGCACCAATGGTTCCGAACGACTGAGAGTGCCATCACGGCTTCGATGGCCAAGAAGCAGAATCCACCGCTCTCCCATCTGCGGTGTGACTCTCTGCTGGCGACGTCAGGAAGGCAAACGAGAGCTACAGACGAGAAGTCTGTACTGGCATGTAGCAGTGTTGCATCAGAGCGGATTAGAAATGTTTCCTATGGTGGCGACTTGGCGGAAAATACTATAATCAAATGACGGCACGGCACGTGCAATGTAACGAACCAAACAATCGTCCCGTAGTTTCTGTGGCAGGTGTAGTATGAACAGATGGTCAGTTTAAAGCTTTAGCAAGCGCAGGACAAGCAGATAAGAAAGCTACTATGAAGGTGGTGTGTTGATCACGTCACGAGAAAGACACCCAACCAAAGGTTGGAATCATGAAACGTATTTCAGGTACTAATCATCGATTCGATACCACAATTGCAATTGAAACATCAATCTGGAAACTTCAAAGAAACAAACCCATTTTCCGCCATCTTGTAACGAGTTACGAATACGATAAGCCGTACAAAATTACCCGTCTCAATGTAGTATGCTTCCCATGCGTACGGCTTCGGCATTTCCCAGCAGCAAGGCAAGATCATGGCGTCAAATACTTCTTTTTTGTTTTTTTGCTATTTCCACTGGAACTGTCGCGTCAAACGCCGTACCCTGTTGGTCTTGTCTGGTTCGGGACGGCACGGATGAAAGATAAACTCCGTCCCGCGGCCGGCACATCCAGTCCCCTTGCAGGTATTTTCTTTACAGGCGGAACAGCTTGCGGTTGGTCGATCGTTGCCTACCACAATAACCAACCAGTGGTAACCACCAGCCCCAAAAATCCCTTATCCTCAACCGCATTCAGGTGTGGTAGAGTTTTGCGTGTGAGCTTTCCCATGGTGGCTTTTTTCCTGCCTCCTATGCGTTCGCCCACCACTTCCACGTGGGTTTGTGTGCGTGCGCACCACCCACAATCATGGTATGGTTCAGGGTTAGAGTGAAGAGGTGAAATCAGCACAATGCCCTTATTTTACTTCCCTGCTAACCATCCCTCCTATCACCGACGAGCCAATGTATCGACGAGCAGCTGAAGCTAACGGGGTCAACGAACTGCGACGCACGTCGTTGCTCTGGTCAATGTCATTACAAAATACTTTTTAGAGAGGAAATTCGATGTTCAATTGTCTACCTTCGTACAGCAGTTAAAAACCTGCCTTGCATCGTGTAGAAAATGATGGTTTTCGTTGGTAATTTGGAAGTAACATTTTTTAACCATCGCAAAATCCAAATCGTGTCCCGATTAGCGATAGAGGCTTGTCCTTCGCGCAGCCGATTGGCGAGAATTTTCAGACGGTTTTTGTTTCAGAAACTGACCTAATACGAAATGGTTCGTTTCTAATTTGACCATATGTAAGATTTGCGTATGTGGCAGACAAAGAGAAAGGGAGAGATAACGACTAAGTATTACAAAGAGAGAACGAACTATCTGAGAGCGAGAGAGAGAGAGAGAGAGAGAGAGAGAGAGAGCGAATTGGGGAGCTTCTAGCTAATTGCATGTATACTACATTGGAAGAGCGAGCATACATTTCAACAACAAACTACATTCGGTATCCAGTTGAATTTGCCTTTGTTCCACGCATTCAAGGAGCGTAATGTTGCAAAATACACTTTCCCATAAAGCAACGCAACATCCACGCTTACGACACTTTACATTTGCACCGCTGGAGGTTAGTGTTGGTTAAGTTGTATCCGTGTGCTTAATCGAGTTGTAATGGAATGTACAAGTATGACAAACAGAAAGCAAAACAGATGTAGGCCATTAGTATTTGTGCTTTCTTTGTGAGCATTGATATAATTATTATAAAATTGATAGCAAATGAACTACAGCTTCATGCGTCTGAGAGTGACTTATTTTATTTTAATATACACAATACACATCACATCTAGTAGGCGATCAATGTTGATCTCGAAAAAATAAAGCGAAGATTCTGTTAACATCATTGTGTTTCTGTCACTTATTTTAAAGAGTAAACCTCGTAGTTATTCTACGTATAGTCTTTTATCCACAACGACAACAAACGCACGGTTTAAAGTCCAATTGTTACAATTTTAAGATTATTACACGTGTATATATCCAGGACTTGGGGGTCGAGTGTGCTGAACATAAGCACACATATATGCATATAAATTCCTCCCTAGCTAGATAAGTAATGGAAAGATCAGTAATGAAAATCTTTGTACCGATTAGAGCATGCCTTTTGATACATACCTTTTTCAGTATTTGTTAATACCAAACAAACGTACGCCATGGAATTGGGGAAGCTTCGGTACGAGAACCACTACGAGCGAGATGAAGTTGACGATAAAATGGTCGTTATCATTGCGCGTGTAAAGACATGTCAGTAAGAACCTGCAAAGAACGGGCAATGTAAATCATACAAAAAACTTCACAGTAGCATTGAGACTATTACGCTTACAGGATAATTGGGGCAGCGGTCAGAAATTTCCTCGTCGTTGTAAACTGTTCACCACAGTTTATCTGTTCCCAGTGCGTGTATTTACGATTCTCGCCCGCATCGATGCTCATCCATGGTGCACCTTTGATCGAGTGAAGAAAGTATAGATGAGCCTGCGGTACAATCGCAAAATAAACAACGGTATTAAAAATTGCGCACATTTTACAACTTACCAACCAACATTACCAGATTGTGAGAGATGTTTGTAATCGTCCAAGCGTACGGAATCTGTACAAACGGTATCGCTAGTAGCACGATGTGAAATATAGTTATACCCAGGACGTACGCAAGCCACAAACCACGCGAATCAAGCCAGGACGAGTTGGGGTTTGGATCGCCATTACCACCGGCAATCATTTTTTCGTCGGATTGCACGCAACGCAAAGATTATTCCAAATGCAACAAATTACCAGCTGACGTTCGTTTGTTTGTTTACTTGCGTTTCGCCAAGTTAAGGGTGCATTCTACCGATGCTGTGCACAGCGTTCTTCTGGCTGACATGACATTTGATGTGCTAAATTTCTGGAAAAATAAAAGTTTTTAAAATTTATTTTTATTTTCATTCCATGTAAAAATGATGAAGTTGGACGATTTCTTTGCTTCGTTGTTTTTATTAAAAATTACATTTAATATAATATTTTTCGTGAAATAATATAATTTTTAGTATCAGCACCTCTACTGTAGTTTATTTTGAAAAAAAAAACCGTTGATAATTTGAGCCAATACTGTCGTGTGAAACGCTCACCGCTACCATATATACTACTGACCTTCTTTATGGACTGGATAGGAAACAAATAAACTTACCGTGGAAAATCGAAGAAAAATAGCACTACAATAGAATTTAGTTAAATTCGTCATATGTGTGTATACTTTATTGTTCTTATGGTGGTTTTGTGTGATTATTATTACTTGATGCTTGTTCAATATTGTTTTCCTTTATTTTATAATTTGTAAAGCATGTATCGTTCCCATACATGTTGCAATCATTGAGTTACTGTGGTAAAAAATCTGGTTGAACCAATAGAGAGAGAGAGAAAAAAACATATTAAATTCACCGCTTCTAATTGATCTAGTGTACCTTATGAGCCGTATGAGAGTTTCCAGCTGTTCTGCATACAGCATGGCTTCGTTTTCAAACACTATATTGTACTAGCTGATGGTTCTCGTGGGGTAGAATGTGTTCCTGCTATTACGATACGGTTCGAAGTAGATAGGATACCATGCACTGTGCGTCCTACAATCCGAGTATCTGGGTGTACTGGAAAAACTGGATGCGAATAAATATCTTACTAACAACGATTGGTGATTTATCTTATCGTTAAGTTTGGTAATATGAATATGTACTCTTCATTGACTGTGCATTAATTTCTACTATAGTTCTTTGTTTAATATACATACTGCCGATTACGACATGCTTTGCTACACGTGTACCAGTGTTCCAGTGTGTATAGTATAAATGTTAAATTTCGCTACTCTAAGTTTAATCGCAAACAATAACCTAAAAAAACGAAATGCGACCATCGAAAGCTGCTTGTTTCTATGCTTATACACGGCTCAGCGATGATGGGAGAAAAAGTGTGCTATTGACTATTGGCGTAAATTACCCGTTTTAAAGTTTTGTTTTTCCTTTTGTCAAACATATAATGGCTATAGCTTACAAAATTCGATAATATATATAACATTTTAGACAGTGCGTCTTACGTAATACTTGTTGTCTAAAAACTTAAACCAATAACTGGATGTATAACATTAAGTACATAAGTGTATAACATTACATAGTAAGAAGTTTGTGCTAACAGTGTGTATTGTGGAAAATCGGGTATATACCGTAGAAATAACTTCAATAGGCAACAGTCTCTTGTTCCAATCTTTCTGCAACTGAATTCTAGACATGTTCGTCTATCCAACGCATGCCTTCAGTATTTCAGAGGGAGCAACATAAATCTGCTTCAGATATTGAACGTATCTTAATCAAACATTTTTGTTGCGTTAGTGAGACACTTGGTTTTTTTTATGGAATAGAAAAACAAAAACACAGCGCATTACACTTACTTTATGCAGACACATTGTTTGTTCTAAGGCAATCGTTAGTAGCATAATATCTAATACTGTGCATCGAAATAGGTCTACCCATTTCGTAGAATATTTACCGTAAAACGCCATTCACTTCCACGTTGGATCCATATGAATCCACCTGATCCATATATGTATATCCTGGTAGACCGTTGTACAGAAAGATGTCGTTAAATTAGGTGTAATGATAGTGCTATAGTACACACAGGTGCGTGCTCCCAGCTGGCATGATTCCTGGCGATAGATTCTTTGGTAGATAGCTTCGTAAAAAGGTTAACAAACTTGTACCTACAAATTTTGCACTGATGATATCCCTATGTATGACAGATTTGTTTGCCATTTGGACCGTGGTTTAGTTATTCAACGTCAACGTCATCTTGGAATGGTTAAGAAACGATTACAAATCTTAACAAATACATTGCGCGTCCACATTCAGCTGGGCATCGAGAACAATACCCAACATAAATGATGAATGATACTCGATAAACGATTTTAACGTGGAACGTAAGAGGAAGGACTGTGGATCCAACACGTTTGCTTAAGATTTAAGAATCTTCATCATCGTCATCGTCCACTATCGCCTGTCTGTCACCGGCCGTCTTGCGGCTTATTCTACCTTTGATTATCTTTGTTACCGTTACCTTTGTGCCACCTCCAAGGGCAGTGCTGGTGGAGCCCCAGCCACGAATCGCTTCGCTGGTGGACATCAACATGGAGTAGGACGTACCGAGTTCACCTTCCTTGCTGTTGTGAATGCCGTACAGGAAGTACACCAGCATACCGATCGACAGCCAGATGAAGAACCGTAGCCAGGTTAGAAAGCTCAGATGCACCATCAGCTCGATATTGCAGAAAATGCTTAGTGCCGGTATGTACGGTACGAATGGTACCTTGAACTGTAATCCGCGAGTGTTTTGATGATGGGCCGATATAACAACTACGCCTAGAAAACAAGAATAAATATTGTTAATTTTTACACCAAATTATTCTGAATCCATGCTTAGCTTACATGCAACGAGACAAAATAGCAGAAACCCGTATAGTCCCAACGCCCACCAGGTTCCGTTGTACAGCTCGTCCCAGGAGTTCTCCAGCTGGAAGCAAACTGCTACACTGAGCACACAGAACATTAACACCGCCCCGGAACAGGCCACACCGGGTTCGCACCTTCCCAGGACAGGCTCTAGCCAGCGGAACTGCGGCCGTAGTCTACCGGCAAGGGCAATTTCAATCATTTCGCTTGTAGGTGACGATGGGTCGATGGTGCTCGACTGGGAGGAGGAATCGATTCCACCTCCTGGTGCGCCGGTTGTGGCACTACCAGTACCAGGTAGGGTCGGACCACCATCTTCCTCATCCGTACCGGGTGTATCTGGCGCAAGATGGACGGTTTCTTCTACCGATATTGGACGATAGCGCAGCACGATCACACTTGCTGACACGATCGTATAGGCGAGCAGTGTTCCTATCGACATAAACTCTACCAACTTTTCCAGATCGAAGAGCAACGCCAACAGGGCGCTACAGATACCGGACAGTGCGAGATTCAACAACGGTACCTGCGTTTTCGTGTTAACCTTTCCGAAGCATGAAAACAGCAATCCATCGCTTGCCATTGCATAGAGACAACGGGGCAAAGCGAACAGTGATCCAAGCAACGTCGTCGTCATACCGCAGATGGCTCCGGTCGAGATCGCATACTTGGCCCACGTGATACCACGCATACCGAACGCGTCCGGTAGTGCCGCGGCCGGGTTAATTTCGTTGTAAGGAATCATGAGCGTTAGTGCGGCGCTAACCAACACGTACCCGACCGTCACTACGCACAGCGATAGAATGGTGGCCAACGGTATAGAAACACTCGGGTTTTTCGCTTCCTCGCCAGAGGTGGCAATACTGTCGAATCCTACGAAAGCGTAGAAACAAGTTGCCGCTCCAGCTAGCACCCCGCCGAAACCATACGGCATAAAGCCTTGCTCCGGGAGCGACCAGTTGTCTGGTGAAGCGTACCAGAAACCTAAAACCACCACCAGCGCCATTACGGCCACATTAACCGTCGTCAGTATGCTGTTTATCATAGCCGTTGCCTTGACGCCGGCTGCAAGTGCTACGGCGTAGCTGATACACACGAAGAATGCCAGGAAGTCGGGATACTTTGCCAACAGCTGCTCGTGCATTTCGCCCGTAATCTCCATCGTAATGTTGGCCACGATGTTACCCAGCATTGAGTCAACGTAACCACTCCAGGCACGTGCTACCGAGGCCGCCCCGAGCATATGCTCCAGTATAATGTTCCAACCGATGACAAAAGCCCAGAACTCGCCGATGGATACGTACGTGTAGACATATGCCGATCCTGCCTTGGGGACACGAGTTCCAAATTCCGCATAGCACAGGGCGGCCAACAGTGACACTAAACCGGCAAGGATGAACGAAAGGACGATCGCCGGACCGGCCATCTCACGGGCAACGGTACCGGTAAGTACATAGATTCCAGCACCCACCATATGTCCGATACCTACAGAGAGAAATGCGGAGGATTAGTGATGACGAGACAAAATATCAGAAACTTAAACGCAGTAACTGTGAAGGATATTATTAAGATGCTAAAAATACTCTCCCACAGACGCGTCCTTGAAAAGGTTTGCATCCATATGGTTTAGTTCGTACCATCGGAGTTGGTAAATTACACCACAGATTTTGTACCATTTGTGATGTGAACAGGTAATTTGTAATAAATTCAATCCACAAAGCGGGTGGTTTATTTTAACAATTTTAACGATATTCGTTTAAGTTTTTATCCTCTATTGCAGCTCACTAAACGCAACGCACATTACGAAAGAGACACACACACACACACACACACACACGCGCACGGGTGCCGGACTTTTGCGTCTGGCGTCAATTCAGTAAAAGAAGCACACACACAATGCCTAGCGCAATTAATGTAAACAAAAAAGGATGTAAACAACACTGTACAACTGCCACCTGTTTACTGTGTTTTGACGTAACGCAGCCCGTTTGTTCTGTGTATCCTTTTTCCCTTTGGCTAGTGTGATGGCATGTGTAAGTGATGTGTACGCGTGTGCGTATGTGTGTGCGCGTGTGAGAATGTGCGTGCAACAAGATTGGTGGGGATTAATTATCATTTTGTGCGTTTTCCGCCATCCTAGGAACAGTGTGAGTACGAAACATACCGTAAGGATAAAACTCACCCAGTAACGTTATGTCGAATGTATTTAGGCATCGATTCAGCGGCGTTTCCATCAGATCCGCCGGAAGCTGTTTCGTACGGTTCATCTTTGTGCACAGACCGGACATGACGTGCCCCAGGATCATTCTCCTAGCGCTGGGCATCGTGGCACGTAGTTACTTAATGAAGCTTAATTACGATTCAAATTTCACGCCACGCACAGCCCCGCGTACCCGTGTACCCGTGTAGCGTCGTACAATCCTGCCATATGGAACGAACAGGTGGAAGGTAAGTGTTTTTTTTTGTTTTGTTCTTATCATTGCTAATTTATTCGTTCGTTATCGATGGATTGTAAACGAACGAAACACGCACAAAGAAAACATGAAAAGCTCTTTAAAAGGACATTCTTTTATAAATCTTTGAAGAGAGCGTTTTTCTTTTTGTTGTCTCCTTGTATTTGTTTTCACTTGCTGGGAATGCACTTTTGTACCTTGAGCTCGATTTACCCACCTGATAATGGGGTATAACTACAGCAATAAATCACCGAACGATTGCGTCCAGTGTCACAGTTTTCGTTACGCTCGCGTATCTTCGAGCAGCTGGAAACTCCTTCGCCCACGGTTGGACCTCCTACCGAGAAGGAGTGGAAGAACCGTCCGTGCTGTTCACCTTTAAAGTCTGTTTGGTTCTGACCCAACGCACAGTCTGGCACGGTGAGTGGCAACTTGTTCGATTTTTCGGACGTTCCTTACCTGCTCGCACTCGCACACATTGCGCGACGTAGATAGGAACGTGGGTGGTCATGCGCAAACGCATCACTATTGTCTTGAAGAAATTTTGCGGTACCCGCCAATGTTGGGATAGAGCAAGAAAATGTTATTTCCTTAAATCTATCAAACAAAACTATGATTTAATCGCTTCCATATGGCGGAAATAACATTTATTCATCTATACACTCATCAAAAGCATAACAATTTGTTTAGGAACCGATGGGACAATCGGGGCTTCAGAATGTTATACATTCTTGGCTGTATCGGGGACTTCCTTCGCTTTTCTAGCTGCCTCTTCCGTAGCTCGGTTGCGCAGAATACTGGTGATGAAGAATTCACCCGCCTTGTATGAGCTGCGTACTAGTGGGCCGCTGGCCGTGTAGAGAAAGCCAAGCTCATTGCCTCGTTCTTCCCAGTGTTTAAACTTTTCCGGCGTCACGTATTCGATCACCTTCAGATGTCTTTTGGTGGGTTGCATGTACTGTCCAAGCGTGAGACAATCGACACCGACCGAACGAAGATCTGCAAATGAAAGGTACAAATTGCTCATGGAAAGGGGTTTCTTGTCCGTTGATCCGCTGAAAGCACACTACTGTTCACCGTACCTTTGAGCGTTTGCTCAACTTGTTCGTCCGTTTCGCCCAGCCCAAGCATTATTGAGGATTTGGTCATGAGATTCGGATTGAATCGTTTCACACTCGCCAGACACTCCAAACTTTGTCGATAGCGAGCTCGACGGTCGCGAACAAACGGTGTCAGTGCTTCAACCGTTTCGATGTTGTGCGCGTACACGTCCAGTCCGGACATGGCGACCGTTTCGATACATTCAACATCACCACGAAAGTCTGGCGCCAGGCATTCTACGAAAATGCGAGGATTCCTAAAATAGCAGATTGATTAGTGAACTTTTTCTCTAGCACAAGTGGGTGGCAAGGCAGTGTGTTTGTGGTCCTACTTACTGGTTTTTAATTTCTTTGATCGTTGCAGCAATATGCTTTGAACCTCCATCCGGTAGATCGTCACGGTCGACCGATGTAAGCACAATGTAATCCAAACCCCACGATGCAATGGCCGTAGCCGTATTTAGCGGTTCGGCCGGATCTAGTGGCGGTGGAGCTCGTGCCGTTTTCACGCTGCAAAATCGGCATCCTCGTGTGCATGTGTCACCCATTAGCTAAAACAAAAACATATAAAACCATCCGTGAATTAAGTTCTGTTGCCCATTCCACCACCACGTTCACTTTCATTTAATCGCGTACAACTATTGATAACAGAGAACTTCTAACAGACCTCCTTATCAGTTAGCAAAAGAAAAAACATCTACCATGCCACTACGTACGTATGTCTTACCATTATAGTAGCCGTCTGAGTGCCATGTTCGCCACCTCCCCAGCATTCTCCGATGTTTGGACATTTTGCTTCCTCGCATACCGTTGCTAGCTTGAGCTCACGTAATTGTTCCTTAATACGGGTAAAATTTTTACCCATCGGAATCTTCGTCTTCAGCCAGGGCGGCAAACGCAACCGTTCATTTTCACCCTTCTCACGGCGCAGCTTCCCTTCGTACGCGGACCAATCCTCTTTGTTGTAGTCTGGATGTTGCACAAAATCCTGAAAGTTCGGCCCACTTTCTAATCGTTCCCGAATTTTCTCCAGCTGATTGGTGGCGCTTGCCGCACTGTGTTTACATTGCTGCGGGATCTGCAAGGACAGAAGGTGGACAATAAAAAAAAAAACATTGAAATGTTTCATAATCACTTTTGCAAGGCTATTGGTGATCTTTACTATACATAGGGTACAGTATCACGCCACGGCACTAATTGTAGGTAACTTACTATCAAAGGGACGAATTTTCCCTTTTGTAGCGAATTTCGCAACAGTGGCACACTGTTAGCCATCGTGAAGGAAAATGAGAGAAAAACAAACGGATCGATGATTTTTTTTTTGTTATGACTTTCAATCGATTCAAAACGTCAGGTTGGATCACAAATTTTCTTCGACGTCATGTTGAATGGTTGTTGAAGTTTGTGTGTTATTTGAATGTTATTGAAATGGTATGAATATGGTACATGTTTGGTACCAATTTAATTATGCTTCCTAATTTCTTTTACTTACATAGCTGTAATAAATATTTTTGTATAATTTCTTCGGAGTAATCGCCATAGGAAATATTTTTTTTCATGACTATTATGAAAGTACTTGATTTTTTTTGTTTTAATTAACTAAATGTAACTATTCAATGTGGAATAATATCAAAATAAAAAATATCGCGAACAATATTATTTGTATTATAATATTGATTTTATGTTTAACCAAAAAAAAATAATTTCTTGTAAAAACAACAGCATATATAAAACCAATCGATTTATTCTAATAATAGATCAATCGAAAAATTTAACCTTTTCCTCGAGAGTCAAAGAAAAAAGTTTGGAGATGCCGGGGATTGAACCCGGGACTTCTCACATGCGAAGCGAGCGCTCTACCACTGAGCTACATCCCCGATGTAGGGAGAGGCTGCCTAGTAACGAACGCGTGGCCAAGGATGAGGAGGATGAGCAGATTAGAACAGGAGTGTCAAACCCAGCTCATCTTTGTGAAACACGCAGCAAAATCATGCACATTATTATTAGAAAAAGGTCGGTATCTGTGGGGTTTTATTTTTTTAAAGAAAGTATACTTTAATGAACCACTGCTAACATTTCTGCAGTTTTGCCGTCATTGTCCACTAAATCCGTTGGAAACTGTAGCTTTTTGACTAAATACTCAACCATTCGGGGACGTTTTTCTAGCGTAAACTTGTGCAGCAAAGATGCATTACGATGATGTTTGAACCGATAATCAAACGCACTGTTCGGGTTGGCTCCACATTGTAGCAATTGTTCAACGACTGCAAGATGTTCAGCTTCGAGCGCAACTACCAGCGGAGTGCGTTCGAAATTGTCTTTCGCTTCATAATTAACCTGTGCTGTAAGTAATATTTTAGTGATGGCGATCAAATTGTTCAACGCTGCAACGTGCAAACAGTTCATTCCGAGTATATTCACAGTATTACGATCGGCACCACGATCCAGTAGGAATTGCGCCATGGTGATATCGTTCAATATCACTGCTATCATTAAAGGACTACGCTGTAGGAAATCCTTCACTTCCAAGCGCTCTGGTTGACGATCGATTAATAATTTCAGAATGTTCTTTTTCCCTAGCAGGCACGCATGCAACACGTGTTCCGCTTGTACCGTTACACCGACAGTTTTCAGTAGAAAGTTTATTTGAGCTTCAGTTTGGTCGGTATCGATCGCAATACTTAATGCCGAACGTTTATCTCTCGTTACCAAGTCCACGTCCAAGTTCGGGATGGATAGTAACAGCGAAAGGATGCTCTTTTTCCCGCTATGTACGGCAGAATGCCAAGGGCTGTGATAATTTTCATTTCTAAACAATCCATTCGCACCGTTCTGTAGCAGCAGCTGTGTTGCTTCAAGGTGTCCGCTAGCACATGCAAGCATAAGTGGAGTGTAAGCGTATTCCTTACTGATGGAATCAACTAAGCTCGGCACTCCAGGATTTTGAGTTTCGACTTTTAGCATATATCGGAGGAAGTCAACTCTGTTCAAACGGGCAGCTAAATGAAGTAAATCTCCTTTGCAAAGCTCATACCCGAACCGTTGATGAAGCATCACGAACAATTCGCAGTTGTTTGCTTCGATCGCTGCTCTGAGTGGATTATTTTGGTATCCATCGGCCTGCAAGGCTACGATCCTGCCTATATCTACAGGAAATCGTTTCAGCAGTTGCTGTCTGTTTTGCATTGCTATCGTGTGTATGACTTTTGGTTCGATCCACGGATCAGCACCGTAATCTAGTAGTGTCTGCACTACCTCGTCCTCGTGATATCGTACAGCGATCAGTAATGGTACATCACCGAATTTGTTTTTCGATTTAAGTAGTATTTTGTACCGTTGCAACACAAATTCTAACAGATTTAGGTCAGAGCGTAATACCGCCCAATGAAGTACTGTGTTCCCTACATGATCCTGCAGCTGAAGAAACCACTCCGATGGAAATAGAAGTATGAGTTCGCGTATAAACTCCGACGAGCGTCGATTGAAAATGGAAGACATTTCAGTGATGATGAGCGTTTTCATTGCATCTTCGCTAAGCTGTTGCCACAACGAACGTAGAACATCCATCAATCCATATTTCAGTGCTAAACGACAGCAAAACACTTCGGGGCTTTCGATCAATAGTTTAATCTTTTCAGTTAGATCGTCGTCTTTAAAATATCGTATGAGAAGATGAAACAAATTTGAGCTACACGGTTCGTTACCGCGCAGCTGTTCAATAAAACGGGAAGGATTTTCATCCAGCGCCACGGATATGATTTCCTGGTCGAGAGAGGTACGTCTCATGAGAAGCAAATCTACGCTGGAGTTGTTTCGTTGTGCGTCTAAGATTTGCTGCTGTAAACGATCTGTTTGAAAGTTTCTAATAATATCAAAAAATTCAGATTGTTCAATTGTCCATTCTCGTTGGAGATGGAATATATCCCTGAAAATAGCCGCTTTTTCAAGCCCTTCAAACTGTCGGCTTTTGCAGGCAGCCGTCGTTTTAATCGCAGTGTTACCGTACAATTTAAATCGATTTTCAACTAAATAACGTGCATTTAGCACGACAGTGTTTGTGCAGGCAGTTAGCGTATCGTACACTAGCATATCATGCGCCAAATAGTTTCGCAGATTTCGCCCAGTAATGACTGGAATGGGCAACGCTAGATCGAGTACATTATCACGGAATAGAGCTAAATTGCAGAGTATTTCCGCTGTTTCCAACAGGCAATACTCTAGCGCTAGTTGGTCCGTGACGGAAGGTAGCATGCCGGTACTTCGATCGCAATTGCTCAATATATCTTTCATGCTATCCAGCAATCCATCGAACATTCGCTGCATCATGTGCTCGTCCGACTTGCGGATTTCTTTTAGCTTCTCCAGTACATCTCGTGTGTTGGTTTGCTGTGCTCGTCGATCCTTCACGATCTCCTTCAACACGCGATATTTGTTATCCAGCACAAACACATTCTGGTAGTAGCTTTTCGCTAAACGACGGTTCACAAACTGCACATATTCATCATGCTGCAGGGGAAGACTTAGTGTCTGCATAGTGTTCACCGTTGCATCCAGTGCTACATCGATGCGTTGCTCGGTGCGACCTAGCAATGTGTCAAGCCCTACAAACTGTTCCTTTGCTAAGCGTGTCCAAATGGCGCTCCACATGTATTGACGTGTTTCATCCTTTTCCGCCATTTGCAGACGTGCTAGCAGTTCCCGTGCGTACATCAAATCCGTTTTCTGCACCAGCTTGTGCCGTTTGGAAAGCTCCGTCCGGGACAGAATCGCATCTACGATTCGTTGCACACGGTCAACCTTGGCCGTCGGTTGGTGGATGTAACTTTCGAGGAAAAAGAACTCATCGATTGTGCGCCCGAGTGATGCGTTTTCGATGCGAATAACATTTATACGGATTTCTAAATCGTTCATGATGTACTTCAAATCATTACTCGTTTCTAGATCAATAGGGCCTGCGGCTGTTGCAGTGTCCAGCATGTACTGTATGAGCATCTTAGCCTCGGTCAACTGCTCGGGTAGAAACTTTTCAATCAAAGTCCCTTTAAATTCCGTTCCCATGAAGGCGATATAGTTGCGTAGTGCTTCGATCGATCGGAAACTCTTTAGATATGCCAAATACCTTCGGTAAATTAGTAAATTCTGTTGTGTCTGTGTGTACACGAACCACCGGCGAGCTTCGCGAAGATTCGTCTCTATTTTCTGAAACACTGTCCCAAGCTGGTCACTGCTTTCCTCTTCCAGCTCCCATTTGGCGAGCGAATAACCATGGCTGAAGAATTGTCTCAAATCCTTAGTCCGCTCGGTCAGTGCTTCTGATGTGATCAGTTGCAATATGCGATTAAGTTTGGCCGTGATGTTGGGTGATTCGCGTGTACTTTTAATCATTTCTCCAATCACTTGCAGTGTACGTTTTATGGCGCGAATGCGTATCGGCGATGGAACGGGCGGATGCTTGTGGGGTGGGTCATTGCAGGGACCTTCTCGCATGCCATCAATATATATAAGCACCTTCCGGATAGAATAGTGCTGCTTCATTATGAAGTATGTCTCATGCAACTCTTTGAACGTTCTTCTCGATTGCTTTCGATAATCCCAGTCGATAGTTTTTTCGTACAATAATTTTAACGTTTGTTGCAATGGCAGTGGAAATTGATCGAAGCCAACCTCCTTGTACATACTCTCCAATATGGAGGGATTTAATTTCTTCACATTCGTCTGAATGTAAGTGCGAATGCGTTTGGGAACGCGAGAGAGCTTAATTTCGGCAGTAGGATTACATAGATGCCGGACATATTGTACGCAGCAT
This sequence comes from Anopheles rivulorum, assembly GCA_018908115.1. Taxonomy (NCBI): domain Eukaryota; kingdom Metazoa; phylum Arthropoda; class Insecta; order Diptera; family Culicidae; genus Anopheles; species Anopheles rivulorum. Next base: position 2,894,979 of record STHB01000010.1, read on the forward strand.
TCAAGGCTTATCGTCGGCTTCCTTTTATCTATCATGCCATTTCGAACCAATCTCAAAAACCGAATCAGCCGTTCTAAAACGATAAGAAAAAAATGCAACGTAACATACATTTGCAACAGTGCCATACAATTACTTGCCTTTGTCGATGGTGAATGAGTACACGTCGAATCCATTGACCGCTTTGCCTGTTACTAGCTTCAGGAACACGGCGACACAAAACTGCAGCTGCAATAGTGGCAAATGGCGAAGGTGTGTTTTGAGGAAGAACACATGGGCATATATGTGGCGCAAATGAAGCACCAGCAATTCATCAATATCCGTGTACGAATGCGGCTTATGGTGGGCTATGATAAGATCGATGCACTCCACCATGTGTGCAGTACGCTCCGATAGATCCGTACCCTTCGTGCACGAGTTCACACTGTCTGTCGTCTGATAAGCGTTTGGACCATTCTGATAGCTAGCCTTCACGAGTTCGTACTCAACGAAGTGTACCATTTCTTCCGATAAGGCAATGTTGCGATGTTTCAGCTCAGCGTACGGCTTAGACAGTTGCGTATAGTTGTCCGATATTCTATCGGACGATAACAGCTGTTTCAATCGATCAACATTTCCACCAAGAATAGCTGTTTGTATTGATGTGTATGATGTATCCATTTTAAATTTAAATCGTTTTATGCTTTTGTAACAGACACAGCACAATGTCAAACGACCGTTACAGGCCACCCTTCAACCAAGACTGGACGGTGTGCTGATATTTCTCAAGTGTGGGAAACATACTATCAGCTTTTCAAGTTGAGAATGCTTGCAGTGGCGTCAGATATAAATTTCATGCGATAGCATCGTATGACCAATCCATTCGACGTTTTTTTCATGTTGTTTAAATTATTAGCGTTGTATTGGCTGGATGCCACAGTACCTGCAGGTTTCATGATTCACAAAGGATTTTCCTCTTTCTCTGTGGTGCAGGCTACACAATTGAAAGAAAACAAATACAATTGAAGGTTATTGAAAAGATTGTAATAATAAAATAGTCTTCTTACCTTTCATGTTCTTAACATTATACACTTACATCGTTTAAAGTCTGTTCATGCAAATCATTTTCAACTGTAACCTATATACACGTTCAGCTATTGGGCACTAAAACAACAAGCTATGAATCATCTGATCGTATTATTTTGATACGATCACTATGGTAATTGGTGTGGCCAAAATGGAATTATTTCCGTAACAAGATTGTTAGGTTGTATTAAATCCATAAAAACAAGACCGATAGTGATATGAAGTTTTTATAACAAGAATTAAATTAATAAAACATGTACATAAGAACTTGTTTACAGAATTATTCGATTTATGTAAGTAAAGCAAATTACAGTTGAATACAAGTGACGTGGATGGAAAAACTCATATAAAAAAACTTGGCCACAAATCGATGATCGTTACCATTCAAACAATCCTCTGAGCCGAACTCATTTGACCATTGATCTTGTGCTTCTCCTGTATTTGCTTTTCCAGCTTGAAAGCCAACGTGTTTGCTTTGCGTTCTATCCTGCGTTCGGCGCGGTACTCCTTGAGTAGCTTTTTGCGCTCACGCTTTTCCTCAAGCGTTTCGTCTTTTGGCCTGATCGAAAGCACACTGAGGGTGGAAATAACGCTTCCGTCGCAGAGCGATTTTGGACCGGCTGGTTTGTCACTGTAGAAGACAATAAATGTTATCATTGATTGTAAGCAGTTTGATATGCGGGAATGGTAATATGAATAGGGCTGCTATTTACCTTTCACTCTGTTCAAGCTTAGCTATGGATTTCATCGTCAGTTTACCGCCCTCTGCGCCGAGCACATTTTCGGGTAGGCCCGTTTTGGGATTGATCATAATTTTACGTGCCTTTCTCGGTTCCTGGATCAGCTTCGGGTGGTTGTAGATGTTACTATAGGTGGAAAGGATACTTTCACAGTCCCATTTCTTCTCTGCAGTATCCTCTACCTCCATGTCCACCTCCTCTTCAGGCTGTTCGGCTTCAAGCTGGGATAGACTGTTGAAACAATGTTCCACGGATTAGTTCCACGCATGTACACAGGACAAATGGAATTTGTCCACATTTCCACTCACTTACCGCTCTCTGATCCATTGTTTCTCGAATTCTGCATCATAATTTTCTTCGTGATCTCGTTTAAATTCGGCCACACATCTCAACAGCACATCGTCGTTCGTTTCGACGTACCCTTCGATTTCCTCACAGTCCAATGCACCAACCTCTGGGTCGTCATACTGTTCATACAACTTCTCGAAACGATCGTCCAGCAACGTTAGCTGCTCGTTACGTCGGATAACACTGCTAGACATGGAATATTCCGTAAAGCGCGATTTTGTTTCCTCCCGACCATAGCCATCTTCAAGCGGTCCCAAACCATCTCGTTCTTCATCCAAGTAATCATCATCATCCATATCCTCCGAGTCGTACTCATGTTCACCGTCCTCGTCGAACTCATCCTCAAAGCCACCCTCGCCAGGCTGCATCGCTAGCTCCATGAAGTTATCCTCCAGCTCGTTGTCGGGATTGTTGAAATCAAAGTCTTCATCCAGTGCAGCGACTACATCCGGATCCCAGTCAGGACGAGGACCACGCGTCACTTCGCCGGCTTTCTTCATGATCCCATCCTTTTCTTCAAACTCGGAAGCAAACACCGAACTGGGCAGCTTAATGCGGACATCGTTTGCTTCATTTGTATCGGGTTTAATCGGTTGCTTGGTTGGTTTCGAGGCAACCGGTTCCCAAACTACCTCATTACGGTCCGGCTCCCTGAGATGCTGCAGGTAATCGTAATCATCGTCGAAGAAAATTCCATACTTTGCTTGCTCTTTCCTACGTTTGGCAGCGTCAACCTAAAAACAAACAGAAACAATTCATTACTCAGAAGTTCCATGTGACATCGGCTAGCGNGCAGCTTAATGCGGACATCGTTTGCTTCATTTGTATCGGGTTTAATCGGTTGCTTGGTTGGTTTCGAGGCAACCGGTTCCCAAACTACCTCATTACGGTCCGGCTCCCTGAGATGCTGCAGGTAATCGTAATCATCGTCGAAGAAAATTCCATACTTTGCTTGCTCTTTCCTACGTTTGGCAGCGTCAACCTAAAAACAAACAGAAACAATTCATTACTCAGAAGTTCCATGTGACATCGGCTAGCGGCTCTAAGGGACTTACGTTTCCTTCGACAACTTGTCTGGAACTGTTGGCAATTAAATTCGCGTACTTTGGCGGCACTCTAACCGGTACCAATACATGCTGCGGAGCCGTCTCATCCACGTACAGTGGATCATGCTGGCTACGGTTTACCAACCGAAAAGTGACCGCAGTCTTTTTATCGATGAACTTTTTCTTTCCCTGCAAGTATCACCGTAAGGTAGGGTGTAGGTTATGATTGTTATCTGTGTAAAACAATATTCACGTTCCGCGAACAACATTACTTACCATTGTTTACGAGAAAAGTGTGCACTTTTTCACACCGATTGCACTTTCTGGTTAACAAAACAACGCAGAATATCGAGTTTTCTATCGCGCAGAAAGAAAACTCGTGTATGCGTGCCAGGTGCTTTGAGGCAAAAGAATGAAACGTCAAAATGTTCGATGAAAAGTCAGACGCTCCGCAAAAAAAAACAATAACGTAAACACTAACGAAGGAAGGTGCGTCTTGTGAAATTAATATTTATGTAAGTTTTGCTGTACAAAGTTTGCCGAAGCGTAGCTTTTTTATAGATTAAACTTTTCATTTATCAGCACAGATAATATAAAATGGGAGGATGGGCATTGGAAATCGGGAAAATGGCACTCTATATGACCTTCCCTGTGGCAATGTTCCACTGGTTCAATCAGCCGGAATATTTCGAGAAGTGGGTAACCGATACTAGGCGGCAGCTGTATCCTCCGGAAAACCCGCAGCATCGAGCCGAGATAGACAAGTGTATCCGCAACGTACGAGAGCGCCATGATCAGGAGCTTATGAAAGCGTTGGAAGAGATGGAGCAAAAGGAAAAGAAATAATCGGTGCAGATACATTCGATCATCGCGATGTACATAAATTGTTTTTGTTAAGTGTAAAATCAAAGTTTGTAGGAAAATATACTTAATGCTTCATAGCAGAACGTTCTAAACGATAATGTATGATCTTCTGAATTAAAATGATTCTGCTTAAAGGGAGGAAATGAAAAAACATACGGAGAACATATACAGTCGAGTGAAAAATCGACAACAATCACACAGTAACAGTCCGGTGGAAAATATATTATAATAGACTGTGGTAATGATTTGGAACGATCATCGAGCAAAGATTGTCAAAATACACATGTGTTTTGATTAGACTGCTGTTGCATTCGCCGGTGCTTATCGTTGCTATTGCGTATCCTCCAAAAGTAATTCACAAAATGGGTGGAAATTCGAGAAAATTCAAAAAAGCCGAGAAATCTAAAATAAAGCTTAAAGGAGCCAAACTCCCCAAAGGCACCAATGTTACGAAAACCAACTTTAAGGTGCGTAAAATCGTCGTACCGGACCAGCTGAAACAACGCAATCTTACGGACGCAGCGGTTCTATCAAACAGAAACCTTAGCTTAAAGGATTGTCTTGCCAAACTGAAGCTCAATAATGTGTCGTCAAAAATCGAGGGTCTTCGTGGAGTGCGAGAAATTATTACGAAAATGCCGTCGGAACTGCAAAGGATGCTCAGCTCTGTGGTGAAAGATGTCTCAAGTTTGTCCATCGATATAGAGCACGACGTACGAAAGGATTCGTATAAAACGCTCGGATGCATACTGGCCGCTTGTGGATCGTCCATAATGGTACCGTTCTACGAGGTCCTGTTGTCCTTTTTGCGCTGCAGCATGACGCACATTCAGTCGCGAATCCAGGAAGATTCACTGTTGCTACTGGACGTCCTATTGCAGTACCTGCCGGAGTTGGTAGTGGCTAATCGGGATAAAATTTTGCCCCAATTTTTGGATATGATTTCGAAACTGCGTACGGAATCTAAACCAGGCCGTACGCTAACGATCAACCTGGACAAACAATCGACGAGTACACGGTGGCGTGTGAAGGTGCTTTCACGCCTGACGGAAATATTGAAGATTCTTATCGATAGTAAGAAGGTGAAGGATGTAGCGATGGAACCTCTTGCAGAAATCCCCCGTCCCACGGAAGATGCAGATAATCCGTAAGGAAGTCTTTAGCACTTGTTGGTTCATACATTTGATCCATAATTAAAAATGAATATTTTGTTTGTTCAGATTTGCTTCAAAAGTTTCTGATTATCAACCGGATAAGGCGGTACAAATCAACCACATGTTCGATGAGACAACAACCACTTTTTTACCGATACAAAAGCGGCACCTGTACACAATTTGCCCGATGGACGTGCTGTTCCGAAAATCGACCGGCACCGATAAAGAACTTTCACTGGGCGATCGTATTGATGATGGACGAAAGCTGAAAATGTACGTAGAGATGCTGATGCCGGTGTTGCTCGAATCCTGGCTGGAGGTTCGCCCAGTCAGTACCGGATCCGACATGGTGCAGGAGCACGCACTAACACAGGAAGCTGCAGCAACGCTGGAACTGCTTATGGCTATTTTCATACAGCTTTGGGAATTGATCGTTCAGTACTGCAATGAGACAAACACCGACGATTTGAAACGGTGGTTCCGTGAGGAATACAGCGCCAAATTCTCAACCCACATTCTCGGTGGATTTCCCTACTATCAATCTGGCACGGAGACAAAAAGCCAAGGAAAGCGTTCCAAAACTACCACTTCGCTTGTGCCCGAGAAAACGGTGGACGATCATTGCTATAGGCACAATTTCAACATATGCTTCTTTTACTGTTGCCTCCACGAACAGTTCCGTGGAGGAAAGAAAAAGTCCCAAGCATATGCGAAGATAGTGGAGTACGTGAAACGGTGCGTATTGAACTGGAAATTCCGTGGGGCAGAGGCCACAAACTTGCTGCTACAGGTGCTTCGTTATATGCTACTCGACACCGATTGTATGGCGGTTAATCAGGAAACTCGAACACTGCTGCAAACATTGCTGGAGGTATACATAACGGCGAAACTTCCGCAGGACATTCGCAACCGCATACTGGTACTGTTTTGCGATATAATTGTGCTGAATGATTCGCTCTGGCGTCGATACGGTCAGGAACTTTTTACACTCTGGTTGAAAATGTTGCCCAATTTGCTGTGCAAACCCACGATCGATCTAGTGGTGTTGAAGGCACTGCTTTGTTTGGGTCAGCGCGGCAATGTCCCGTTCCTGGAGGTGCTAGAAGCGAATGCGAAGCAAATTGTTGCGAATTTGAGTACAATCCGTGTAACGAATGAATTGAAATCGGGCGAAGGATTTGTACTTATATGCAACTTACTGTTTTACATTCGCAAACGAGACCTAATAAACGAGTTGGTCGTTTGTGCTGAGCAGGATTTGAAAGAAACATCCCAAAGGGAACGTCTTTGCAGCACGCTAGAACTAAAGTTAGCAATGCTACAGGCTTAAATACAGATGAACAGCCATCTTTGAAAGTGAAAAAAGTGTGCTGTTTGTTGGTAGAACAAAAAAAGTTCAATGCAAATAAAGATAAACAGTTCACGCAAACGGCACTTCTGTTTTGAAAATTGCTTCACAAAGAAAACGCTTCAAATTTGATGTTCGCTTTAATCGATAAGCTGGCAGCCCTGCCAAAGTGCGCCAAGCATTTGTTTACCTCCGTTTTTTTTTACTCAGCTTTTGTTGATTGTTTTCCTCTGTCGCAAAGGAAGTGAAACCCCAGATTCGGCGTGTTTTTGTGATCTTTCTGCATGAAACAAGCTCTATCCGCATGATACAGCGATGAATCTAGAATTACTTGGTACGAGCGGTACGAGGTATTACTCACTGGTCGATTGGTAATGATATTGTTCCTGTTTGTCCCGCAGAATCGTTCGGCCAAAACTACCCGGAAGAATTTGATGGCTCGCTGGATTGCATCTCCCTGGCGGTAACGTGCGCTTTTAACAAGTATGGTACCTTGCTGGCTGTAGGTTGTAACGATGGGCGTGTGGTAATATGGGACTTTCTAACGCGCGGCATCGCCAAAATCATCTCCGCCCACGTGCATCCGGTGTGCAGCTTGTGTTGGTCGCGCAATGGCCACAAGCTGCTGTCCGCATCGACCGACAACAACGTTTGCATCTGGGACGTGCTGAGTGGAGACTGCGAGCAAAAGTATCGTTTTCCGTCACCGATTCTGAAGGTTCAGTTCCATCCGAGGAATGATGACAAATTCTTGGTGTGCCCGATGCGTTACGCTGCAATCTTGGTCGATGTCGGTGGTAAGCACGAGTGTCTACCGTTGGATAATGATGTAAGTATCGCGTATGCGATGTGAAGAAGGGTTCATCGTAACTTTTTGCACTATATTTGCTATTCAAGGGCGATTTGAACATTGTTGCTGCATTTGATCGACGCGGAGAACATATATACACGGGCAATGCGAAAGGAAAAATTCTAGTGCTGAATGCTAACACGCTCGACATTGTAGCCAGTTTTAAGATCGTCTTGGGAAGCTCCAGTGTGACAGCCGTCAAGAGCATAGAATTTGCCCGAAGAGGAGAGTAAGTGCAAAGGGGTTTGTGCCCAACAACAAATAATGGAAGCGTAATTGTGACGATCTGTTTGTTCCACCTTTGTAGAGCATTTTTGGTGAATACTTCCGATCGTGTCATTCGTGTGTATGATTCCAAGGAGGTGGTTACGTGCGGGAAAGATGGCGAACCGGAACCGATACAGAAGCTACAGGATTTGGTGAACAAGTTCGTATCATTAGCTGTGTCGCTTTTAGAAACTATACCGCAATGTTCCACTGTTTCCCATTCCCACCAACAGGACAACGTGGAAAAAGTGTTGCTTTTCGGGTGACGGGGAATACATTTGTGCTGGCAGTGCTCGCCAACATGCCCTCTACGTGTGGGAGAAATCCATCGGAAATCTGGTAAAAATCCTGCACGGAACCAAGGGTGAATTGTTGCTGGACGTTGTCTGGCATCCGGTTCGGCCGATAATTGCCAGCATCAGCTCCGGGCTGGTGTCTATCTGGGCGCAGAATCAGGTGGAAAATTGGTCTGCTTTTGCGCCTGATTTCAAGGAGCTGGACGAAAACGTGGAGTACGAGGAGCGTGAATCCGAGTTTGACATCACGGACGAGGACAAGTCGGTCGATCTGGCGGCAGAATCGAAACAAGACGAGGAGGTTGAGGTGGACGTAGTTTCCGCGGAACCAATTGCCGCCTTCTGCAGTTCCGATGAGGAGTATGAGGATGAGCACGCGCTTCAGTTTCTACCGATGGCACCGGAAGTGGAAGATCCGGAAGATGGCTGGGGTTCGCAGGATAACGATACGCTTGGTGGTGGGGGTGGATTTGGGGCCTCGGTTGGTGGGCTCGGTAGCGGTGGTCCAGATTCCATGAAGGAAAATGAACCATCGATGAAAAAGCGCAAAACGAGCCAGTACGAGATTACGCTCGATAATGCACCGATCGACGATGTACACCCGCTGTTGCAGAACAAAACGAACAAAGACAAACAGTCGACCACGAGCAAGAAAGCAGCTGGGCGGCCCCGGAAGTGAACAATTTTCTTTCCATTCTAAGCGATTGATTCATTTACAATGTAAACCGAAAACAAAATGAATTCTTATGAAAAATCACACACATACACGCGTCTAAGTAGTTTGAAACATCATTCACATTTCATTATTCGCTCTTGTTGCACTCCTCCTTCAGAACAACGTACACAGAAATACTAGCAGAAAACACATCACCGTTCACAGTACTCGCCGGATTATTAGGGTTACTATGGCGACAACGGCGGGATATTTTCGTTATTAAATAGACCTGGACTGCTTGTGGAATACCATTTTTTTCTTCTCCTGAATAAGGTGTATGAGTGACGAGTAGTGAGAGATAAGATGGTTGTTTTTTTTAACAAATCGATCTATCAACAGATCGTGTGTAATCGCTACTATTGCTTTTGGTGTCCGGTATAAACTACATCGTATCACAGGCCGCCTTGGGCAATCAAAAACTGTGATGCCTTCGAAGGCCTAACCGATTATGCACACATTAACATGCTTACACGACATACCTACTTTAGTAGGTGCTCATTTCCTGGCAGGCAAACTCTCGCACATTGTTTTTAAGTAGCGTCATCATAAACCGTCTTCGCTGATCTCGCTCATCTTCGGAATAGGCATAAATACTGTTGCTAAACTCCGGTTTTGCAGGCAATTGACTGCGAATCATTATTCGACCGAACAAACCCGCTAAGAATGAAAGAAAAGAAAAAAACATGTCGTTAATACATTCCACTGTACCATTGTTTTTTTTTACCGCTTACCGATCGTTTCGATCCGGATCGTTTTATTTACGTTCCACAGATCCTGCAAAAAAAGACAAATGTACAGAAAGAGAAGCCGGTTTACCGATTTAAGTTTCGATCGCAGCAACTCTTTGCAGCGCTCGAAACTGTCCGCTGCAACGATACACTCCCGTTCGCTGATCGTTACTACCGGTTCCGGCAGGGCTTCGAGCATCATTAAAAGTGCTTCCGCCGTCGCATGCGGTGTCCCGGCTAGAATCATAAAACTTCGTTAGGGAAAATTATTCTGACCAAAGTAGGAACCCATTATGTACACTAAAGCAAAACAAAAAACGATTCTAAAAGGATACGAAAATCGACCGTTGACCAACTGTCCAACCAGTCGCGGATTTCGAGCAGATTGGCCGCATCCGACTGGCCTAGCTTACGGTCCAACGTAAATAGCTGCGGTGTCTGCATGCCCATCTTACGCAGATTATCCACCAGGCGCCATATTTCGCGCGGGAACCGAAGATTGCTACCTCCAACATCATCCCCAACTAGATCGATTAGTTTCTCCTCGTGGTCCAACGATACCAGCTCGTGAATTGCGTACATTGAGACGGGTTTGTTCAGCTTCATTAGCGTATCGAGCGACACTCCGAAACAGCTCGGTTTGTACTCGCCGAAAATCGTTATAAATATGTCTCGCCCATTCTCCACGTGCAGCACCAGTATGTCGAGCGGTATCTTAGTGCCGGCCTGGGCATCTTTAAGCTTGCGCAACATGCGTGAGGCGGCCGGTGCATCTACCACTATGTCGATGCGAATGCTTAAGCTGTTACCGGTCAACAGTTCACCACTGCTGTGGCTGATGCGAATGAAATCTTCGCACACCTGGCTGTTTCGATCATCCTTGCAGGCGAACCGGAAACGTACCGGCAAATGGCAATTGTTCGCTACCAGCAGCTCGCGGGAGTACTTTTCGTTGAACCGGATCAAACCAAAGTCGAGATCCGTCTGCTCCACCGTAATCTGTGGTTGATTGTCGTTTTCGTATTTGTCGACAGTTTTCAGCACCTCTTCGCTTATTTTTTTAAGCTTTGCTTGATCCTTTGCTTGGGCCTGTGAGTGACGTAAATATGTTAAATTAACAAAAGAACGTTATTGAATTATTGTTAACCCACTTACGTCGACCTTAAAATCCGCATAAACCGGCTTGTGGTCACTTTTTCGCAGCTGCATTACGCTGTGATACCGGAGAAGCTCTATTCGTTGCCCTTTCCACAGGATACGGTCACACCAGGCGGGAGTGCGGCTTTTCTCGCTACTGTCCCACTCATCCGTACCGGGATTGTACTTATACGTTGGTGGAAATATAATTTTACCCTCTTTGTAGTCGCGGAAGATGCGGTTTCGACGCTTTTCCGCGTACAGTTGATCGTGCTGATAAAGCTGATTGTAATCGCGATCCTTTCGATTGACAAACTCCTGAGACACTTCCGGCCCATCCAGACGGTAGTTTAAGTCACCGATCCAAAATATGTGACTGGCAAACAAAGAGAAGAAAAGAAACAATTACTAAATTAATATGTATACAATATCGCCAACATCAGTATAATCATTAATGCTATAGACGGAATATAAAAAAGCATCGTGATTGAAGAGCAATTGAGTTAAGAATATGCTTTATCGTAATACTTCTATTTGACCTTTTCATAAAAAAATATGTTTGTTCATTCGTAGTTTAGCAACAAAATGAACATCATTTTTATCAGCGCGTTCCTGATAAGTGTATGGATTGATAAGCAAACAAGCGATGCTCTTCATATACCTTCCACTCCATACTTACTGATGTTCGTCGATCGAACGCATTCGAAACCCATTATCGAACGACATGCGGCGTATTATATCGTCATGATCGTCATTCCTTCGCTCCACTTCCTGCGTGTGCGCGGCCAGATGCGTATTAACGAAGCAAAACAGGGCTTCATTCAATTTAAAGCTCACTCCAACGCCACCTTTATTGCCCTGAAAAGCGTAGAAAAAGATAATCGATTACATTATTTATAGCTGATCCACGCAGTGCATCGGTCAGCGCAGGAAATGTTTCCTTCGTTTACCCATTTCAACGTTCCAGTGCCAACGGCAGACGTGAGACAATCGGTTATCTTCGGATAGATCGTACTTTTTACAGCCACGGTTAGCATCATGCCCACCAACCGTACCGAGGTGAGCTCGGTATAGACGGCTCCTTTATGCAGCCCGCTCATAACCTTATCGCTGGAAGTAAAAACGGTGAGGAAAACGGTCTATTTTTGCTTCATGACGCAGCACTGCAGCGACAAAATTCTCACTTACACCCATGTTCGATCAATCTTAGTTTCATTCATCAGAATCTTTTCCGGCGTCCATTCGATCTCCTGGAAACCGACCGCATATATATCGGGCGGACTGTCGGTCGTAGCGAGCCATTCTGGTAGCTCAATCGTTTCGGACGTTTGTCCATTAACGTTCCAGGTAGCGGTGTACACGTGGTACGGTTCATACACGGTGTACTCATGCCGGCGTCGTTCGAGTTCCTCGCGAAATTTTGCATCGCGTGTTTTTGGCGCTTGGCTGCCGTCTGCCACACTGCGATCGATCGCCAACAGTCCGGTTCGTTCGTCCGCTGGCTTGTAGTAATGCAACCAATCGTATGCAGCCGGAGAATGTAACGGTACGGCTCGGTACGATGCTTTTAAATTCTTGAGACTGGTCAAAAAGTGTTCCTTTGCTACGTTGACTTCATCGGTTGCATGGTAGTAGTAGGTGGTCGGTTGATTTTCCGAAACTACGGTAAACTGATGGCTAGAGACCGAACCAAAACCGGAATCTAGAAAGTTAAAATGAAATGAAAATGTATGAAATGTAGCTAAACGTGCAGGCGGGTAAATAGGAGCGTGCGAACGTTCCATTAGCTAGTGCCATACGTACCTGTGTTGACGAAAAATGACTCATTTATCGGGAAAACGGCCACTATCGTTAGATCGGATATGCTTTCCGGGGGTTCGCGGGAAACGGAAAATGAAAACAAGGCCGCCGTTTCGCTGGAGCTTACCGAGACTAGCAGCCGGTTTTGGAAGTTATTGCCGACGATTTGGTACGCTGCCAGTATCTACAACCAAGCGTCGTTGTTTGATCTACTGGTTAAGGAAAATAAACTAACCCAACTCCGAAGGAAAAAAAAGAGTGCCATATGTTTTGACAAATATGCTTATGCTACCGCTTCTCTTTTCTCATGTGCTTTCCATCCCAGACCACCCCAGATGCCAAAATGAATCACACGCAATGTTTGTATATGTTTCAGGCGACATCGTGCGTCAGCACAATAAGATTCCATTTCGAGGATATCTTGATCGCTGCTAACTGGTTTGAGTGTTCATCACATTACGTTCAATGCAAGCAATCGCCAAGGTAACGTGTTTGTGCGGCGTGCTGTTCGAGTAGGTTCATATTCGCTCGAGTGAAACGCTAGAATCAATCCCTTCTGCGGTTTTCAAAAACCGCACACAAGTGAAAACCCCGCAATGGTTTCACTTTCATTTCGCAGTTATTCTGATTTGCTATACATCTACTTTCCCTTCTCTAGAGCGCTTTAGTCCCTACCCTAAGGAGCCTTATCGTTGCCAAAAAGTAAACAAACCATCAGCACGAATTGCATTCGTTTGGACGGCGGAAAGCGAAAACGCAATCTTCGTCATGGTTTCTTGCAACGAGTGTTTTTGTATTTTTTAACGACTTGAGCACATTGCTTCACTGTACAAACAACAAAAGCAAGCTACACAGAACAGAGCATGCGTTTGTGCTGTAAAAACCAATTTCGATTTCTTATCGTGTACGATTGTACAAAAAAAATCAACTCAACTGAGACCAAATTCCCCTTCTTTCTTTTGTACCAAGGCATCTGTGGATGGCAGGAAGTTTCTACAGATTCACGCATTATTCTTATTGCAAAAGGATACAGCCAGCACGGTTTCGCCTTCACGGAACTTTTGTGTCACCGTACGGATAATAATCGAATCATGATTCGCACTGTTCATTTTCACATTCGCAAAATTACAAAAAGGGGTCCACAAAACTAGAACGCTAGTACGGCAGGCTTATTTACACTTTCCTATCCGTAACAATTCACCACTATTTTACACTTTCGATTCTTCTAAAGGACAACACTCAATCAATCAAGCGAACGAGCTTGCTTTTAGCGCGGATAAAAAACACATTCTTTCATGAAAACTCAAACATTTGAGAGAAAGATATGCGTGACGATAATTTTCGTACTTGATTCTACGGCTTCGTATTTTGTTGAAATTGTGTGTGTGTGTGTTTTTTTTTATTTGCGCAACTTTGACATATGATCGATGGTCGATAGTACGATGTTTATGGCTACGGGTATGTTTCTTTAGTGTAAATACGCCTCAATACACCATCCATTTATTTTTGTAACAAAATAGTTGAATTGAAAATAAAGTAATAATGTTGAAATACACAAATTACATCAAAATATAAATTTACGTTTCTTCCGTAAAAGTTCAAATCAAAACCGTTCACAAAATATCACTCGCATGTCCGTTTACGGCCGAATTCCATTGTTTGGTGTAATTGTTTACAAACAAACAGGTTTCATGATCACCGTGCTTGGTTTCGTAATTTTTACTCCGTAAAGAACATGTTAATATTAAACTTAATCCGCTATTTTAGCACGGCGACAAAGCGTGCAAACGTAAAGCTATCGCGGGCGGATGTTATCAAACGACTAAACTATGAAAACAAAGTGCTGTTCGGGGCGGTAGTAAAGCCGGCTAGAAAGAAAAGCGATTCCACGAAAGAAGATAAAGAAACCAAAACAAAAGCAAAAGTAACAGAAACCGAGTACTCCTCCGAGATATACTGGCAAACTCGACATGTGTCACGAGAAACACCCGCTACCAATACGTTAATTGAAAGTAGTGCTCCCGTATCATCAGGGCTGGTGATTCCATTCACTGAAACGGAACTGCGGCACATTACAAAGTTCCCGATCGTTCCAAGTGCCAAAGGAATCATTGAAAAGCAATGGCCACTGCATGAACAATATGAAAGTGAAGAGTACAAGTCGCCCTCGGTCAATCGAGTACTGTCGGCAACCATGCCGGAAGCATCAAGACAGGCGCTGATACGATGGAAAGCAGCAAAAATCGCCGAGCTAGGTGAAGAAGGTTTCCAAAAATTGCAAAAGGCAATATTCGCACGTGGCAGTACATTACACACAACGCTAGAGACATGGTTAACGGGTTCCGATCCATCACTTGAAATGATAGAAAGGACCGGCGTACTGTGGAACAGTGTGCGTGGAGCGCTTGAGGAAGTCGAGCGACCGGCGAAAATGATTGAGCAGAAGCTGTATCATCCTTATCTACACTACAACGGCGTGGTGGACTGCATTACTTCGATAAAGTAACTGCTCGGCGTGCTGGTCTAGTGTGCGTTGATCTTTACCAACTGTTTTTTCTTTTCTAAAGGGGCCAATACCATGTCATCGAATGGAAAACGTCGGACAATCCGAAAACAAGCGTAGCAGCCACCTACGATGCACCGATACAATTGTGTGCGTATATGGGTGCACTGCAAGCTAACAACGACCTGTGTGATCCGCACATACAACGCGGAGCAATATTTGTAGCATACACAAGCGGAAAACCGGCCAATGTTCACGTTTTCGATGGTGGTGAAATGCGTCGCTATTGGCAGTTATGGTTACATCGCTTGCAAGAGTATTGGACGCGTTACAGGGACGGGACCCTACCAGAACCTATTTAACAAAAA
>STHB01000010.1:2910484-2924938 GCA_018908115.1 Anopheles rivulorum
AATTGTACATATAAAAGCGTTTACACTTTTTCTTCCCGACAGCACCGACGAAAGAATGTCATTATGGAGGTGAATGTTATCGCATAAATCCAGTCCATTTTCGTGAATATTCCCATCCACACAGTGAGTTGTAGCACCGGTCGTTTTGGTACCCTTCCCCATTTATCCATATCATATTAACTGTTGCAGTTGAAAAATTGCTGGCCAAGGCAGCATCTTTATCCATGGTCGAAATACCAGACGATGTAAAAGTACACAAGACCGTGTTTGCGGAGCAGCTGAAAGTTGTATCCAGCCTGTTTCCTCATCTTTCGAGCGATTCGATAAATCCGGAAAAGAAATCCAAAGTGGAACCGGAATCATCGGAACCGTTACCCACAACATCCTCGCTCCCGTCCAGCAGTGTTTCCAAGGCGGATGCGAAACCTTCCGATAAGGCACAGGATAACAAGAATGCGATTGAAGCGCTGTTTGCAGAACGCAGAGCAAAAATGCAAGCCGCACAAAAAGATAAGCCGGTAGAACCAGTCGCAGCAGCGAAAAAAGACGAACCTTCTTCCAACGCTACTACCGATACGGGAATATCTTTGAAACAGGCAATACCGCGCGACATAAACACATACTTTCCGGTTGTAGCTCCCCGGGGTCGCATGGCACAAAAGCTTGCAGCGGCAGCACCGTACAACTTTTTCCTTACCACCATCACTGCTTCCAAACCGACACACACGGAACCACTTTCCATAACATTCCAGGAGCTACTCGATTCGAGTTTGGGCGAGCTGGAATGTTCGGTGCAGATGAACTTCATGGTAGATATTGGCTGGCTGTTGGCGCATTATTTTTTCGCTGGTTACGAAAACGTCCCGCTGCTTGTATTGTACGGCGATGAAACGCCCGAGTTGAGAATGGTTTCGCAGAAGAAACCCAATGTCACGGCCTTGAAGGTAGAGATTAAAACACCGTTCGGTGTGCATCACACGAAAATGGGCCTGTACGGCTATCGCGACGGTTCGATGCGTGTCGTGATTTCGACGGCCAACCTTTACGAAGACGATTGGCACAATCGTACACAGGGTCTGTGGATTAGCCCAAGATTGCCAGCCGTTCCAGAAGGATCCGACACATCGTACGGTGAAAGCAGAACCGATTTCCGTGCCAGTCTGCTTAATTATCTCGATGCGTACAAACTGTCCCAGCTCCAACCATGGATGGAACGGATAAGAAAAACGGACTTTTCGGATGTAAAGTATGTTTGTTTGGAATTTCTATTCACGTATGGGCAAACTTGTTGGATGTATTATGTTTCTCTTGTACTTTTAGAGTATTTCTCATCGCTTCAGTTCCTGGTGGACACACGAACACCCCGAAGGGACCCCTTTGGGGACATCCTCGTTTAGGCTATGTGTTATCACAGCATGCCGCTCCAATAGATGATGCATGTCCACTGATTGCCCAAAGTTCAAGCATTGGTAGTTTGGGTCCGTCACCAGAATCGTGGGTAATGGGAGAAATCATGGCAAGCTTCCGGAAAGATAGTGCTCCCTTAGGCATTAGACGAATGCCTGGCTTTCGCATGATTTATCCCAGCTACTCGAACGTGCGCCAAAGTCACGATGGTTTGCTCGGTGGAGGTTGTCTACCGTACGTAAGAAGTACACATGTGAAGCAAGAATGGCTCAAGGACTATCTGCATCAGTGGTACAGCCGAACGCGGCATCGGAACAAAGCAATGCCACACATTAAAACTTACTGCCGCTGGTCACATCGGGGATTGTACTGGTTTTTGCTTACCTCAGCGAATCTGTCTAAAGCGGCCTGGGGTATTTACAACAAAACTGGTCGGTTCGAAAAACCGTTACGGATTAATAGCTACGAAGCGGGTGTACTGTTTCTGCCAAAGATGTTGGTAAGTTATGGTAATTGCGTGTGTCAATATGGGAAATTGATTTATTCTTCGCATTTCATTGCACACTTTCACAGCTGGACGAAAACTTTTTCCCGATGGAAACACACAAAAAACATCCACCATTTCCGATGCCTTATGATATACCAATCATTCCATACGCTCCCGAGGACACGCCGTTCTTCATGGATTACTTGCACCAATAGTGGTTGAATGTTTGTTTAAATTTCGTGGCTACAATGTTTACTTTTTAAAGCTCGTATTCTATCCTTGTAAGGTTTGTCGAAGATGGTACATCAATATATAAATTGTATTTGTCCTACATTATCCTACAGCAGACTTAACATAAATTTGAATTTCTACGATAGGATCAAGAGATTAAACTTGATTACATTTAAAAAGAAAGGAAACATTCACAACTACGCCTTTGTGTGATGTTTTAACCTTGATTTAACGTTAGCTATGTGAAAGTTTCTTATCAACTTCGTCTTTTAAAAAAATGATAACATTGGTGTTAGATTGGAACAGTTTTTAACAGTTTGCAAGGCGAGTTAGCCAGACATGCCATGCAGTGTTTGTGATTCACGAATAGTTTTCCCAAAGTTAATCGGTCGATTGTTTCGGCAATTCGCCGAAACTGTGGACTCAACGAGAAATTATGACCAACTTTGGGAAGGACAACGCACGCAGGAAAGTGCGTCCGCTTTATCTTTCCCACCTACGAAAACGTGTGCGAAAGCCACGATGGTTTGGTGGGCGGTGCTTGCTTGCCTTCCACAGCCGAAGGGCACTTAAGGCAGGAATGGTCGAATAACTATTTGTAGCAGTGGATAAGCAAAGGGCGCGCTCAAAATCAAGCGATGCCGGACATCAAAACCTACTGTCGTTGGTCACCACAAGGTTTGCAATGGTTTCTGCTCACAATCGCTACGAGGCTTGTGTGTTGTTTCTTCCGAAGATTTTGGTAAGAGAGACTATTCGGTCCTAATTGTTATGCGCTTAAGGGTAACCATTAACACACAATCTAAATCTAACACCTTAGCTGGACGAAGACTTCTTACCGATTAATTCAAATGGCAAGCATCCTCCATTTCCAATGCCGTACGATGTTCCAATCGTTCCGTTTTCGTTCCAAAGGACACTCCATTCTTCATCGACTATCTGTGCTCAAGTGAATCAGAGTAGCTCATAAACTGTTCCTTGCCATCTGCTAACCAAGTGCTAGCAAAAATCGTAAGATATAAGCATAAGCTTTAGCTATTGGTACATGTACAATCATGAAGAAAGTAACCAACCTTAACGATCCATGCATTTACCGCCACTGTATACAATCTTTAACCGCTAGTGGGCGGTGTGCGGTACAGATGCATCTTTTCGTCGCTTTGCCCTTTTCTTTTGTCCTTCTTTCTTATCCCACTCTTCTCTACGGTCTCGACGTAATGTGGAATGCGTTCTCGGTTCGTTCTTATCACAAATCATAAGCCAAGTGTGAACCGGAACGTGGGTTATATTGCTACAAATTGTTCAGTTAGCAAAAACCTATGCCATACGCTGGTGGCGTTTGAATTTCGCGTTTTCTGCAGTAAGTTACGTTTGCACAGTTCTTGTCCTTTGATCGTAACTGTAACGTGCTATGCATTGCTTAGCATGAACCGCACAAGCTCTACCGTATTGGGAGTGGTGATCCTGGTGTTGGCCCTTGCAATCGGATGCCACGCCGACACGCGGTACAATGTCAGCTTCGACGGTGAGTAGTGCTGGGAAATACATCGGAAGTGTGTTAACAATTCGTCTCTGTTAATCTTTATCGCCGCTGGCCGTAACTGCATAGAATTGCACAAATGCAAGCAGCACAATGCTGTGAATGGATACAATTATCGAGCGTTCTTCAAACTGCACGAGCTGGAGCATCACAATCTCACTGACGCCGATCTGATGGTCGACCTGCTAGTGTACGTGTTGGGTTCTCGCGATGGTCATATCTTGCTATCGGAACAGAATAAAACCCAAGCGACTGCACTGGAAATTGGTAAATATCAGCAGGACCGTCCATTTCCATGGTGACTCAGTTTACACATGATCTCACCCGGTTTATTCTCCGCTAGTGCTCGGTGGAGGTGGAAATACATTCTCACAGATACGTTACGGCCAGAAGGGTTCGCCATTGAGAACGAAAGCAAGTGTCGGGCTATTGTCACCGATTGATCCACTTCCGGTACGAGTACGTATCTACACAGGTGGGCAGATCAAGGTATATGCAGGCAATCTTACGGAAGAACCGTTCATGGAAACGTTAATGCCGGTGAAGAATTCGAGCGAGTTGAGATACGTAAGCTTCACGACGTGGGGTACAGCGATGGCAAAATGGTTCTATGATTGCCCGCTGCCATCAAACGCTACCAACGGCACGGTAGCGATTGATGGTAACGAACTTGAGCAAGAGTACGATCCTAAGCAGCGTTTGCTGGATCGTTTGATGGGTGCTCCACAATGGATTGACCCACCGGCCAACTTTACGGGCGTCGAAATTCAGCACATGTACGTGAAGGGGTTCGCTTACGATCAGTCCACAAACATGATCGAGCTGTCGGGATCGATGGGCCTGTCGTGGGAGGATCAACGCTACAGCTGGAATGCATCTGACTTTGACAACAAAATTTTAGTTGGTGACGTCTGCGAAATGATCTGGATGCCATCCTTCGAAACGTTGAGCATGTTTACGGGATCGTCCTTCATGTGCTTTATCACAGACGATGGTTTTGTTGGTGTCGAAATCTTGGAGTTTTCATGGATTAATTTCTGCACACTCCAGGACAGTTACCGGTGGCCGTACGATATTAATACTTGCAAGCTGCAGCTTTTGACGGCCACCCACGAACGGAATGTACCCATTCGCATAGCAATGGAAAGTGTAGTAAGTGTGCCGGTAATGTTTTCATACGTCTTGGCAGCTAATTCTTAACATCCAATCCTTTCGCAGCGTTTCGATCCACATTTCGAACAATCGGAATGGTCCCTAAAGTCCATTGGTAAGCATGAGATGGAACGGAGCAATACGCCGTATGGGCAGCAACCAATGCTCGAGCTGCATATCGAAATAAGTCGAAAAAGTGATATACATTCCGTTTCGATCTATCCATCTTACTTCGGTGAGTGTTAAGGTGTTTTGTATATCTCATTCGGCTTTAGATGTTACACTAAGTTAATTTTATTCACTCGGTAGAGACAAAACCATACCAACCCAGTAGTGGTCATCATTGATGGGCAATCATTGATAAAACTGCTTGCAACTTTCGATTCCTAATGACGATCACAACACAATTTTGTTTTATATTGCAGTGGCCAACTTGCTGATATCCATTTCCTTCCTTGTCGAGGGACGATCGCGTCTATTGCTGAACTCACTTGGTTTGCTCGTGCTGCTAAATGCATTTTTGAGTCTTTCCGCCATCGTGCCACGCGCCGGAGTGCCGAAAATATGTAAATGTCTAACATAATGAAGCGACTTAGAGACAATGGACTTTGTTAACTTTGTTTACTCTCCGCATCGTCAGACCTCTTTTTCCAGTGGTCCCTGGTGTTCTACACAATTTCGTCCATTCTGTTCGTCATCGAGTTGTGGTTGAAGAAAACGCGTGCAACCATACGACCCGGTTCGTGGATTGGGTGGATCATAAGCTTCCCGGCTCTGCGATATGCGCTCGCTATGGATCAAAGAAGTGTAAGTGTTATTCAGCGTGTCTGATCCATTTTGTTTCGCCTTTCTAATATTGCCTTCGTTCCCGAACTTGTTGCAGAACTATAATACATTGGAGCATAAAAATGTCCGATGGGACGAAATGACGTGCATTCTGAACCGACTCATGATGGTTGTTGTGATGATCGTGGTTGCTATTGGATTCACCAAACCGTGATGCTTAACCGAACCATTTGCTTCATGGCAACCTTACGGCGAGTATAGATAGTATAAGATTCGCATAAACGTTAGTCATTACAGCGCGCAACGACATTCTCTGTAATTCGGCAGATAATAAAACATCGTTCGTAACGGATTAATTATTTGTAAGGAATATATTGTATGTTGGTTAAGTAATAAAGACAACCAAATTTCAGTGTGCATTATATGTTTTATTGGATATGTTATATTATGTTTTTATTGGAACCAAAAACCGAGTTGGTTGACTGTACGATGCATTACCTATTAGCCCATCAAGGCTCAACCCTGCGGATCAAGGATACTGCCCAGTCGAGCTTTGACACAAGATCAGGGATTATAGAGAATCATCAATGCTTCAATGCTGGAATCGTCAATGCTGGTCAATGCTCGAAACGAGTTTCCCAATAAGCAAGTTCCTGCTAGTGTGTGTAAGAGATAGAAACCAATATCTTTATGTACTCTGTACATGCAAACCAGACTCATCAACATTAGTCNCTGTACGATGCATTACCTATTAGCCCATCAAGGCTCAACCCTGCGGATCAAGGATACTGCCCAGTCGAGCTTTGACACAAGATCAGGGATTATAGAGAATCATCAATGCTTCAATGCTGGAATCGTCAATGCTGGTCAATGCTCGAAACGAGTTTCCCAATAAGCAAGTTCCTGCTAGTGTGTGTAAGAGATAGAAACCAATATCTTTATGTACTCTGTACATGCAAACCAGACTCATCAACATTAGTCCTGATAGGAGTAGCATGCATTTTGCGATCTTAATCCGTTATTGAAACAGGGATGGTAAATATAATTTGATAAACTACTAGGTAATCAGTTTTATGAACTGCTACTGAACCAGCACATTAAATCGTCCTATTGCTACTTGGCATGGATGAAACAGGAAAAGCCTTTCTTAAAAAAAACAACAAGGTCTATTATACATACATAGTTAAATAGTAGACGAATTGATCTACATGGAGCTGCAATACTAGAATACAAAATTATTCCAACTGAGGTAGAGAATTGAGAATGCATTTGAATGGAATCAAAGTACATGGCATAACATCCAATGGGAGATGCATTTAATGCTTATGTACAAAAGGTTGGATGATGATCGCTGTGCAAATACAACGGATAGAATGGTTTTGACTGATCGTACGGCAAATATTAATTGTAGAACTTCTTCAGTTGCGTTATTTAGCTCGGATGGAGACTGATGTGACTTTTCAACATATAAGTTAAAATGTCAGATGACACATACATAACAGTTTTGAAAGATCGAATCTTAGCAATAAGTTTGCGAACTCTTAAACTTCTTAGTATTCCATGTGTTAATTGATTTGTTTGTTTGTTTTTGCCTTGAATCATTTGGATTGCACAAAATAACGATCCGATTATACGATAATGGTAAGCCTCGTCCGATCATGCCGTCATTTCACATTTAATAATCCCCTTTTTGCAGTACGACACAATCGAACCTTGCTCCCGGTAATATGAACATGAAGTTCAATTAAACAAGTAAACGAGATGAGAGAAAAAATCCCGATTCATGTACGTCACCGACTTGGTAAGACGACGTCGTGACCTGCCGATGAGGATTTGCCAGATCATCCTTTCCTAATACTGTCGCTGCAATTTCAAACAGAACAAAAGGCTCAAATTATAGTTTTTGTCCCGTGGAAAGCTTTGCCTTTTACGTTCGGGTTGTTTTTTTTTCTCTCTTCTTGTATCCGATGTCATCAAAATGGTTCTATTAAGTGGGGATGCAAAATTACCGTGTTTGAAAGCATGTGCGCACAACCCACCCAGGAACATGTGCAAGCGATCGTAAGTCATCGCATGTCAACAAATATTGCTGTACCGCGGTTGTCTTGGCTCAGACTAATCGAATGTCGGTATAATGGACTGTAATTAAATGACGAACACGTCTCACGCGGTGTACTTTTCGACGAACGCAGGACGCATCGGGATTACGGTAATAAAGTGAAACGAAAATGATAAGAGCCTGTGCGCGATCGCATGATCACGCACTATCGAAGGCAGTAAGTCAACCGAACGGGTTGGTGCACGCCTTCCCCGATGTTGGGAACCGGTTTCGAGCATCTTCTACAACTGCTCAACACAACCTGGATGTTGTAAACGAAAGCGAGATGCATCTCGTTGCCGATAGCGCATGGCATGAGTTCAGATGGCGGGGAAAGTGTTAGCATAGCAACCTGTCCTGCACGGATGGCCTATGTATCGGACCTTCATTGAAGGTCGTTTGGAATGATGCACACGACAACGTTGGGCAGCCTCGGCACTCGAGAACAGTTGTCTGTTTTGGATGCTGTTGAACATGACCATGGGCGCGTTGTTGTTTGCTGTACCTCAAGGGAGTTGACATTTAAATCAAGCATTTTTCTGTACAGCAAACGACCACCGTACGCCCGTTTGTGTAAGGCATGAGAAAATTGTGCCTCGTGCGGAAAATAACAAACATATAGCTCCCATACTAATTGCATAATGTAAAGGGTCTCCGTTTTCCGGATAACGAAGCCCCGTGCTCATAGTGCTGCAGAAGCATTCCGACCCAGATCACTCTGCTAGGTGTGATGATGAAAGGTACTTTTCCATTTTTCCGCTTCGTTTGTCACGAACGATTTGTCCGGTGCTGGTTAGTTTCGTTTGACATTACCATCCAGCACCAGATGAGAGCAGTTATTTGATCTCTCGGAACCGGAACAAACCATCAGCAATTGTTAAGATGAACCCATTCAGTAGTGGAATGTGGCTTGCTACAGTTACGGGATTAAACTTTTATTTCGTAATGCCATTCAAGGCAACGATGTAATTTTGTAATGGTATAAGCGTATGACATTCCTTCGTGCACTCTTGCAGTGTTATGTAGATAGGAAATTTAGAGTTTGTATTTTTAACAGCAAGCTACGACGCTTTTTGACCTTACTCCTTTAGAAATATTCAGAATATCTTCAATTAAAATAATATAAATTATTTGTTTTGCGATTAAAATCCAAGCCTACGAATTCAGCATACCACCTCAGTAGTGAGCTGGAAAAGGTAGTAATACCATTATGCTTTTGTAAGTATTGTTCATAAATTTTAAACCACATTTAGTGACCAAGTGACATTCATTCATTCGCTTTCTACGGTAAATACACGCAAAAAAATGATCTTGAATCACATCTTAGCGGCGGTGGACGCGAGGCTCTAATCAAATTATCAACTTGCAAACGAGCGCATACAAAAATGAAGGTTAATAAATAAATCCTTAGCTTATCGAAGGTTGTCAACTAAACAGAAACTAAAACCAAAAAATTACAGCTTGTTTTTTGCAACGACCGTCGCGATCTCTGTTGATCGATTCGTTCGCTCTGCCATTATTTCTCTCCCTTCTTCTTTCTGTCTCTTTCGCGGCACGATCTCTTAATCGCTTTGCGTGCGGTTCATAACATGATCGACCATCGACGACTATTCTCTCTTCTTCGCTCACGTGCACTCTCTGCCAGCAGTTGATGATGGCGCTAAACCAGCTTTTCCTGCGTTACCTGGCGGCTTAAGCCATGGCACAATAATGTTTACGCTCAACGATCAGAGTCGCGCGTACAGCTCGCAGCCGCGAGTTTAAACCATCGGAGACTTGCACGCGCACTCCGTTCGGCTCCGTCCGGCAGTTCGGCACTAAATCTGATCGCTCGCGGTTGTGGTTTGCTGGTCGGTCCGTTTGGCGCGTCTGCTCGTTCATGCGTACGTAGTAAGATCGTTCATCGTTTCACAAACGATCGTGAAAAGAAATTTCCAAACCAAATACTGTGAGTTGTAAATGCCGTATGTGTGCTGTGTAAAGTTCGATAGTGGCAGTGGCGATTTTAAAACCATTTTGTTGCAGTACAATTTTGGCTGCAAGAGATTTTCTGCACCGCTGAGCAAATGGTTTCGGAACGTTTGGACAGTGTGGACGGGATGCGTGCGCACAGATTGTCTGTGCCATCTGATCAACCTGTCGATGGTTGACCTGTTGGACAATTGTTTTGATCACTTCTTCTGCAACCAATGTGTGCGTGTGTATAGTTTTGTTTGTTTGTTCCTTTTCCATGTATTGTGTGTATCAACATTTTAGTGAGCGATCAAATGTTTGATCAGCAATAAGTCGGTGTTAGTTGCGGTGGCATAATATGTTTTGCGTATATAGTGTGTTATCTTGTACCGTGCCATAGTTTAAGGGTGATGTTAAAATTCTGCACAACTGCCGTGTCCTTCATGGGAGAAAAATGTGATCCAATTTGCCCGTGCACCGCGTGTCACTATGTCACAGTGAAACGTTTGTCGTGCTAGCGCAACACAAATCCAGATCTGGCGTTGCAATTACCCGCGGCAATGATTTGCCAACGCTAAACTTAACTCAAAGTTACTTGCGCTAGTTGAAATATTTTTAGTTTACTTCTTCCTCCCTTCGTTTGTTTTGTTTTTCTTTTAACCATTTATTTGTTGTTTGTTTTCTTTCGCCTTGGCCTTTTTCGAACCTTTGGTATTTTCTCTTTCCAGCACCTTTACTGTTAAACTTTTCCTCTTATTTCTCATCTTGTATGTGTTATTTCTTCATTATTCTGCTTTGTCAGTTTCACTCTCCCTCTCGATCTACCCGTAAATTTCTCTTTCCTCTCTCGATTCTGTTTTGGTTACTATTTCTGTTTTACTTTCCATCCGCGCAACACCACCTGTGGCAGCATCCACCTGTGGAAGCTTCCATAGACCGTCTCCTACTGCCATGGTAACGTTTTCACTTGTAGCCGACTCCACGTTAGGAGTCCGTCGGAGTTGCCTCGCCCAACGGCGGTGGCAGGTAAAATCGTTTTGTTCGTTTAAACCAAACCACTATGCTGGCAAGCTGTGTATATAAGCTACATCGGTAGGTGTACCTTCACCGTCGGCATAGTAGTTACCGACACGGCATACCAACGACTGACCAGATTTCCTCCTTTCTCTTCCGATTTCTTACCGATCACGTATCACCACCGCTGTGGCATTTTTACTTGCCGCCGAGCAGGGGGCTTGCCCATTTCTTTCTTTCGTTTCCAACGTGCGTGCAAACAGTGATCGTGCGGTGGTCACTAACACTAGCGTAAATTAAAAAAAAAATAAAATAATAAACGAAAAACGCACTCGAGATACGGCACATGGCGCACCTATCAGTAACCGAAACCAGTACTTCCTTACCGTGTTTAATACGAACGAAACATAATCACTTACAGCGGGCGGGTACGATCGGTTGACATTTTACAACTGCTCAAGATGCAGGTTAATCTCTGTAGCTCCTGTAAAACTCACAAAGTGTGCAAAAATAATTGTTTTATTCAATTAAACACACCGCTTCTGGTAGGAGTTTTCTACGCTCTAATGTGCCGACTCGTTCCGGTGTGAAAGCCGATGAGCGTGCACATTTTTTTAACTATTCACAAAGTAGTGCACCAGCTAAACGTCAATCAAAACGTCAGCTGTATCGCCTGGATGGGGAGGTTAGTAATTCAATCGAAATTGGACATCGGGAAAGAAGGAAGATGAAAATTATAGACACTTTAGTACCGGTGCACGATCAATCCAATCCGTACGATCATTGGAGCTTGCAGTTTTCTTCACCATCTCAAGCTCAATTGTGCAAATTGTGCAACTTCACCGCCGTTCGGAAATGTAAGTGCCGTGCGGAATGATTTTTCAATCCGCAATCGTCGTCATTGCCTAACATCGGCGAACGAACAAAACAGCGGACAAACAAATGACGAATAATTATCTCCGTTCCAGCATGTTGTGCTAGAATTCTTGTTTTTTATTTTTGGTGTTTTATAATGCAACAGCAAAAAACAAATCCGAATTATCAATTTGTTGACTCATTCGGCGGTTCGTCTTCCTCGTCATATTGCTTTGACGTCTTCAGGGACCACCCTGTTGTTGCTTAGACGATTCATTTCATGTATCACTGAGCTACTTCCTGCTTTTTAAAGTACAAACTCGAACTGAAAAAGAAAACCACCAAATCACTTGGCGTAGAATTCATTCACGCGGGGAAACAAATTACCTTGAAACAGTGTTCTCAACCGTAAAGAGGGTACAATCATGCTGAGATCGTGCCAGCATGTCACTTTCACCGTTTGCGCCAAAAAGTCCATTAGGAAGCGTGCACAACGGTTGCACGGAAAGTCGAAAATACGATCGCTAGATTCGTTACGATCGCATCTACTGAAATTCGATATTCTTAGATGAAAACGCTGGACGCTTATAGAGCTCCATAGTGGGACGCAAAAATTTACAAAATACAGTGTGTTTTCCCATACTGAGTATGACGAACATGGTACAACGAACAATATCAAGGCCGTACCAAATCCGCAGTACCTTGTACTAACCATTTTAGAAAACAATTTTACCTCTAACTTCACCTCACTGCTATATCCTTCTGTAAACAACTTGCGCCTGTAATAAGAACTTGATGTTTTACTGTTTTTCCAACTCTTAATTGGTTAAAAATCGAGCGCTGTTTCTAGCATGTGGATGCAAGCCACGATAACGTTCAATAAAAAAAATCTTAAAAACCGCATACGTTAGAAGAAAGATATTGTTCGAATGCGTCGTGTATTAACAAAAGCACCAATCATTACTTTCTATATTGCTTCCCGGGCGAACTATATTAGCGATCCAATTAATCTACCCTTCCAGCGCAGGTCAGATCGATGGCTAACAAACCGGTAAAATCGGCTATAAATAACTTTCAACGCTGTTAGTATAATCAACAGCACGTTCTAGATTGCATCTTCTAGAGTTTCTCCAGCACTGATGAGCAACGTACTGAATCTCCGCGGTTTATCACCATCCGAGTGGTGCGATCAAGGATGAATGTTGTTACAACGTTTTGCAATTACTTGTCCGATACAGTACAGTCCTGTCGAAGTTTGTTGATAAGAACACCTACACAACCCAGGCTGCACTTTCGCCTAAGCGTGACTTTTGTTGTACTAATTCGTGACTTCTTGGGCGCCCTGTCTATCACTGCATCGTACGATCTCCGACCCGTGCTTATCGCTCTGCTCTTTGGAATTCACATTAGACATGTTAGCGCATCGTCAGGTGACGGTTGATCCTGCTCAGAAGCAAAATTTCATCGCCGGGATCATTAACTAGCAGGTTTTATTTTTTTAGCGGTTTGATACACATTTTTTCTCACCTCATGTTAAGCTGTCGGAAGTAATTAGTCACTAATGATCTGCGTTCGATGTTCGGTGTGCAGAGATTCTGTGCATAGTAAGGAAAAAAAGACGTAAAAATTCAGTAAGACCCTTGTAAAGAATCTTCATAGCAAGGCATATGTGTCTATCATTCGCATGACGCTATGAGAATGTGTGTCTGAATCACTACCATTCGAGGTTGATGATGGACCAGAATCAAATAAAGATAGAAAAAAAATCCCGAATGCAGTTAATCAAAAACATGAACCTTGAAAAGCAAAAAAAAACAATTCACTATGAGTTTTCCTAGACTATCGCTCTGCGTTTAACGCCCATCTTAGGGGACACACGCGTTCGGAAAGCGAATGAAAAAGATTCCCTCTTTCTCTCGCACTTTTTAAGATCGATCGTACATTGCAACAGCACGCGCGCTCTAGTAGTTACGCACCCTAGGACATTAGACCCCGGTCGGTCGGTGCGTGGTTGGGACAGAGATTTGAAACTGGCCAAGCAAAACTGGTTGATTCGCCAGTCGAGTAAGGTGTGTTTCCTTTGCCTACGATAGATACGCGCCGGATCGAAGCTATTTTTACGAAATCCGCCACCCGAAGAGTATGCTGCCACACTGTCGCTACTACCCGGTGCCAGGGCCGTTGATAGTCCGCGGTTTACCGGTTGCGCGGTTAGTGTGCGCAATCTCGACGTACGCGCTGTGTATCTGATCGGTGAACACAGTTTGGTGTTATTGTACGCTTTTTCTTACCCTTCGTGTCTTGAGATGCAGTGCCACTACCGATCCCGTACTCAGCTCTGCCTTACGCGAACTGTAACAATTCTGGGTGGCCGTTTTTCTGATTTCCTGGCTTCCTTTACACTTGCTTGCGTTCGGTGGTTTTTCAACAATAACTTCCCTAAAGATGGTGAATTTCACCGAGAGCAAAGGTGTGACGGTGGTTGAGTAGAAAGCTTACGTTTGTACGATGCGATAATTTGATAAACAATTACTTTTAATTGTGTTATGTTGCAAATCCTATTTAATGAATGTGCTATGCTTGTCTGAATGAGCTTAATGAAGTATATTAAAACATCTGTCAGACGGGAAGTGACAGTTACAAAATTACTTTAAAATTGCATACACCTGAATTGCCATTAATTGCTGTTTCATCGAAGCAACACAACTATTTCCTTTTCCATGTTTATCGGGTTCCAAACAAAGCTGTGTGTAAATGATTTGGCGGGAAAATAATCAACGGATAAAATTTCCTCCCAACTTCCGGCACATCGTTTAACGGGAGATTAGTCGACGGGGAAATTTCCCGCAGTGGGAAGATTAGTAATGGGTGGAAAATCTGTACTCACCGTCGGTCGGTGAGTATCTCCCTTCCGTCTACCCGCGGGATCTA
>STHB01000010.1:2941915-3024221 GCA_018908115.1 Anopheles rivulorum
TAGTAACGGTGCACGGCATGATACAACCGAACAGATCACGCAAACAAAGTGCAAACACTGCAACAAAACCTATCAAACGTAGAAATTGTAAAGACTTTTATAGCTCAGACTGCACACGGAGCCCCTAGTGGAGGCCCAAAACACCGGTTGAATAACCAAACAGTGAGTGATTGTCCCGCGAGTCAAAGTTGGTGGAGAGTACTCTTGGTACGACCAGGAACTATTGCAATACTGAGAATAGCCATCGAAGATACAATACACGGCAACTCGCAGCTATCAATTAGCCATACAAAGACACTTCTCCACAGTGAAGAAGTTAGTTTTCAAATTTGCCACCTTATGCATAACATTAACCTAAGTAGCCCACGAAGTGTTGACCTATTTTTCGAACGGGTGTCTCGGGAGGCTTACCGGAAACCGGCTAAGGCGTACTGCATTCTACAAGAGTAGCCTTCTTCGAGCCGTAGCTAATATCTATCAGGTCACGTATTGCATCCATCCGTGGCCGTTGTGTTACGCGCTGGTCGTTCTTCATGGGTTATTCAACCGGCAAGGGACACATTGTTTCCGTGTTTGTTTGTCATTCCTGTAGTAAATACTATGCTTTACTGAGAATTTGACCCTCGTGTAAGATTGTGCGGCTAGAAATGGGTTAAAATCTACAGCTAATCATTGTCCCAACCTAATAGTTATACGCGTTCGCCGGATTTTAGTTACCACTCCCTAGTCTCTCACTCGTCTGACGTTGTTGGGCTACTTACTCAAGCGTAACTGCGAGTGATCCGAGGTTACCGACCGATACGTGTCGCTACGGGTTACGCTGGACGTGCCTGTCAGTAAAAGCATGCTGCGTCCGCTAGGTAACAATGTGTTATTGCAGACACCAACAAACTTCGTTAGCCCTAAGGTTTAGGGTTGTAAAATAGACTATCAAACTGGTAGTAAATCTATGAATGAAATGCTTAGATGGACAGATAGCGTTTTTGGAATGGTTCTTTAAGAAAGGGCAGATAATAAAGCAAAGAGCCACACGCAATATTTTTCAAGATCTGTGTTTTTGTCGTTTATTTAGAGACTGTATCAAACAGGCCAAGGTAAAAATACCTTGGCTCAAACAGACTCAATGTTTGAAGTTTTTTGGATTTCCATTTCTATTTCTCGATCTACTAGTCAATCTTTTAATGAATTTTGGTTGAGTGAGGAAAAAACAAGACAAAAAAAAATAACTTGCTTAAAATTATAAACAGCAGTCATCTGAGTCCATATTTTGCCAACGTTCTGTTCTTTGTTTCAAAGCTTCAGCTCCATGCAATCGAGAGCGTAACGATAATAACTTAAGTGATTTGAAACAACCCTCATACACCATCGGCAAATGGATGGTTTGAATTAAAAGTTTGTGGCACGAATTTGTGATGGTAATCGATTCAAACCCTTCCGCCCCATCGTCCGATGATGGGCGAAGGTGCATCGAGTTGCAAACGTGAACTGGCCCAGTCATCTTAGATCCGGTGGTGTTGAAGTAACGCTCGTCCGGACGTCAGCGCAATCAGCAGGCCAAACACAAGAATTTGTAATAATCATTGTAAATCAAGCTGTGTGCCGACGGTCGGTAATATTCCAGCTTCAAAGAAAAAAAAATGAGTCAAAGACGAGGCACGAGAATGGAAACTTGCCATCGAGACGACGGTGCCCACGGAACGAATTCCAAGCGAATGTTTGACGCAAAATGGAAGCAACATTCCGCATTTGAAATCAACACTCGAAATCGAAAGCATCTTTAGTCGCCGCACACCACTACACAATTCATCTTCAACCCCGACGCGCTCGTCTTGCAAACGAGTTCCTTAATCAATCCCTAGCAAAGGAACCGGTTCGTCGCTTCCGAAACGGAATGGCACCGTTGAAATCGTAAGAATGTCTTGGGCCAAAAAAGCAATACAACAACTACACCAAAGAGTGGAAAAAAGAGTTTTGCGTATTTTCCTGATGTGTATCCACTTTGAGATATCCAACGCGCTTCTTCCGCACGGCCATCCTCGGTTGTATCGTAAATGATTCAATAATCCACCTGTAACCTTGAACCGAGCCGGAAAGCGTCCGAAAACTTGTCTTTTTTTCGGGTATGGGTGGTTAAAGTATCGTTTCAGTCGAGAGGCAGTCTTCCATTCGTGCACAACAATGGTGTTCGGGAAGGCTGTTTTTGTTTAACGATCGGTTACAAGTCGTTGGGTTGAGGAGCATTTTCATCAAAAAATGCCGTACCCCAGATGGTCAATGTCGAAACGACGAATCAGCGGGTCACCATTGAAGCGGCAAGCACTTGTATTAAGTCCACTCCTGCACTAACAGACGATCATCACCGTGTGCCCATGAACGATCATTAATACGAGTGTAAATAAGGTGCACGTCAACGCAACACCTCATCGATTCCGATACATTGCATGTCATGGGAACCGGTTTTTCGTTGTCGATTTTGGTTACAGCTTCCATCCATCCATCCATCCATCCTTCAACCATCTCCTGGTATGGTTGGGTACGTGTAGCTCGATCTGCACTTCCACTGCACTGGCAATAGCAGATCAATTACGCGAAGATTAATTGCGCTGCTGCTGATGAGGAGCAGGAACGCACCGGGCCTTCTAGACCCTCGGAAACATTGCGCAATGCGTGTCGGTTGGGCTGAATGCGGGGTGGCCTACAGGGTGGCATGATTCATAACAAAACATGCTGCAAACAATCCGATTCGTAGACTGGCACGCCAGGTAGTTTAAAGAAGGCTTGAAGTACTTTTCATTGCGACTACTACACATCTTAAAATCTTCTACCGTGAAGAACCTGCCGAGAATGCTGAACAATCCTTATTTGCGTTATAAATGCTATTTACATGAAGATGTTTTTTTTCTTTTCTCTCTCTCTCTTCACCGGGAACACTTGATCGCCGCCCTGCAAAGTTTGTTTCGCACCTGCAGCGCTGGTTAGTTGGCTGCTTCACCGATGTCTATGCAAATGATTCCATCAGCGATTAGCGTCTCGGAATTGCAATGACATCGCAAGTGCAGTTTTTTCACCCTCCACCCAACCAACCGATTATCGTTTAAAATGGAAATAAGGCACCTTTGCGTGTTTACGCCTTTCAGTGGATATTTTTATTCCCGCGCTTGACCAAATTGACCAACGTTGATGGTGGTATCGTCAAGTGTCGTCACCTACTTCGCCGATGCGAATCGCAGCGGGCTAGAATTGGACAAAAAATTTCACTTACGCCTTGACTTAGGTCATTTGTTCACCAGAACGGTCAGGGTGGTTAATGAGAAGTACCTGCACTTGGCGTGAACTCGTAAAGCGAGGACGCACTGCACTGTGATTTCCACGGCTTATACCCATGAGAACCACATTACTCATCGATCGTGCGATCCCCGCACCGATACACATTTTAATGCGAACTGAGCATTACTTGTCTGTCGTCACTTGTTCTTTTCTGCTCACTCAGGGAAGCACCCTATAATGACGTATCTGGGTTACTGGCGTTACATGCACGGGAACATGATAAAGCTGAGAATTTATTTGGATATTTCCCTTTTCTATTCTGAGCCATATGGTTGGAGAATGCTAGCGCTATTTGAGTCATCGTCGAAGATGCCTTCAGAGGGAAATAGTTTTTAGGTCACTGGTTTTAGACCTGCAAACTAGCATCTTTGTTCAGTTTGATCATTCGGCCTGTGAGGCACACACGCTTACTAACTTACGAGTAATAATTGATGGAGAATGTGAGCACTCTAATCTTACGAATCTTTGTAATCTGTAACGAAAACCTTAACTTCACTTCCTTGCCATTCGTGATCGGTATCGCTTCCGCTTGTTGCAGGTTTCCTTTCGCGCGATTGCATGCAGTTTCGTAATCTGCTCTAAACGATCAATCACTGTTGCACATCATTAGCCAGCCCAAAACTACGGCTAAAACTAAACGTGGCACACATCGTATCACCCTTTGCCGTGAGCTTCCCTAAACCGGCACTGGAGAGACATTTCGTGCATCCCACAGTTCCCAGTGTAATTATTAAAACACGCACACATTTCGTCGTTTGCTCCGTGTGCCGGGGCTATTAGTGAATTACATTAAGTGAGCGTTAATTGCGTTAAGTCGTCGGAAAAAAGACCGTACCTAATAAAAAAAAGCAAAACCCCCCGCATTGCTCGCTCAGCATCCCGGATCGTCGGATGGGTAGAAAAGTGTTTCCTTTCTATTGTGTTTCATTTCCTCCCGAACACTAAAGTTGCTAGTGGTAATGTTTTGGATTGTGTAACAACGTATCGTTTTGCTTTAACTTGTTGTTGTCGTTTTTTTTTCTTCTTTGTTTTCTGCAGATTTCGCACGAGGTTCGCACTTCCATTTAGTTAACCCAGTGAAATGAAATCGTCTTCAGTAAAGGTTAGAGTATTTTGTTGTGCTTTAAAAAAAATGTGAATAAAAATAAACAAAACCTGTTTTGTGTGTGTGTTAGTGTTGAATGCATTTTTAAGCTTAGAAAACGTACAGTAAACTGCACTTGTTCCATTTACCGACAAAGTGTTCTGAAATTAGTACTCACTATCCGCCCTCACCATCAGTGGCGTGCCAAAGTTCTTCCTTCAACAGCAGTTTAAAAATCGTGTTCGTTAAATCGGTGTAAAGTGAAAATAAGAAAGAAGCTATTTCACTGTTGTTGGAAAGTGCATCCATCGCGTGTTATCGCATGTGCGTTGGTAATTGTGACGCCGAAAACGTAACCGCAAGTTGTAAAAGAAAGTGCGAAACACAATTATTACTTTTCCATGTGAGCAATCCAGTTTAATGTGGTGCCGGTAGTATAGCAAACCGAACGTTCGTATCAAGTGCAAAGTGTAAAAGTGATTAGCAGCGAAAGAAGCACACAGTGAAAGAAGTGTAGGTAGCTGTACGCTTCAAACCTTCAAAAAACGGCACAACGGTAACAATAAACAATCATCGTAGCAACCCGCATTTTGGCAGCATGACTAAACACACAGGTTAGGATTCGAAGGGCTAACACCAAACAAAACAGACAAAACAAATTGTTCAACTGTCGCTGCGAAGGTAAACCACGCATTAAAGCGCGCCGGTGGCGCATCTTCAGGTGAAAGTGCAAGCTTTGCCGCATTTGACGTCGCCCGAAGAACACTTCACTACGGGAGCGGTAACATGAAACTGTCCAAGCATGCCGACTGCATGCAAATACGAGCTTTGCTAAAGAAGGACTATCTCGTCCGGATACGACAACCAGTGAGTATTTTTTTACACGTGATTTGTTAAATCTCGTGTCCTGAATGATTCACTGATTCCATCTACAAAACGCAATTTAATCTAAGTAGGTCAACTTTTAGCATTAAACCCCAGTGTGCATGAAATGTTCTTTTGCGTGTAGTACTACAAAATATTCTACGCATTGTACGGCCTGCGCGTCGTAATGACACATCCGGCGTTAACTTTGGCAGTGCCGTTTCCTGCGTAATGCCGTACGTTCTATATTGTTTGATAAGCAACGATTCAGTACACAAAACATTTCATTTCATCATTGGTTGCTTCGCTAGACGATCGTTGGTCGGATGTTTCGTAATCATGCACGACATGGGCAAACAAAAAATACTCTGCCTGAGCCATAATGATCGTGCTTTGTTTGTGCATAATGTACGAATTCGGAATATGAAAGCGAATGATTGAATACGGTAATTGTGAGTAGAAAGTGACTGCCATTCTAGTTCCAGAAGTTATGTTGCATCATCACATTTTGATTTATAAAAATTCCCCTTTTTCTTGAGTTTTGAGTATACTGCACCAGATGATATGCAATATCTACTTTTTAAGCCTTTTTAAGCGGTTTTATTTTTATTAATAATTCAATCTCAGCAACAAACAGGATTCACTACTCAGCTATGGGAAAAATATAGTCAATAAGAACTATTAACTATATTCAAGTTCTCTTAATGTTCCAAAGACGAAAAAATTCTTAACCATCGATTTCAATAAAATAAATCAATAGATGAAACATAAAACATTATTTCGATGCATAACGCAGAATAATACAATCATGTCCTTCTTCCTATCTTTCACTTCGGTTCTATAAACTTTTAGTGGATGACTTTCATACAGTACCTATGGCCGTGCATGATCTTTGCCGCGCTGTACATACTGAGAAATCGGTTCCAGGCGGTGGAGATAAACGACTGCCAGTTTCCAACCCGTAACCTACAGGCGAACGGTATCCTGCCCTTCTTCCAGTCATACATCTGTACGTTCGAAAATCAGTGTCAAGATGCGAAAAGTTACGCCGAAACGGAAGATTTCAACGATGCGCCGGTAACACCCATGGTGAACATCGTTCAGATAATTCTGGATAATGAGCGGCTGTACGATACGATCATCAAGCTTCCGGTCGAACGTGACTTTATTTCCAGCGTTACCGCAATAGTAACGCATCCAAAGTTTAAAGAAATAGAGCGTACGTTTTGATGGCAACGTGAGCTTTGTTGTGCAATTCTTAACGTTAACCAAATGTATCCTTGATAACCATAGGTAATGGAGATCGTTTGGTGAAGATGTTGCCAGAGATCCAGAAAAAGATCGGCGGTACGTTTGACATTTTGCAACTGTTTTCCGATGATCAGACGTTTTCGAAGGCGGGTAACATTCTGTGCGGTCGACCATTTCCGCGCAGTAACAATATACGGTTTGTGGACAACATTCTCTACACGCCGGACTATGCTGGTCCAGATAAGGACGAGCTGGACGTGATGCCGACGCCGTACTGCAGGCAGTTGTATCTGGATGTAACAAACACAAACAATGGGAAGATCACGTGGCGTTTTCTGAAGCCAATTCTGCAGGGGAAAATTCTATACGGTCCCACAAGCGAGCGTAATGACGAAATCATGAAGCTGGTGAGTAGCCATGAGCACTAAGAAGTCATGTTTGGAACATGTAAAGTGTGTGGTGTATTATTTCTAGATTAATACATTAGCACGGTCAAGCTTTCACACATTTCCACCTTGATTTCAGGCCAACCAAACGTTCGCAGATATGGGACGATTGGGAGCATTTTTCCGAGCTCTCGATACGACTTTACAACTACTGCGCACTGATGAAGAGCTACAGAATAGCTTCCAGGATTTAATCGAGCTAGCTAAAAGTCCATTGGTGAAAATGATTGCCGGTGGAAATGTGAACATTGAGCTAATCGAAGGGCTGCTGAACGGCATCTTGTATGACGAGGAAGTGGCCAAGACGGTACAAACGATCGCGAACATTTTTGACTGCTTTTCGGCCGACCGTTTCATCCCGGTGGAGAATGAGAGCGCTCTAGAAGATCGTGCGTTTGAGTTGAACCGCAAAAAGCTATTCTTTGCTGGTGTTTACTTCGTAAATGGGACGACGGAAAACGAAATTACGTACAAGATTCGTATGCGCACGGACGATACGCCAGTGACGGTGGAGAATCGTAACCGCTTCTGGTTCCCGGGACCGGAGTCGAGCTTTGAGTTGGACATGCGCTATCACCGTGGTTTTATACAGATTCAACATGCCCTCGACATGGGTATTATTCGGCAAAGGAAGAAGGACATGTACAGCAAAGAGCGCAAGGAAGGAATCAACGACGTGCCACCCTTTGGCGACGAGCTGGAGCTAGATGATGAGTTGGATCAAGAGGACGATGATACAGAGGACGTGAGCGTTG
Organism: Anopheles rivulorum; assembly: GCA_018908115.1. Taxonomy (NCBI): domain Eukaryota; kingdom Metazoa; phylum Arthropoda; class Insecta; order Diptera; family Culicidae; genus Anopheles; species Anopheles rivulorum. Next base: position 2,949,643 of record STHB01000010.1, read on the forward strand.
AAACAGGTAGTAATGAGGAGCTGGAAGAAATCACTGCTTCTTCAGTACCGGTGGACACAACTACAGAAAACTTATCGTCAGTATACGCGGATCTAAGCAAACGGTTAAACATATCCCAGGACGCACTGGATCGATTCGGCGGTGGAAGCAATAGTAGTGCATTGGAAGATTTTCTCAACTTTAAGGACGATGAGGAAGAAGACTCCAATACTGAATCACCTCCAACAACTACTATTACACCGGCAGCTACGCTACGGCGACGCAAAAGACAAACGTTTCTAGATGTGCTCTTTGGAAATCAAAATGAAAAGCCCAAAGATGAAGTGGAATACAAGGTGGCAAAGGAAAAATTCTACACGAAACAATTTCCCTATCCAAAGTACACAAAAGATGAGTAAGTTACGAAAATGCAAAATATACATTTCTATGTCTTACAATGTACTTCACTTGTTTCAGCTTCAAGAAGGGCCTCTATTTGGCACAGTCTATACAAATGGCATACTTTATAGCACTAATCGTGCATGTCGCCTCGGCAGTACGGCAAAAGATCTGGATGAAGGAGAGCGGCAATTCGATGTTGATGCGGTCAATGGGTCTCAAGTCTGGTTCGGAAACCATTTCCTGGATCATAGCTACGTTCATCGAAATTTGTATCGTGTTTCTGCTTGGTCTGATCATTTTCTACAGTGGGGGCATTCTAGCGTACTCCAGTCANCAGCTTCAAGAAGGGCCTCTATTTGGCACAGTCTATACAAATGGCATACTTTATAGCACTAATCGTGCATGTCGCCTCGGCAGTACGGCAAAAGATCTGGATGAAGGAGAGCGGCAATTCGATGTTGATGCGGTCAATGGGTCTCAAGTCTGGTTCGGAAACCATTTCCTGGATCATAGCTACGTTCATCGAAATTTGTATCGTGTTTCTGCTTGGTCTGATCATTTTCTACAGTGGGGGCATTCTAGCGTACTCCAGTCAGATCTTCCTTTTCTGCTACATGGTAGTATTCGGCATTTGCTTGATTGGATTCTGGTAAGTTATCACTATCGCTCCCACACCTGACCTTTTTGGTTCGGGGTGAAAATTGATAAAGTATTCCTTTGTTTGTCGGTTGGTACATTGTGTGACTTTTCTCCACTCTCTTTCCAGCTACATGTGTTCCATGTTTTTCAGCTCGGCCAGCATTGGTTCGGTGTCGAGTGTGATACTCTTCTTGATAACATTCCTTCCGTACATTATTATCATCTCACTTGGGGCCACACTGTCCACTGTGGGAAAGTTCATTGCCAATCTGTCCTTCTCGACCGCTTTCTGTTATGCCTGGCGTCACGTGATGCGCATGGAGTTGCAGCATCGTGGAGCGAATTTTGGCAACGCCTTCCAGGGTGCAATCGTCGAAAATGATCTCAAGTTTGGTATTCTCATGATTTTACTCGATACCGTGATCTACTTTACCATAGGCTACTTGTATCAGTGTTTTAAGAAAGGTATGCAAATGACCGTAAAGACTGTGGTGGTGATCTAGTAAACCGTTGGTTTTGCGCTATTCACGTTCCAGATGAAACAACATTCCATACGGTGAAGCGCATCAAACTGGACAAAAGCATTGGTGCCGACCTCAGAAATGTGGACGTCACGTACGAGAACGGTGGCAAGAAAGTGTTGAGCGACGTATCGATAACATTCCGCCGTGATGAAGTGACTTGCCTTCTCGGACGTAACGGTGCAGGCAAAAGCACAATCATGTAATAACAAACCACATCCTTCCGATGTACCATAAGCAACTGATTCGATGATTTTTTAAACCATTTTATAGAAAATTGCTGACCGGTCAGGTACTGCCCATTGAAGGTGACGTTCATCTGCCATTGGACTACGATTTCATCTCCGGCATAAGGAACAATGCGGAGAAAATCGGACTTTGCCCACAGAATGATGTGCTCATACCAAATCTTACTGCTAAGGAGCACCTGCAGCTCTACGCACGTATCAAGCTGACACGTGGGTTTGACACGGAAGTTTCACGCACGCTGGACAATTTAAAGATGGGCCCTTATCAACACTATAGAGCGTCTGACTTGTCTGGAGGGTTTAAACGGCGACTGTGTATTGCAATTGCGTTCCTTGGTTCACCGAATCTGGTAATTTTGGATGAACCGTGCAGTAGCGTGGATACAAAAGCGCGCAAATATATCTGGGAGCTGATCCAAACGCTGCGCAAAGATCGAGCAGTTATACTGGCCACTCATCACTTGGACGAAGCGGAGTGTTTAAGCGACAAGATTATCGTGTTGGAAAATGTATGTTTACCGCAAAATTGCCATCCTCTTTATAAAAATATTGTCATATGCTTTGTATACGTATCATTTTAGGGAAAAGCTATATTGGAGCAGTCACAAGAAGAGCTGAAGAAACGGTTTACCAATACTATATATTTGAGAGTTTTCTTGAAACAGCAAATAGCTGCAAACCGTTCAATTATGATTGCGCAGCTAAACAGATTGCTGGATGACGCGGTAAATTTGCGATATGAAATGAGTGCTTCGTTGAATCAATTGGACTTTAAGATTACCTCCTCTGCCAACGACAGCGAGGTGCTGAAGTAAGCATTAGTTTTGTCTTAAGTATAAGTTTATTATTTAATGAACATTTACTTTTACTTTCCAACCTTTTAGCATTGAACCGCTACTGGAGCACTTGGCGCAACTGAAATCTACCAAAGAAATTGAAACGTTTGAGATTCGTAACGAAAATCTGCTCAACATCTTCAACACTGTTAACGCGAGTGATTCGACGCCAACCGATCCGATGCTGCTCAATGGGAACGGAAACACCTCATCGAACATTTCAAATGGTTTTCACGGCCCCAAAACGAATGACTCCAAGCTTGGCACACTGTCTGTGATGTGTACACTGTTCAGTAAGCGCACGCGCCATTTCATGCGCAACTATCGCCTGTTGGTGTGTTTACTTTTGCTGCCGACAATTTTTGAAATCATTGCAATGGGTTTCATGACCATCCGGCCGCCTGGAGAATACGACCAGATGGTCAATTTTTCAACGGCACTCTACCCAAGATCTACCGAGTTCTACACCAATACTACCTACGGGGACAATTATCAGGACATGATCGTTACCGATCTTTTGGCGCATTGTACAGATGACTTGTGTTCTGTCTTCAACTCCTCGCTGGACGCGTATCGATGGCTTTTAGCCACCGCGGACGACTACACGGAGCGACGGTACGGTGGTGTCACGGTTAACAAGGAGAAAAATATCGTTTGGTACAACAACAAGGGTTACCATTCGATGCCAACATGGCTAAACATGCTGGATACGGCACTCTTGCGGGCAGAAATGGACGATCCAAGCTACACGATTCGCACCATCAATCATCCGTTAAAGATCGAGGAGGATGATTTGTCAATATCGTCCATGTAGGTTTTGCCTGCACAATCGGGGCAGCGATGACAATTATTAACGCTTTTTTTCTACATCTCTTACAGCTTGCAGCAAATAGCAGATGCAGGAATATCGCTGATTATGCTGTTGGCCTTCAGCTTGGTCGTCGCCGGGGCCTCCGTATACATCGTGAGCGAACGCATACGCGGAGAAAAACTGCAACAGCGCTTGGCGGGCGTAAACGTATTTACCTATTGGACCGTAACGTACATCTGGGATGCTATGGTAAGTTGGAGCAAAATCACTTAAATTCACGGTGAGATCCATTAAACGATGGTTTGCTTTGTAGATCTTCCTCGTCGCAGTTGGGTTGGCCGTGATCGTGTTCAAGGTATTCGCCCTACCGGCATACGTTGCAAGAGAGCAACTCGAGGGAATCGTTTTATTGTTGGTGTTCTACGGCTTCGCAAGCATACCAGCGGTTCATCTGTTTGAGAAATTATTTACTGATGCTAGCTTTGCGAATATGTCGCTGTTTTGTCTGAACGTCATTACGGCGCTAGGTACCCTAACAATCATCATAGTGTTCGATGTGTTGGGTGACAGCGATCAGTCGGAGAAGATCCGAAACTTCCTGAATCGTGCGTTCCTCGTGCTGCCACAACACGCTCTTGCCGATGGATTGATAGAGCTGTCCAAAAATTACATTACAGCGGAGATCTTCAAGCGCTACTACATCGATTCATACAAATCTCCAATCGAGAGTGAACTTCTTCGGCCGCATCTAATCGCCCTGGTGGTGATGGGACTTTTCTTCATGCTGATGAACGTTGCAATCGAGTACAAGCTGATTCAGCGTCTATTCAACCGGATCGCGGGTGTATCGCACCAGAAAGCACACGAACTGAACGGGATCGACACGACGGACTACAGTGCTATAAGTCACTCGATAAGTCGTGTGGATGGAAAGAAAAAGTCCATCACGGCCGATCAGATCCTATCTGTGGACAATCTGAGAAAGAAGTACCGTGTGTGTGGCGGAGGCGGAGGCGGTGCGAAAGGTCAAGAAGTTGTCAAGGATGTATCGTTTAAGCTGCACTATGGAGAATGTTTTGGTTTGCTCGGCACAAATGGTGCTGGGAAATCCACCATCTTTGCCATTCTATCTGGGGAACTGCTTCCATCGGGTGGTAGTTTCACTTTCTTCAGCAATGTATGTGTAGTGTGACGTATGTAATTGTGAACGCGTAATAATGTACGGACTGTTCCATTTCAGCATGGTCCGTCGTACTGTCCTCAGAACAATTTCCTCGATCCACTGCTCACGGTGGAGGAGGTGATAGTGTTCTACGGCAAGCTGCGTAACATCGAATCCATCGACAAACTGGTAATGGAAACGCTTAAAGAATACCATCTCGAGGCATATCGAAAGGTGCTGGTGAAAAATCTGAGTGGCGGTAATCGACGGAAGCTCTGCGTAGCTGTTGCCTGCTTTGGCCAGTCGGAAATTATCCTAATGGATGAGCCAACAAGCGACTTGGATCCGGTCACACGTTCCATAGTTTACAGTACAATTGAGCGATTAAATGCACAGAATCGCTCGATACTGCTCACCTCGCACAGTATCTCGGAGATCGATCGGATATGTCAACGGATAGCGATCCTTAAGGACGGGGAGCTGCTTACGGTGGACACACCGGATCGGCTTAAGGAACGTTTCGGCCACAGCTATCAGATAACGCTATATCTGGAGGGCATTCGCGAAGTGGATTTCTTGAGGGTAAGCATTGACGTGGCAGTCGCATCTAAAGACGTTGTAACATACTGTGAACACAACTCTTGTTTGATTTCCAGGTCATCAAGCGTGAATTTGAAGTAACGCGTGATATTATTCTGCACAAGAATTCCGTCCAGTTCGTGTGCCAAATTTGTCCGGAGGCTAGCATGCAAGAAAATGGAAAACCACACAAAAACGGTCACGTAACGATCATGCTAAACGAGACCGGCAATGGAGTCGTATCACCGGGTAGCACCACAACCGCAACATGCACGGCCAGTGAACTTTTCCTCAAGCTGCATCGTTTTGCACTGGCAAATAAGTTACGGTACACGATTTCACGCTGTCAAATGGATCAGGTGAGAATTTAAGCTATGCTTTTATGACAAGAAAACATCATTCATGGTTTTCAATTCTTTTTCTATTACAGATATTCGAAAATGTTCTACAAAGCCATGAGGAGGACCACGCTAATCCGGGTTTCGTAGACAGCTAGGAAAGGATGATTTATGCTATCCTTTTTGATGTAATATATAGGTACTGATAGGATAAATTGTTTTAAATTTGGTAAAGTTAATAAAAACATGGAAACAGTGAATTTAAAACGCCATGCCGTTTTCTTACCCTCTAACATTATGAAGGTAACTTAGCGTCAGTAAATGGTCAGTAAAAGTAAAATTGAATGAAGGTGCAAATGGGACAATGTGTGTGAGATTCGTGACGTCATCGTCGTTATATTGATGCCTGACATCAACAGCAACGGATTGCTCCCGGTCCGCCATCCCGCTATGAATAAAGCTTCAATTGCGCGCACTTATCCACCGGAAACATTTTACGTAACAACTGAAAACAAGCTCTCAGGTTCATTAACCTCTGGTATGTCTGGTTACATATGTACATGCTTTACATTAGCGCAAAGAGGCAAAGCAAAAGTTACAGCGAAAGAAACAACTCACCAGGTAAAGCATACTCACCACTCCGAAGCACGAAGCAAGTAGCCGAAGGGTTTCGATTAAAATTTCCGTATCGAGTAAATCCTGGGGGAGGCTGGACTCGTAACGAAAGAAATATGGGCTAGTAGTGTTCCTGGGCAGTTGCAAGTGAGTAGCAAAGAAAGTAGGTCATCATTGAGCCTTACCATCATGCTCGCTGAAAAACTTTATCTGGTAGCAATTTTTCGCCAAGAGAGCATGATGTTCTCTTTTCCAACCGTTGTGAGCTTGCTGGCAGTACGTTTGCTCACAGATTCTCCTGATGAGAAACCAGGGGAAATGAGCTTTCGTGAGCAGTGAGCTTTGCAGCGAGCGTAGATTTTCACAAACAAAAAATGAATGCTAAGGAAACTTCATGGAGTTATCTCTGTCAGTAACAGTAGTTGCATACAAATACACTTGCAACGAATATATACTTGAAGGGCTGCTATACGTTTGAGAAGCGTGACGGGTTTTCATTCCTTTTTAACCTCATTATGTACATCGCCGTGAGACACGTGTCTGGCATGGGTGTCGCGGGGAAAAGGTGAACGTGGGAAATAGGACTCCGCTGGTTATCTACAGCTGCAGCTTCCAGACAACAAAGGACACTTACGGGATCCAGTGCGTTGAGCCCTGATCTACACCACACCGAGTGAAGTTTCGTCTGGTCGGTGAAATGGGTCACAAGTTTCACGGCGAAAAAGTGTGGAAGATTTTAAAAAAAATCGTATTTTATCTTCGTTTGTTGGTGTACTGTACATTAGGACAAATGAAGCAAATGAAGGCCATTATTTATTTATTTCACTATTTGATGTGAATCTTTGCGTAACGCAGAAATAGAAGCAATAGCTGTAATAGCAATAGCAATAATATTTTTCAAAGGAATGTTGTAAGCCTAACATCTCAAAATGATTAGTTAAAATAAATGGTTAAATAATGATTCAAACCTCCGATGGATTCTTTTTTCCTTTTATTAACCCTTGTGTACCTATCTCGTATTCCTTCTTTTAATACTCCAGAATCATTTAAATACAACCAGATCGTTTAAATAAAAAATAGTATCAAAACAAATCTTTTTAGCGCATAAAAAAAGGCTTCCGCAAGTTATACGATGCTCGTATTTAACCTTTACCTCACTCAACACAAAATGTCGTACAACCGGCAAGCCATCGTATGTTTTCCAAGCGTATGAATACGATGGTACAGCTCTAACTGGTAAAGCAAACCGATTGAGGTTACATAAAGGAAAAAGAATCCAACAAACAAAAACATTCCGAAAGAAAACGGTAATGTTTAGTCAAAGCAGAGGATTTGCACGTTTTCGCTTATTTTCCCAAGCAAATCTCCTTCCCTTCAGAACCATTGCAGAACGATAAACGACGTCAGGTTGTTCCATCGTCTGGACGTCGTGGAGAGCAATGGACCCGACGAAAACGAATGCAACCATTTGATCTCAGCGTCCTGAAACTTGCGAACTCAGCACAAATCCACCCAAACAACGCTGCGCAGCGCGACAAATTGTTTATTTCGTTTTGGTGTTTCGCCTTTACTTAAAAGGATCAACTACAACAGCACCAGACGTGTAGCGTGCGATGATGCGTCACATTTTTGTCACATAATTTTACACAAGTTCCCCGTGTTGTGTAATGTTTGGCAATTGGTTTCTTTGATCTCGCATCGCAATGGCTTTTCATCTTTGGCTCCTTCACCAATGGCAACAGCAACGGCAGTGTTCCATGATGTGGTGAAAGTTTCTTGTTTTGCAACACACCACACTGGAACACTGGAGTGTTCCGTTCCAGATGCTGTTTAGCTAACTTCCCCTTTGGTACATCGAACACTTTGGGGGTTTCCTTTAGCAAGCTTACGGGAAATGGTAAGTAAGGTAAAAAGGAAATCACACCCGTCTAGACGGTTTTAATAAGAACACAAATGAAAAACACGTGAACGGATGCAAGAAGAGCTGATCATGAAATGAGAAGCGCAAGGAGCTACGTCCAGTCCGCGTCCTGACTGCTTACGTCACAAAGCTTTGTCGGTGCGATGGTGGGAATAAGAAGCAAGACAACTATGATGGATACCGAAGACTGCGGTATTTTCCTTCTTGCAAATGTAAATGAAATATTTTTTTCTCATTCACGTGCAAACCATACCAGATTCCTAGAAACGGTAACTCTCAACCATTCTCATCGGCTTATATGAAAATTATTATTTTGTGAACCGTCGTTTACACACTTGGACGTTTCTATTTAACTGCAAACTGTTTGTTTGCACAGTTTGTTCTTCACTCATTCGGTGCGGGTTTTCCATGGCGCGTTTTATTATTTGCACACCTCACTCTGCCTGCACACAGTTTTACCGACGCGAACTTTCCAACCCAAGCCACAAAACGGGATCTTTTGCTCACTGACCTCACGTACTTTTATCCTCCGGGCAAACAGATGGGACTCCCAGACGACCTTTTGCGATTTGTTTTCCTTTTTTACTCCCGCCGATCCTTAAAACGTCCAACGCCGGTCAGGAACCGGCAGGGTTCACTGAACGTGCTGAATGTTTTGGGGTGTTTTATAATACCACCGAACCCGTTGGTCTGGCCTGCGTCGCTACTGGTTATCCTTAATGGCTTTACGTTATCTAACAGTTAACTTTTTCTTTTGCAATTTATTCACCGTGGCAATCAAACAGTTTATACGCAGAAGAGTTCCATAATCCTTCTAAAATAATCTTTTTTTGCGTTCATGGCATGCTATGTGTCTCAGAGAACATGAATGAGGAGCGAGGATAATTATCCAGTAACGTTTGGTATTTTGACAGTGTTTGCTGTTTTGTACTGGTGTTGCAGCCCTTTCAACAGGCAAGCAGAGTGGCGCAGTGGAAGCGTGCTGGGCCCATAACCCAGAGGTCCGTAGATCGAAACTACGCTCTGCTAATCCATAAAATTTTGCTAATAACTACAATGACAAATATGGTGGGAACATATTATACATAATTCACACACATTTTATGCCCATCATTTCATCGTTTTGAAATAGAAAAAAAACGCACACGCTCAACTTTTTCAAAGCAAAACCACATCGGTTAGAAAAATGTGTGCGCAGCTACAAAGCAAAAGGGAAATACAAATTTTCCGTTTGTCGGACTTTAACAATTTTTCATCTAAATTTCTTCTTTTCTATCGGCAGGTGCGCTGTCTACCTTGAAGAAGAATGAATAAATAAATAAATAAGCGCATAACTTGTACATAACTTTTCCTCTTCGGGTGGCCCTTGTATCGGTGAGGTGCAAAAGAAATGATGAAACAAAATAAATAAAAATAAACTCTAGTAAGGCTGAAATTATTCCGATACCGTTGGATGTTTGTCCATATTCCGTCTAAATAACTCCCATGGATTTGAACCATGGGGCTGCGTGAAAATGTCAAAAACGCAATATTAGTTGCACAGCACGACCGGTTTGTTAAAATCGCTCATTGAATAGCATTTGCAGGACTTTCCCCTTAGTAAGAGGGCTACAATATTGTTGAATAGGTTATCGATTGATTGTGAAGCTGTGAAACTGTAATAAGTAAAAACTTGCTAAGTTTATTCCAAATAAATAACACAACACAACGAATGATGAAACTCTCATCAAGCACCCTTAACACACGATACGCAGCGAAACAAACGTAAAAGAGCCTGAATGTTCCCCAATAGAATCTCCAGCTCCAATCGAACAAATCGATCGCTTTGGTCGATAGCGCATAAATTGAAAAAGCTTTTCACGGTGCTTGGCAAATGGGGTAAAGTTTTCCGCACGATTCACAGCAGCACATCATTCATCGTGCCACCGACGTGGTACAGCATAATAATTCTATTCCGATTTCGACTATTCCCGTATGGGAAGTGCGAGCTGAAGCCAGCTGAATTCAACGAGAAATTCCTTACCGGCGTGATGCGTGGTTGGTAACGTCCGATGATAAATCAGAGCATATTTTATGCAAATACATCCAAGGGAGAAATTTAGCGGGGCTGGGTGGCTTTTGAACATTAAAAGCAAAAATGTTTGCACAAGCTTTTCAAACAGCTTTTGCTTTTGAAATTCAAAGCTGTTGAAACTACGCTACCTGCCTGCCTGTAACATCATCAAATGTCAAATCTTATATCACCCGATCATCATCCTCCCGAAACTGGTCGCGAAATCCAAATCCTTCTAAAGATCAAAGTAGTGAATGTGATTTGCGATAGGTTTTTTTGTTTTGTTTTGTAATTTGCTCTTCGTCCTTTTGCGCCATTCCATTCCATGTCGGTGGTGCGATTTCCTGTGCAGCTCTGCAACCAGGACCTTCACAACCACCTTTCGCACGACCAAGTCCGATGCTGCTCTATCCTTGCCAACAGCATTACTGCTGTGGGTGAAAATAAGGACACGCTTTTGTTCTCGCTTAAACTGACAAGACACAGACAAGACTAACTTTCTAGACGACGGTCGTGTGATTTACCCATTCGTCCCAACCAAACGCTTAATTTAATTTATACCTCGAACGCTTCCACCCCGCTCCACCACCCTCTTCCGAACCATTCCAAAATGGTGGTGAAGTGGAACTATGAACTCGCGTAACCTTTTTTTGGTGCTTTTTTCCCTGCCACTGTTCTTGTGTTTTTGCGCCCGGACGAGATGAGCATCGCGAGGACCGCTGCAGACGCCACCGAACGGTTCATTGAGCAATCTGTGCCGTCTGGATGAACTGATCTGGAGTGTGTGTGTGTTTGTGTGTGTGTCTGCTGTCAGTGTACCCCGTGCTCGGTGGTCATGGTTGTACTTGCGCTTCGAGCACGTCCTGCCACAACTTTCTGCAGCGTGAGGATCTGTCTGGGAATTCGTTTTAATAGCATCGCACAAGCATACCCTACTACCCACATAAAATGCATTTTTTATACAACATACCCCTACGTATCATCACATATAAAAAGAAAGTTGCGTTCTACTGCACTTCTCATCTTTTGGGCTTGCTTAACTATGTTAAATTGATCAAAAGTTTTGTTGTATTTTTTGTTTCACATTGGGTTTGCTAACATCAATCCAATCAATCCAATGTCACTTCCCAACATTACCGGTGTTTTATGCTTGAAAACATGTGACGGGAAAAATATGTATATAAGATATCTTTGCAACATTTATAGTTTCATGTTCTTTTTCGCAAACCTTTCTAATGATGCTTTATTTCTATTGTACACCAACATAATCTCAAGCGGCATCACTTCCATCCGAACGCGCCCAGAATTGCCTGTCTATCTACGCCTGCAGTGTGAAATGCAACGCTCAGTTGCAGGCGCAATTGTATGCACTCAAACACCAGACGGTCGGCGAAGTTTATATAGCGTTGACATTATCCATCCTCAAAAGGTAAGGTTAACCACAACAGCATGTGAAGTTGTCCTCCACGGTATGCGATGTGTGTCCGATGGCTTTAGAAATGAGAACAATTTTCTGCAAATGGTCGTAAAACGGCACCCGCTTATGCGCTCAATAGCGAGCAAGTTGCAATAGAACGAAAATGTACAAATGGATAGCAGAAACAAATGAAAAGAAAAAAAACTGCATTGGCACGTGTCGAGAAGAGCTTTTAACTGTGGAGTGAAGGAAAAAACGAGATGAAATCTCGCTCTCGCGCTATCTTCTCACTGTTCATCTCATCGTGAGTTATTTTGCTGCTGCATGCTCAACATCTAGAGATCGCGACAAGGTGAAATGGATATCCAAGCAGACAAATTCGTTGAAATTGACACTTTAAAATGTTTTCCTTCACTTTTTCTTCGATATTAAAAAATAACTTAATTTGCTCTTAAAATCTTAAATGAAAGAACGCATGCAGTAATACATAATAAAAAAAAGTGTATTCAGAATTCGCAAATTAAAGCATCTTGATAAACACATCGTTCGTTTGTGTAGCTTGAAACATATGCTTTAGAGCTGCGTTTCCTATTTTTTAATTCGAACTAGTACTTCCCTGCGTCTAGGAACTGCGTTCCTATAAGATAGTTGTACAGATCTGATCATAATAATAATAAACCCTAAGCCATCTAGCATTAAAATCTAACCTAAGCTTCTCCAAGCTTGGAAAACTGTCAAGACTCTTACCACCTCAGAGTATGGCCTTTCCAGACTCAGACTTAGGCTTGTCATGTCATCAGAATGAAACCAAACAACCCAGCACATATACAGTTGAAGCATCGAGCCTGTTTACTGAACCGATAAAGCTCAGCTTCAAAATCAAAATTGTAGGCTCTAGCTGAAATTAATACAACATTGATGACGTTACTAATATCTACAACATGATTTGGAGTTTATTGTAGTGACCCCGTCAGTAGTATAAAGCGAGTTAGCATTTCGTTTAAGAATTTTAACTTAATCGACTGAAATAGCCTTGAGTCTAGTCGGTATACCTACGATAGATCAATTATATCTACACCAGGATTCCTGCCTGAATCCAACAAACGTCAAGAAATACCTACAAATAAATGCGTTTGGTCAATTGTCCTTAACAGCCATTTGGGAGAATATTATCGAACATGTTTTTACTGGTTCGATCTTGACCATATATTCCGTAGTTTATGCATTAAAAACTTCAAGTGATCGACACGGAAAAATCGGTACGGAAAAAGATACTCCCTGGATAATGCAAACGAATCGGGCTCGCATGAAATTTGTCTACATGGGTCTTGAATTGTTTGCAAACAACAAATCCGTGAGAGAAACCGCGATGCACATATTATTGCTCTCACAGCAACATTGCTCTCCATTTCTCATCGCTCGCTCAATAGGTGGAGCCTCGCACGAAACGTCCAACTCACGCACCTTTTTATCTCGCATTACTCACTGTGTGTTCGGTTCGAGCGGTCGTGTTTGTTGTTTGCACCAGCCAGCCAGCTGTCAAAAAAGAGGTGCGCTGGTTTTGCTTCTGTTTGTGGTGTTTTTGCGTGAAGTTTTCGCTGCAATCAGCACGTTTTATTCCGCGGTGTGTGGTGACGATTTTGTAACAAAGTGCACTCTCGGTTGTGTTTGTGATATTAAAGACGCTTTAATCGTACCCGCGACAGACCGCGCTTCGTTCGTCTTACCGACGCCGTTCTTGTACACACACACACACACACGAGCACATAAACACACATATCCTCAAACGCTCTAACACCACAAGGAAACCATGGAGGAAGAAAACAAAAAGCCATACAAGGTAGGCCAAACAATGCGCAACAGCAGTTGTTCATGATACCCCACCAACAGATTGCAGCTGATAGCACGCGAAAATGAGAACACCTTCGTATCCTGTGGATTGAAGATATGCTGCAATTTGTTCTTCTCCACCACTATCACACCCTCCCAACAGGGCAGAAACGCGCACCCGTTCTACTGCAGTCGCATGCAAAATGGGAATTTAGTGCCTGTGCAAGGAAATAATCTTTTCTTCTCGCGTAGGAAGCTTCACTGACCCGATTTTCCTAACCCGGTCGAGTGTGCTTCACGGGCGGAAAGTTATAAAGGATGAAAGAAAGTGAACGTGCAGGGATGATGATGCATCTTAGCAACCCCATTGCACGAAGGACACGACAAGGTTTGTTTGCTTGAAATGTGGCTCAAGGTGGCCCCTTTATTAGACTTCATTATTTCGGTGCAAACGTGCACTATTCGAAACAAGACACGAGTTGTCGTCTTTAGAAATTACTTGGCTTTTCGTTGTTCCTTGTCCGGAGTAGGATGATCCGTGTGGAAGTAATGAAATAATACAGCAACACAGAAATGAAATATTTTTGCGAAGTTTTACAAAGTGTCAACAGTTAGTTTATTTAAGCTTTAGTTAGTCTTCTTCATATTAATTATACATATCATTAATTCTTAATTCATATTTTATGTTTTTTTATTCATAAAGAACGGCCAGGCCGTATTGCTTCATTGCTTTTATGTTGATTCGTATTGCTTTTATGTTGATAAAACGAAAAAAATATGATAAATTATGATAAAAAACCTTTGAAATGTACTAACGTCTAAAAGCATTTAATATAATTACGCTTACTAAACTCATGCGATTGAAACCTGACGAAGTATGATAAGTGAGTAAATTTAAATTTAAATAATTTTCTTTTATTGTTCTCAACTTATCAAAACCCAAAATCATAGGAATATATGTTGTACTAAAACATATGTAGGTGAAACAGAAGTTCTATTCCATTGTGGGAAGGATAGATCAGTTTATTATTACAGATAACTTCATTATTTGTTGATTTGCCACTTGATACTTTTTTTCCCTTTATTTATAGAGACTTTAAGTTTCTCTCCCCGTTTGATACTGATTTCCATCGCCTGCGCGTTCTGCTTATATAGTAAATTTAATTCGGGGCTGTCAAACACCTTCCCCACACATATAAATATAACGATTTTCTAATATTTGAACACTTAGAAAATCGTTACAAACAACTAAGATAATAAAAGACCACATATATTGGACGTTCAAATAAAAATTAAGCTTCATAACATAACATTATATCTAATTTGACACTTCATGGTATTACACACAAATACATACAATTTTCAGTTGAGGCGTTGAAAATGAATGAATTTAGTAGAAAAAACATATAATGAATTAGTATAACATATATATTATTATATATGAAGTAGATAGACATATTTTAATATAATATACATGGTAAATAAATATATAGTTACCGTGTCGCTGGATAGATAATCCTTTGGTTCTGCGTGGGACCGATCTGAATGGGATTTAGTACCGGTTCTATCATGTGAAGACCAGCACAGCGAACACTAAACCATATTTGTTCAAGTTAATTATTTTAACATACTTTTTTTGACAGCTGGTGATTGTATCCGCTTCGCATTAAGCTCCTGATAAATTCACTTTTTTTAACACGTTTACGGTTCCTGATTGTGAGAAAATCGATCGCTGTAGTATCGCTAGTGTTTCAACCTCGCTTTGTGATAAATACCGAACATTATCGTGCATCTCCGTGCTGCTATTCACCGATCTTCGAGTTAGCGTCATCGAGCTCCATAGTTTACGTTCCGCTGCTCACTTATTTGGTGTTAGTGTTTGTACGCCTCTGCGTCTGTGCTTCGAAGTGCTTACCATGGCCTCATCCTGCCCTTCGTGCTCTTTGCCTGTAAAGATCGAAGAAGCATATAAATGTGTGGGCTTCTGTAATGCTACCTACCACCTTGGTTGTATTGGAGTTTCCGATGTTACTTTGTCGGAATTTACAAGAACGGATGCTCAAACACTCTGGATTTGCGCACCCTGTAATGCATCCCGACTTCACGGCAGAGCTTTATTCAGTGATCTGAACACCGCCCTTAATGTTTTGAAGGATGAACTGCTACGAGAGTTTGATGGACGTC
Organism: Anopheles rivulorum; assembly: GCA_018908115.1. Taxonomy (NCBI): domain Eukaryota; kingdom Metazoa; phylum Arthropoda; class Insecta; order Diptera; family Culicidae; genus Anopheles; species Anopheles rivulorum. The sequence continues at coordinate 2,965,178 of STHB01000010.1, forward strand.
TGTCTGCTGTCCTGGATGCTGTACGTGTTGATGTGTTGTCGGCGGTTAATCGAATCAAATCCAACACGCACACCTTGATGCCACTCGCTCCACTTACATCCGCTACTGCCGCTGCAACGCCTTTAAGCTCTCGTCCTGGTGAACTGGANGCGCAAAGAGGCAAAGCAAAAGTTACAGCGAAAGAAACAACTCACCAGGTAAAGCATATTCACCACTCCGAAGCACGAAGCAAGTAGCCGAAGGGTTTCGATTAAAATTTCCGTATCGAGTAAATCCTGGGGGAGGCTGGACTCGTAACGAAAGAAATATGGGCTAGTAGTGTTCCTGGGCAGTTGCAAGTGAGTAGCAAAGAAAGTAGGTCATCATTGAGCCTTACCATCATGCTCGCTGAAAAACTTTATCTGGTAGCAATTTTTCGCCAAGAGAGCATGATGTTCTCTTTTCCAACCGTTGTGAGCTTGCTGGCAGTACGTTTGCTCACAGATTCTCCTGATGAGAAACCAGGGGAAATGAGCTTTCGTGAGCAGTGAGCTTTGCAGCGAGCGTAGATTTTCACAAACAAAAAATGAATGCTAAGGAAACTTCATGGAGTTATCTCTGTCAGTAACAGTAGTTGCATACAAATACACTTGCAACGAATATATATTTGAAGGGCTGCCATACGTTTGAGAAGCGTGACGGGTTTTCATTCCTTTTTAACCTCATTATGTACATCGCCGTGAGACACGTGTCTGGCATGGGTGTCGCGGGGAAAAGGTGAACGTGGGAAATAGGACTCCGCTATCTACAGCTGCAGCTTCCAGACAACAAAGGACACTTACGGGATCCAGTGCGTTGAGCCCTGATCTACACCACACCGAGTGAAGTTTCGTCTGGTCGGTGAAATGGGTCACAAGTTTCACGGCGAAAAAGTGTGGAAGATTTAAAAAAAATCGTGTTTAATCTTCGTTTGCTGGTATACTGTACATTAGGACAAATCAAGCAAATGAAGGCCATTATTTATTTATTTATTTCACTATTTGAAGTGAATCTTTGCGTAACGCAGAATAAACAATAGCTGATTTGTAATTAAAATAATATTTTTCAAAGGAATGTTATAAGCTTAACATCTCAAAATGATTAGTTAAAGTAAATGGTTAAATAATGATTCAAATCCCCGATGGATTCTTTTCTCCCTTTATTAACCCTTGTTTACCTATCTCGTATTTCTTCTTTTAATACTTCAGAATCATTTAAATACAACCAGATCATTTAAATAAAAAATAGTATCAAAGCAAATCTTTTTAGCGCATAACAAAAGGTTTCCGCAAGTTATACGATGCTCGTATTTAACCTTTACCTCACTCAACACAAAATGTCGTACAACCGGCAAGCCATCGTATGTTTTCCAAACGAATGAATACGATGGTACAGCTCGAACTGGTAAAGCAAACCGATTGAGGTTACATAAAGGAAAAAGAATCCAACAAACAAAAACATTCCGAAAGAAAATGGTAATGTTTAGTCAAAACAGAGGATTTGCACGTTTTCGCTTATTTTCCCAAGCAAATCTCCTTCCCTTCAGAACCATTGCAGAACGATAAACGACGTCAGGTTGTCCCATCGTCTGGACGTCGTGGAGAGCAATGGACCCGCCGAAAACGAATGCAACCATTTGATCTCGGCGTCCTGAAACTTGCGAACTCAGCACAAATCCACCCAAACAACGCTGCGCAGCGCGAAAAACTGTTTACTTCGTTTTGGTGTTTCGCCTTTACTTAAAAGGATCAACTACAACAGCACCAGACGTGTAGCGTGCGAAGATACGTCACATTTTTGTCACATAATTTTACACAAGTTCACTGTGTTGTGTAATGTTTGGCAATTGGTTTCTTTGATCTCGCATCGCAATGGCTTTTCATCTTTGGCTCCATCACCAATGGCAACAGCAACGGCAGTGTTCCATGATGTGGTGAAAGTTTCTTGTTTTGCAACACACCACACTGGAACACTGGAGTGTTCCGTTCCAGATGCCGTTTAGCTAACTTCCCCTTTGGTACATCGAACACTTTGGGGGTTTCCTTTAGCAAGCTTACGGGAAATGGTAAGTAAGGTACAAAGGAAATCACACCCGTCTAGACGGTTTTAATAAGAACACAAATGAAAAACACGTGAACGGATGCAAGAAGAGCTGATCATGAAACGAGAACCGCAAGGAGCTACGTCCAGTCCGCGTCATGACTGCTTACGTCACAAAGCTTTGTCGGTGCGATGGTGGGAATAAGAAGCAAGACAACTGTGATGGATACCGAAGACTGCGGTATTTTCCTTCTTGCAAATGTAAATGAAATATTTTTTTCTCATTCACGTGCAAACCATACCAGATTCCCAGAAACGGTAACTCTCAACCATTCTTATCGGCTTATATGAAAATTATTATTTTGTGAACCGTCGTTTACACACTTGGACGTTTCTATTTAACTGCAAACTGTTTGTTTGCACAGTTTGTTCTTCACTCATTCGGTGCGGGTTTTACATGGCGCGTTTTATTATTTGCACACCGCACTCTGCTTGCACACAGTTTTACCGACGCGAACTTTCCAACCCAAGCCACAAAACGGGATCTTTCGCTCACTGACCTCACGTACATTTATCCTCCGGACAAACAGATGGGACTCCCAGACGACCTTTTGCGATTTGTTTTCCTTTTTTACTCCCGCCGATCCTTAAAACGTCCAACGCCGGTCAGGAACCGGCAGGGTTCACTGAACGTGCTGAATGTTTTGGGGTGTTTTTTAATACCACCGAACCCGTTGGTCTGGCCTGCGTCGCTACTGGTTATCCTTAATGGTTTTACGTTATCTAACAGTTAACTTTTTCCTTTTGCAATTTATTCACCGTGAGAATCAAACAGTTTACACGCTGAAGAGTTCCATAATCCTTCTAAAATAATCTTTTTTTGCGTTCATGGCATGCTATGTGTTTCAGAGAACATGAATGAGGAGCGAGGATAATTATCCAGTAACGTTTGGTATTTTGACAGTGTTTGCTGTTTTGTACAGCTGTTGCAGCCCTTTCATCAAGCAAGCAGAGTGGCGCAGTGGAAGCGTGCTGGGCCCATAACCCAGAGGTCCGTAGATCGAAACTACGCTCTGCTAATCCATAAATTTTTGCTAATAACTACATAGACAAATATGGTGGGAACATATTATACATAATTCACACACATTTTATGTCCATCATTCCATCGTTTTGAAATAGACAAAAAAAAAAAACGCACACGCTCAACTTTTTCAAAGCAAAACCACATCGGTTAGAAAAATGTGTGCGCAGCTACAAAGCAAAAGGGAAATACAAAATTTCCGTTTGTCGGACTTTAACAATTTTTCATCAAAATTTCTTCCTTTCTATCGGCAGGTGCGCTGTTCACGTTGAAGAAGAATGAATAAATAAATAAATAAGCGCATAACTTGTATATAACTTTTCCTCTTCGGGTGGCCCTTGTATCGGTGAGGTGCAAAAGAAATGATGAAACAAAATAAATAAAAATAAACTCTAGTAAGGCTGAAATTATTCCGATACCGTTGGATGTTTGTCCATATTCCGTCTAAATAACTCCCATGGATTTGAACCATGGGGCTGCGTGAAAATGTCAAAAACGCAATGTTAGTTGCACAGCACGACCGGTTTGTTGAAATCGCTCACCGAATAGCATTTGCAGGACTTTCCCCTTAGTAAGAGGGCTACAATATTGTTGAATAGGTTATCGATTGATTGTGAAGCTGTGAAACTGTAATAAGTAAAAACTTGCTAAGTTTAGTACAAATAAATAACACAACACAACGAATGATGAAACTCTCATCAAGCACCCTTAACACACGATACGCAGCGAAACAAACGTAAAAGAATCTGAATGTTCCCCAATAGAATCTCCAGCTCCAATCGAACAAATCGATCGCTTTGGTCGATAGCGCATAAATTGAAAAAGCTTTTCACGGTGCTTGGCAAATGGGGTAAAGTTTTCCGCACGATTCACAGCAGCACATCATTCATCGTGCCACCGACGTGGTACAGCATAATAATTCTATTCCGATTTCGACTATTCCCGTATGGGAAGTGCGAGCTGAAGCCAGCTGCATCAATTCAACGAGAAATTCCTTACCGGCGTGATGCGTGGTTGGTAACGTCCGATGATAAATCAGAGCATATTTTATGCAAATACATCCAAGGGAGAAATTTAGCGGGGCTGGGTGGCTTTTGAACATTAAAAGCAAAAATGTTTGCACAAGCTTTTCAAACAGCTTTTGCTTTTGAAATTCAAAGCTGTTGAAACTACGCTACCTGCCTGCCTGTAACATCATCAAATGTCAAATCTTATATCACCCGATCATCATCCTCCCGAAACTGGTCGCGAAATCCAAATCCTTCTAAAGATCAAAGTAGTGAATGTGATTTGCGATAGGTTTTTTTGTTTTGTTTTGTAATTTGCTTTTCGTCCTTTTGCGCCATTCCATTCCATGTCGGTGGTGCGATTTCCTGTGCAGCTCTGCAACCAGGACCTTCACAAGCACCTTTCGCACGACCAAGTCCGATGCTGCTCTATCCTTGCCAACAGCATTACTGCCGTGGGTGAAAATAAGGACACGCTTTTGTTCTCGCTTAAACTGACAAGACACAGACAAGACTAACTTTCTAGACGACGGTCGTGTGATTTACCCATTCGTCCCAACCAAACGCTTAATTTAATTTATACCCCGCTCCACCACCCTCTTCCGAACCATTCCAAAATGGTGGTGAAGTGGAACTATGAACTCGCGTAACCTTTTTTTGGTGCTTTTTTCCCTGCCACTGTTCTTGTGTTTTTGCGCCCGGACGAGATGAGCATCGCGAGGACCGCTGCAGACGCCACCGAACGGTTCATTGAGCAATCTGTGCCGTCTGGATGGACTGCTCTGCGGTGTGTGTGTGTGTGCTGTCAGTGTACCCCGTGCTCGGTGGTCATGGTTGTACTTGCGCTTCGAGCACGTCCTGCCACAACTTTCTGCAGCGTGAGGATCTGTCTGGGAATTCGTTTTAATAGCATCACACAAGCATACCCTACTACCCACATAAAATGCATTTTTTATACAACATACCCCTACGTACCATCACATATATAAAGAAAGTTGCGTTCTACTGCACTTCTCAACTTTTGGGCTTGCTTAACTATGTTAAATTGATCAAAAGTTTTGGTGTATTTCTTGTTTCACATTGGGTTTGCTAACATCAGATTGCATCCAATGTCACTTCCCAACATTACCGGTGTTTTATGCTTGAAAACATGTGACGGGAAAAATATGTATATAAGATATCTTTGCAACATTTATAGTTTCATGTTCTTTTTCGCAAACCTTTCTAATGATGCTATATTTCTATTGCACACCAACATAATCTCAAGCGGCATCACTTCCATCCGAACGCGCCCAGAATTGCCTGTCTATCTACGCCTGCAGTGTGAAATGCAACGCTCAGTTGCAGGCGCAATTGTATGCACTCAAACACCAGACGGTCGGCGAAGTTTATATAGCGTTGACATTATCCATCCTCAAAAGGTAAGGCTAACCACAACAGCATGTGAAGTTGTCCTCCACGGTATGCGATGTGTGTCCGATGGCTTTAGAAATGAGAACAGTTTTCCGCAAATGGTCGTAAAACGGCACCCGCTTATGCGCTCAATAGCGAGCAAGTTGCAATAGAACGAAAATGTACAAATGGATAGCAGAAACAAATGAAAAGAAAAAAACTGCATTGGCACGTGTCGAGAAGAGCTTTTAACTGTGGAGTGCAGGAAAAAGCGAGATGAAATCTCGCTCTCGCGTTATCTTCTCACTGTTCATCTCATTGTGAAAATTTTCTCATCGTGAGTTATTTTGCTGCTGCATGCTCAACATCTAGAGATCGCGACAAGGCGAAATGGATATCCAAGCAGACAAATTCGTTGAAATGGACACTTTAAAAAGTTTTCCTTCACTTTTTCTTCGATATTAAAAAGATAACTTAATTTGCTCTTAAAATCTTAAACGAAAGAACGCATGCAGTAATACATAATAAAAAAAGTGTATTCAGAATTCGCAAATTAAAGCATCTTGATAAACACATCGTTCGTTTGTGTAGCTTGAAACATATGCTTTAGAGCTGCGTTTCCTATTTTTAAATTCGAACTAGTACTTCCCTGCGTCTAGGAACTGCGTTCCTATAAGATAGTTGTACAGATCTGATCATAATAATAATAAACCCTAAGCCATCTAGCATTAAAATCTAACCTAAGCTTCTCCAAGCTTGGAAAACTGTCAAGACTCTTACCACCTCAGAGTATGGCCTTTCCAGACTCAGACTTAGGCTTGTCATGTCATCAGAATGAAACCAAACAACCCAGCACATATACAGTTGAAGCATCGAGCCTGTTTACTGAACCGATAAAGCTCAGCTTCAAAATCAAAATTGTAGGCTCTAGCTGAAATTAATACAACATTGATGACGTTACTAATATCTACAACATGATTTGGAGTTTATTGTAGTGACCCCTTCAGTAGTATAAAGCGAGTTAGCATTTCGTTTAAGAATTTTAACTTAATCGACTGAAATAGCCTTAAGTCTAGTCGGTATACCTACGATAGATCAATTATATCTACACCTGGATTCCTGCCTGAATCCAACAAACGTCAAGAAATACCTACAAATAAATGCGTTTGGTCAATTGTCCTTAACAGCCATTTGGGAGAATATTATCGAACATGTTTTTACTGGTTCGATCTTGACCATATATTCCGTAGTTTATGTATTAAAAACTTCAAGAGATCGACACGGAAAAATCGGTACGGAAAAAGATACTCCCTGGATAATGCAAACGAAACGGGCTCGCATGAAATTTGTCTACATGGGTCTTGAATTGTTTGCAAACAACAAACCCGTGAGAGAAACCGCGATGCACATATTATTGCTCTCACAGCAACATTACTCTCCATTTCTCATCGCTCGCTCAATAGGTGGAGCCTCGCACGAAACGTCCAACTCACGCACCTTTTTATCTCGCATTACTCACTGTGTGTTCGGTTCGAGCGGTCGTGTTTGTTGTTTGCACCAGCCAGCCAGCTGTCAAAAAAGAGGTGCGCTGGTTTTGCTTCTGTTTGTGGTGTTTTTGCGTGAAGTTTTCGCTGCAATCAGCACGTTTTACTCCGCGGTGTGTGGTGACGATTTTGTAACAAAGTGCACTCTCGGTTGTGTTTGTGATATTAAAGACGCTTCAATCGTACCCGCGACAGACCGCGCTTCGTTCGTCTTACCGACGCAGTTCTTGTACACACACACACGAGCACATAAGCACACATATCCTCAAACGCTCTAACACCACAAGGAAACCATGGAGGAAGAAAACAAAAAGCCATACAAGGTAGGCCAAACAATGCGCAACAGCAGTTGTTCATGATACCCCACCAACAGATTGCAGCTGATAGCACGCGAAAATGAGAACACCTTCGTATCCTGTGGATTGAAGATATGCTGCAATTTGTTCTTCTCCACCACTATCACACCCTCCCAACAGGGCAGAAACGCGCACCCGTTCTACTGCAGTCGCATGCAAAATGGGAATTTAGTGCCTGTGCAAGGAAATAATCTTTTCTTCTCGCGTCGGAAGCTTCACTGACCCGATTTTACTAACCCGGTCGAGTGTGCTTCACGGGCGGAAAGTTACATAGGATGAAAGAAAGTGAACGTGCATGGATGATGGTGCATCTTAGCAACCACATTGTACGAAGGACACGACAAGGTTTGTTTGCTTGAAATGTGGCTCAAGGTGGCCCCTTTATTAGACTTCATTATTTCGGTGCAAACGTGCACTATTCGAAACAAGACACGAGTTGTCGTCTTTAGAAATTACTTGGCTTTTCGTTGTTCCTTGTCCGGAGTAGGATGATCCGTGTGGAAGTAATGAAATAATATAGCAATACAGATTTTTTTTGCAAAGTTTTACAAAGTGTTAAAAGTTAGTTAGTTTATATAAGCTTTAGTTAGCCTTCTCCATATTAATTCATTAATATCATGATTACTTAATTCATATTTTATGTTGATAATACGAAAAAATATGATAAATTATGATAAAAAACCTTTGAAATGTACTAACGTCTAAAAGCATTTAATATAATTACACTTACTAAACTCATGCGATTGAAACCTGACGAAGTCCTGATAAGTGAGTAATTTAAATAATTTTCTTTTATTGTTCTCAACTTATCAAAACCCAAAATCACCGGAATATATGTTGTACTAAAACATATGTAGGTGAAACAGAAGTTCTATTCCATTGTGGGAAGGATAGATCAGTTTATTATTACAGATTACTTCATTATTTGTTGATTTGCCACTTGATACTTTTTTTTCCCTTTATTTATAGAGACTTTAAGTTTCTCTCCCCGTTTGATACTTTTATTTTTTATTTTTTTATAGAGGCTTTGAGTTTCTAAAACTACATTCGCCTCTAACCCGTTTGATACTGATTTCCATCGCCTGCGCGTTCTGCTTATATAGTAAATTTAATTCGGGGCTGTCAAACACCTTCCCCACACATATAAATATAACGATTTTCTAATATTTGAACACTTAGAAAATCGTTGCAAACAACTAAGATAATAAAAGACCACATATATTGGACGTTCAAATAAAAATTAAGCTTCATAACATAACATTATATCAAATTTGACACTTCATGGTATTACACACAAATACATACAATTTTCAGTTGAGGCGTTGAAAATGAATGAATTTAGTAGAAAAAACATATAATGAATTAGTATAACATATATATTATTATATATGAAGTAGATAGACATATTTTAATACAATATACATGGTAAATAAATATATAGTTACCGTGTCGCTGGATAGATAATCCTTTGGTTCTGCGTGGGACCGATCTGAATGGGATTTAGCACCGGTTCTATCATGTGAAGACCGGCACAGCGAACACTAAACCACATTTGTTCAAGCTAATTATTTTAACGTACCGTTGTAAATAAACAACTAAAGCCCGTTGCGTTATTCACATCAATGTTTAACACATCCATTACACTAAACATTTTGTCCATGCTCTACCATAATGTCGTATCTTTTCGCTTTCTGAAAACAGCGCATAGCTCGTAAAAATTTATCGTGTCGAAATATTCTTTCGCTTCTTTCTGCAACCCAGGGAAAAGCTCGGTACCATGCAAGGCAGAAAATTTCCTACCTTCCAACAGCACGTGGCAATCGTACCGAACCGTAAATGAACACATTTTTATTTACTTTCCCGCTCACTGGGCACCGGTGTGAGCAGCTAAATGAGAAAACCCTTTTTGCTGCAGCACATGTGTGTTTGCGTGTGTTACCGTCTTGGCGTTACGATGCCAACTGCAAAGTTTGTTCAAAGGAAGAGCTTTAATTTAAAGTGCCATTACACATTCGTAAGAATTCCGTATTTTGAAAGTTATGGGTGCTGGTAATGTGTGCACTTGTTTTGATGTTCAGCTTTGTTCAGTAGAATTCTTTTTGCCGTGTTTATTCCGATGAACCATAAAAAGGGAGCGAAAAGTAACGCGATGCTTTTCACGCACACAGCACGGCAAGACAGCTTTACCAACTTTCGAGTGTTGGCAGTTGTTGATGCCATGATGGCAATATAATACTTTGTCAAATATTGAAATTAAAAAGAATCCCGCCACGAAACAGCGTTCTGCCGGTACTCGCAACTTTTCAACATACAACCAGTAACCACCAATCGTGTGCAGAAAGACGCCACCATGTCGGCGTACGAGGATGTAGAAGAGGAATAATAAAAAGGTTTACGAAAGAAAAGCAATCACTACACCATCCATCTGCATGTGAACCGTCGTTGCGATAGGCATCTTTTTGACCTTTAAAGAAAATGAACATACTACTATGGCCTAAAGGGCGGCCGTGACACGCGCCATACTATCCAAGGCCAGGCAATCGGAGCCGTGCGTAGGATGGAGCTTAGAAAAGGACATTGCACTGCCACCGGTGTTGCGTCACTACTCCCGCAACTCGACCAGCCGGACGCACCGTAAACACGCCACACCGGTCATGTCGGTATCGTTCCAAGAATTTTGTTGTTTCTTGCCAGAATTGATTCTTCATTCATGAAATGCCAGCTTAACGCGTCGGCGGAACCGAGAATCGTTTTGCACAATTGAAATAAATATTCCGCACTCCGCACGATATGCGCTCTAAATGGGCCGTTCACATTTTGCGCGTAAATCACGGGCACAATCAATTCCGTTCCTTTCGTTTCCTTCGCATCTTGGTTGGATGGTTCATTTTTGATTTTGTCTGAAACGTTTTGATTAAACTTTCTTCGTAAAACATTCGGAAGAGAAACTAACTGATGAATACATTATGTTATCTAATGTCCATTCCTGGATGGCTAATTGGTGTACGGTTCAGTTTCCAATCTTTAGTAAGAGTATTATTTTTTCATGTTTAAACGAGCTGGGATACAAAACTTGTGAAAGTCACAAAAAGTGAAGAAAAAGATTCGTGGAATAGAGGAGACATACCAGATATAAATCTATATGTTCTACTGTAATTTGAATCGAGAAATAATTCATTTAAACTATTTCCTCTAACACAATTTGTATAAAATTGACCGATATTTGTTTTTTTTTATTAAACACCGCGCTACTCAAACGATTGGTTGATTAATTCATACATCTTTTTATAAGAAACCCTTTCGATAGTTCATCCATCTTAAATACCATTCTTTGTACTGTCTTTTGTTTTGCCTTTAAAGGGTAGTGACCGTAATCCTGAACAAACCCTGACCTAAAGCTAGTCGCAATCCTATTGAAAATTCAAATTAGTTTTCTTTTTCCTTTTTTTTTGCAAGAGAAAAGCCACTTTCCCGCGGAAAAAAAGCGCAGAGATAAAAATCGAAACCCTCAACACGAAGATCTCCCAAGAACAAATATCCGAAAACGCTTCAAAAAAATGGACCTTAGCTCATGAAAAGGATGCGGCAAAGCTGTCACTGACGCGTCTCATTTGCATCGGCTCTAGTTTTTCCGCATTCATCTCCAATGCTGGAGGGAGAAAGGAAGAAACGGATACTACTAAAGCGCTTTTCGGCGGCCCGGCATGCCTTGTCCAAACAACCACCGATGGTCCATCATCATCATCGTCGACGTCGTCGTCATGATCCTGGTGACCCGCGTGACTATTACTCTCGGTAGATGATGGAACATCCCGGCGAAGGGTTACACATTCTCGTGGACACATTTTGGTCGACCATAATACTTACCCTGCATCGCACTGCATGTGATCCATCTCCTCTGCGGTGAAACCGGGTTTCATAGTGCCCGGAGTTGATGGTTGATGGTTCTCCATAAGACCACCCAAATTTATGTGGGAAGAAAGGCTTTATGTTTCCATTAAAATCCCCGAGCGATACTAAAAGGAAAGCCAACAAGCCATGGTAAGGATTCGGGTGTTTTTTTCCATACTGGCTGTGTTTGAGCTAGTCACACTGTTCTGCTAGGTTAGTCACCACCTGTCACCGAAGTGGATGAAGTGGGAATGGAGCGAATTTACTCCAATTCCGGGAGTGTCACACACACACACATGCATGGGCCTCTTTGCATTGCATACTATTTTTGGCTTTCCAAGCAAACGAACCTAAAAAAGTGAGAAAAGGGAAAAAAATCAATTTCATCTTTAACGAACCAACGTAATGGCGCTGTCAGGATTTTGCAAAACGTCTAATAATACATCCAAATTAAGGGGTTACGAGCCGTACATGCGTGTAATTTCGTTTCAAACGAAACGACCAGTATGGCCTGTTGTTGAGGCTCTATTTACGCAGGCAAACAAACATGGAAAGGACGCGGAAATTCACAATCAATGACAGCATCCTTTCTCGAACCATAAGGATAAAAAAGGAATACCAACGAAAAGGATAGCTGAGGAAACAACTTTTCTTCATCAAATAAAAACCAACAAAACACATGCTTTACGTAACGCTGTTGCGCGATAGTTAAAGCGAGATTTTGCTTCATTTTTTTCCACCCTCATTTGCTGGAATTCTTGGAACGTGCCATGGATGTGGGAGGAAATCGTTGTGAAGATATTAATTGAGTTTCGTGTGCGTCACTGCATGTTCGGTCCGACGCACCGCACTCGTTCCGACTGTTTGTTGCGGGTTTGTTTGGGTGTTGTAACTGTTGGCCTGGGCGTAAGTCAAACCTCATCCAATCAAATTGGCTGCAAAAACTCGACTAGACAACCGGTCGCAATGACACTTTTCCGTGGAAAAGAGGAAAAATCATGCTCACCTCATTTGACGCTCGTTCGATAATATATAGCCGGAAGGTCGGTAAGAAAATTATGCCTTCCATCAAAATGACACAAACCTGCAGGCTGCTAATGAGCTGATTGATCGTTTGTTTCCTTGAAAATATTCCGTAAAGTCATCCCATGCCTGATCCGGAAGTGTTGGGATGTCTGGTGCCTGCTGCACTACATTCAAAATGGAATAAAACCGTGAATCTGCAAAACGAATGTCGGAAATTGCTTTTTTTCTACTATCAACCCGTTCCAGTTCGTCCTGTCGCTGCCGGCGAACTAGAACGACGGTTCTTACCCATTCTTTTCTTTTTTTGCATCTGTGCACTGTTTACTTTCCACCGGACTTTGTCTACCATTTCCGGAGTAAGCTGCCTTTTTCCCCCGACAACGATGGATCAGCAATAATGAGTGCTGCAGTAATATCGCACGTTGAATGGTGATATGCGATCCGGAAGGGCTTAGGAAGGCATCGGGAAGCATCGAGGGTTCAGCTTAGCAAAAACATTCGCTTGTAAAGCGAGATTATACCAACGATTATAACGCGTACGATTGGTTTTTGCCTGTTCGGAGAGAATATTATTACATCTGGGCTATCTAGCTATACATGGGCTATCGTTTTAGAGGAGTGGTTTTGCAATAAAGTAACAAAACTATTCTATACTACTAGCGTTGACTCAGAGGAAAAATCATCCGTAATCATCCGTTTAAATATTATCCCACAATTGGTCTTTGGATGATGACCATGGACCAAGGACTTTGACGTCAAAAATTCCTAACAAGGGCCCGTTTCTTTGTGGATCTCTTCCCTCTTATCTCTTATCAAACAAATCTGTCTGGTTAGCAACTCGGGAGAGTCGCATTCGATTCGTGCGAATTGCTTCTTGTCTCCAAATTGAGTCAATATTTGCCAAGGTAAACATCCGTCATTCTTGAGCGTACTGGCTTTCAGGGACGTGATCTCGCTGGGCATTCAATGTGATCTCATGTGTGCTGTCGTTTAGTGAAAAAAAAAAAGAAAAAAATCCGAAGAGCAGGCTATGTTTGATCTCACATCACATCAAAAGTAAAGCTTTCGTTTACGGTTGTTCTTACGTGAGTGGTTCGTAGTTTATTATCGTTTTTTTTCAATCGGAAAAGAAACAGACAAATAACAACGATAAACACTGTTTTTAAATAGTACTCATTGAATATTTAGTTTCCAAAAGCAACATTGAATATTTAACTGCAATGGCGATTACGATATTAATAATAAATTCGTACTTAGCCTCCGAATGATAATATGGCTTCGTTAATATGGCTTCGTAGATGTAAATGCACGGATCAGTAGACATTTTGAAAGGATGACTAGAATGAGGAAGAAATTTGAAACCAGAACAGGTGAGATGGTGCTTAATATAATTTCAGTGATGCATAATATTAGTTTGTGTTATGTACGTACTGGGGTACAGTACGCATGATTTTATTTGAACACTTTAACACAGGATAACAACTCGATTGCTCACAACAGACTTTAAATTTTTTTTATAAACATTCTGCCAATCGTGTATATAACTCAAATATGTATTGGGTTTGGATGAAGATCGATTTAATAGTGATTTGAGCCACGGTTTTTCGACTATCTAGCGGTTGCGCTAATAGCTATTATTTGGAAGAAAATTTTGTATTCACCTTTTGTTAAACATATTAACATTAACTTATCTGCAGCTTATCTGCACAGTAAATATAGGAAAAGAATAGGGCCAATTTTCGTATTTTATTCTGTATTACCTTGTTTTGCGTTCATATTTTGCTTCTTGTTATGTGAAGCTAAAAAGGGAAGACTTTACCATTTCAAAGTTTAAAAACATTTAACAAATGTTCTATAAATCGTTCAGAATACCTGTTCCTGCCACACTTTTCATATATTTTTTGCATTTCTTTCCCTGAAACCTGATATGTTGTATGATACTTTTAACACATCCGCCAACAACTTGTAAAAAGTATTTCCCCGTTTTAGTAAGATCCCATTTTATAGACACATTTCAAATCGAACTTTTTCTCTCATTCATAAAAGTATGTGAAAAAAATAATAGCTCCTCCAACACCATTCAGTCCTAAGGCTATTTTGTTGCAAAAAAAAAACACAACCAAAACCATCCCACAGGCTAGAAAAGGCAGACATTTTTCCCCTTTCATGCTGACGGTGCAAGCCATGGAAAACGATAAATTATGCAACATCATTAAAGGTGTGCAGTCTGCCGATGGTCCTGGCTTAGTGCACTGTGTATATGGTGCAATAACCGTTACCGTCATACTCACTTAGCGCTTTTCCCAGTGGGAAGCCTCCCTACGTGCAGCTGAACTGGGACGGCTTTGCAGGAAGATCCTAATTTATAACTTTTGCTCGGTTGAGTTTTTGTTGCATACATGTGTGTTTTTTTGTGTGAAAACTGACCCACGTGTAGTTTTATAAAGGAATGAAGGCCATTGAAAGTTAAACCTTTTTTTTTTGGGTGGAGCAATTTTTCATACCCATTTTTCATCAGCAGATCGTCACAGCTGTGCTGCAACTCTTAAAACTTTTTTTTTTCATAAAATTGTTTCTGTCAATTTTTGGTACGTCTGCCCGTGTTCCTGTCGGGACAAAACTTTCCCTCGTATGGCATGCACATTTTGTTCCATATTAAATGTTTCGTTCGCAAATTTCATAACCAAACGTGTTAACTCTTTCGTTGAAATGTCCCAAACGTTCGGTTCTGGTTTGTGGCGAGCAAATGTAATTAAAATTACATTTTCATTTTCGTTTCATTGTCAACGTTTCGGAAAACCCCTTTGAGCAACGCGGGATTTTCTTCCTTTACCTTGTCCGGCTGTACGGAATAATGTTGTTAGCACCAACGGTTTGTTTCACTGCACGTTTTCCACGCTAATAAGCACCGTGAGAGCTTAGCTTCATTCAATTTAACTGTCGCTTTTTTCGTCACTACGCTCACGAGCAGAAAAAAAGCCAAAGTCAGCAACAAAGCCTAACGAAATGCGAAAAGTTCAGAGGTTTCACGTGAAGGTTCTTGCGCCGGTTTTGGGTGCGTTAGGATGAAAATGAACCGTCCCCAAGAGCGATAAATAATTACCGAACGATCAAACACCATGGTCTGTCGATGTCAGTAGCGTAACGCTATTTAGCCAACTTCGGTGCTGCTTCAGTGGAAATGTATTCAGTTCTTATTGAATTCCACGTCCTGGAACACCGCCAAACGTTACTTCGGAGGCGTTTGAGTTAATCTGTATTCGATATTGATTGCGTTTTATCATCTTTTTTTCCTTTTATCGAACCATTTTCCGTAATCATTATGACTAGACCGATGCCGCTTTAACTGAACTGGTAACTAAAGCATAATACTGAGCACGGTAGCGCCAGCAATAAAATAAATGATTCGTAATGATTTTACATCACGGACCTAATGGCTGTTCTGATATCGTTACACTATTAAGCAAATTACAGGTGTTAATGTGCTGTGTAAAAAATCCCATTGTTTTCATGGTTCGAGGCCGCTCTGTAGTAGGAACCATTGATGTTTGTTAAGTAATTAGTAGCTAATATTAGGTTGGGGGATTTTGAGCGACTTAATATCAACGCTTAATGGCCCATTTAACAATTTCAAATTGATCCATTTGGAAGTGCTTGAAAGGATCGTTTTGTTAGTTAGTTCAATGGGTATGATATTAATTATAAATTGGTGGTATCGATAAACATGTGATTGAAATAGCAATTTTGTTGAATGTATTAATCATAAATAAGTAAAAGTTATGGTTATACATTAGCGTTTCATTAACTTACTTTCTTTGCCGTCACTGTAACCGATTTAAGATCGACCTCGAGACATTTTGTAGTCGATTATCCCCACCAAGACGAATTAACCCTACTTTCTACGAGTCAACTTCACTTGGTTTAACTGTACGATTCATAACCGTTCATAGCATGAATTCGAAACGTACGTTTTAATAATGAATCCTGGCCAATCCAGTGATCGCATCTGATTAGAGGAGCTTTTATTATTTAGAGGAGCATGTGTTATCAGATACTACGCGATTCTCTCGGATACAAAAGTAAACTTCTATGTAAGGTTGTCCAGACGATTATTGAGATCATCTGACATATGTACAGCGAGTGAATATAATTTACTATTTAGTATAATAATAATCTGTAACTATAGTAAAATTCAAGTTTAAAAATGATTAAGAAAACATGTTTTTACATGTTTTACTAACAAGAAAATAGTAGAGAATGGAATAATTTTGCATTTACTGTCACTCCATTTTTGTGTAGAAATTTGCTTGGCTGCCGAGTATTTTTCAGTCTCTCATAATGAGCCTCTCGACTCGATGAGAATGCCTCGCAGAAATAAAAATATAACAATATCTTTTGATGCACTGAATATATTAAAATATTGAACTAAATTTTTAACTTAACGATTATTTGAAAACATATTTCAAAATGTTTAAAGTCATTAAACATATAACCAATTACTTACAATGTTAAACTAGCAGTTCTTATCATTCAACAAATTAAGTATACCGTAAACCACGATAATCGATGGTAAACGGTATGTGNTTTTTCAGTCTCTCATAATGAGCCTCTCGACTCGATGAGAATGCCTCGCAGAAATAAAAATATAACAATATCTTTTGATGCACTGAATATATTAAAATATTGAACTAAATTTTTAACTTAACGATTATTTGAAAACATATTTCAAAATGTTTAAAGTCATTAAACATATAACCAATTACTTACAATGTTAAACTAGCAGTTCTTATCATTCAACAAATTAAGTATACCGTTAACCACGATAATCGATGGTAAACGGTATGTGCTACTGACAGATTTTCTATCTACCAAACATCAGCAACAGCACCGTTTTCATTTTTCGGTCAGAGAATAACGCAATGAAACAACCCAAAGGCGTGGTTCACGAGTTGTTTCGTTGTGTCCAGTGCATGCAACATTACCACATCAACGAAAAAACCCACCAACAAAAAGCTCCAGATAAAGTTTTGCTCGTTTCGTCCATTTCAGTGGACAACGTGCGAAGAATTTGCGATTATCCAGCAACTCAGTGCCTATAATCTTTTTCGGGCGGCCAACATTGGCGAGAACGTGCTTTTAGATGTTCAACGTATTATTACGATTTTGTGTTGGGATGGTTCTGACAGAGACTCGAATCAGCAGTACCATAAAGAACTATTTGTGATAATGATTGTGCTATTAAGTGGTCAAACATCCCTAAGTATACCTCAATATCATAGTGATTTTTGAAAAATGCTACAAAACGATTACACCCAGGATCGAATATGCGTTTCGTCTTTCCAGCATAAAATATTTTTTGGATCCTGTATCTAACTGGGAAAGCTTTTGCGTTCTCGTGGCGCTCCTGCATGTCGATGGGATTACAAAAGAAGAAAAATCACTTACTAACATCAGGCAATACCACCATAGCAACCAACGACCTTTTACCATCCATTCCGGGCAACGGCACATTATTCATAGTCAAATCAAATTACCACATAATCAAATCAACCTCGAATGTACATCCTTTCGCTGATCGTGTTTTGGAGGCGTTTGCTGCTTCCTTTAGAATAGGTATTTTTGCATCATCACCGAGCCGAACCTTTTGTGTGTTTATCATTTTTCCCCGACTTTTTCGGTTGATTCATGCGCACTGACCAATTGATCATAATTGAAGTTTAGTCATGCGAACGAACCATGACATTACTCTTGGCGTAATATTCGCTTTTGCGTTTAAGATGTCTGCTCGTAAGTGTTCTTCATTTCCCGGTCGTTGCCGTGACGCTGGAGCAAACCAGAAATACCCACCAACGTTGGAAAGTTGGAACCCAAAAGGGAACCATGCCAATGTCTGTTTTGTTGTCGTGTCATCGACACGTAGTGCGGTGCTTAAGCAAGATCATTCCTAATGGTAAAAATGGTTGATAAAAAAGCTTCGTGGAATGGAATTTAGGTTGATCCAAAAACGGTCCAATAGTCGCAGGAACACAGCTGCAAATTGCCTCTGGTCCATAATATAGCAACTAAAGTAAGACCTTTTCGAATATTGGTGGGATAAGCAGGGAATCAGAAACGAGAGCAATGAAACGATTTAATCTCGTACTGTACATTAATCTCTTTCTGAAGTAAATTGT
The DNA here is from genome assembly GCA_018908115.1 of Anopheles rivulorum. Taxonomy (NCBI): domain Eukaryota; kingdom Metazoa; phylum Arthropoda; class Insecta; order Diptera; family Culicidae; genus Anopheles; species Anopheles rivulorum. The sequence continues at coordinate 2,983,709 of STHB01000010.1, forward strand.
TTTGGGTAAGTAGTGGGGTTATTGGACTGGACATGGTTTGTGAAGGAAGATTTGTTTTTTTTTCTTTTTCAGAAAGCAACAAGTATGTTGAAATGATTTCAAAACGTCTTGAAAAGTATTTTATCAAAAAGTGGTCAAAATCAAATAAATATAACTATCAGAATGAATAGAGTTTATCACAGCAAGTCAATTTCTTGTTATGGTCTCAGGAAGGTCGCACGGTCCGTTTTTCTGCAAATAAATAAAAGCAGTCTTCCGCATTTCGGTGTGCCTAATTCACTGCACAACTTCGTTCAGAATTGTTCATACAGCTGCATTTACGTCAAACATTTTTTGAACCGTCGAAAGCGGGCATAAATTTTTCGACCAGCATGCGATAGAGTCCACATCTCAAAAACATTCTAGAACACTGTGACTCTACATTTTTACATAGCCCTGAGCTCTAACCAAAGGTGTTTTTAGAGGGGTTTTAGTGGTGAGTTTGTCATAGACCGTAATATAAGCCGGAGGCTGTTGTAATAACCACGCGTATCTCATCATTTAAGTTGTTGTTTGTTCGGACATTAGTCGCGAGATGTCCCCGAGAGGAGATTGCCTCAAGGTGACAATATTCGGACAATTTTAGGAGTGCGAATACTTGATTTCTAATTTCTGTGCAAAATGGGAAAATAATTAATAATATTAATATGATGGTGAATTTTGAGTAAAGCTTCAGGATTTACGATACTTCAATCAAGCTCCAGAATTCTAGTGACACTTTACGTGTAATAAGTACCCAAGCTATCACTGCTCACAAGGAGTGGCTGAATGTGAATTAAGTATTATGAACCAATAGAATTATCAAGAAAGACACATCGACTATTATTTACACTATTTACCGTGCCATGCTTCAGTGAATCAAATATCGCAACACATATCTTCAAGGATATATGATAGTCACACGAACATGGATAAATGATATGAAGAGCTCTTTTACACACGAACTAATAAACGAATTAGCAGTTTCAAAGTTACATAGCTTTCATTATTAGGAACAGCTTTAAGTTGGGCATGTTAAACATTAAATTTAAATTTTAATTAGAACTCTTTTGTGGTACTTTTGAGCGTGTCATTTCATACAAGAATATGATTTTGGGCGGTACTTTGGTATAGGATCAAAATGGTTTGATTGGTTGGATGGTTTGGTTTGAGATCAGCGTCGCTAACACCTAAACCACCAAGCCGTAGTTTCAAATTGGTTCAATACGATTAAATCACTTATTGTGTTTTAACACTTTGTATTTAATAAGGTTTAAACACTTATACAGTTTAAAACATATTTTCCCCCAAAAAATAAGCGCAAAGCATAGTAGAACGAAGCCACAATAAACTTTTAATATTTCATAACTTTTTTTTGTAAGAACGGAACAGGCCGTATTAGAATACTGCAATACTTGAATTATGAACAAATTTTGTGGGGAAAAGGTTGTTACTTCAATACTCACTCGCATAAATGGAAACAAAACAATATCCTCCTTCCATCATTTACAAGATCATGCAATGCCAGATCTTCAGAATATTAAGCAATAACAACGCTAACGCCTAGCGATAAAAAACCATCTTCCCGTTGCAAAAAAACCCGCGACCCATATGAGCATTTCGACATTTCAGATCTTCCTAGCCTGCGACGTCATGAGCATGCTTTCGAGGAATATGCCACTTTTCCTTGCATAGGATGATGTTGCTTTCATACGAAATTTCCTTGCACAGTTTGTGTTTGTACAGTAGGGAAACCATTAAAAACGAACCTTGCCGTTGTAGTGGGTAAAATGAGAAGAAATAAAATAAAAAAGAAACATCCTCTACATAGTTGGTAAAAAGTATTCGGAATCAGAGCCGTCTGATGTTTGCAAACACTTAGCAGAATGTTCATGGATCGAATTGTTTGCGAATGAAATGAAGTTTGTGCTGCAGGATCGATCGAAGAGACGCAAGCAAGCAAACACCTTTTGAAGTAGACATTTTTCAGTCCCTAGACCTTGTTACACGTGGCAATGTATACTAAATTGAAATTTTTGGTGGCATAGGTTGTATCGGTTACTTGTTTCGTTTTAAACAATTCTTATAAATAATTAGTTTTTTTAATCGCACTTGTTTACATGATCTGCAATTAAAGCTAATCCCATTTATTAGCTAATAGCCTAGCTAAAACTGTTCTAATTCTTGTATTTCTAAATGCAGCATAACTTAACTCACACTCCTTTAATACTCCACATCGTCCAATAAAATATGCATCTTAAGCGATGTGAAACTGTTGCTACCGAGTTGTTCCGTTTGCATCACAACGATACAAATCGTCATCTTGCGTGTTTATTTGATTTCGGTACCCGGTACCGAAAACAGCGTCTCGTTGGCACATAGCAACGACGAGAGTACACAATACCGCAGCATAAAACATGCAACATAACGTGTGTCTGTAGAATGTTTGTTGTGGAGCGCGTGAACAAGCCGAGAATGCTGGTGGGATGCTTTCTTTAGCCCCATGGAGTTTTATGCAGACGTTTTGGTGAAAAAGAAAAACAAATGTTACTGTTGAAAGTTGATAATATTTACAGCAACAGAGAGCAAAAGGAAAAGAAGCAGCATTCTTCTGCAGCAAGTTGTGGATTCTTTTCCATTTTTCCAGTTTAGTGAAATTGTGTTTAAGCCGTCCAGCTTAACACCCCAGCCTTAAACCGATGCTTTGGGAAACGAAAAGCATGAAAGCAGATTGCATTATATGTTGCGCTTTAAGCCGGTACATTAGTGGGTTACCGGCAATGGGGTTATGATAATTGCATCTAAGTGCTACTGGCGTTCGGACAGTGGACACCAACTAAGCCACCGCAGTGGACGTAAAGCGTACGTTCGGGTCCCTTTTTTGGATCGCTTCACAAAAATAGTATTCATAAACCTTGGGCAAATAAAAAAAACTTGTGAGCTTCGTTTGCATGCACACGCCGGTTGAGGTTCTCTTATCACTGGAATAGTCCCACTATTAAGCCAACGTCCCGCTGAGTGGGTGAGTAGGATAATAAAATGTATGCGGCAAATCATGACGAATGTAATTGCCATACTCGCACAATACGGCTAGCCAAACCGTGCCTGGGTGAAGTTGTTGGGATGTTGGGACACTCATCTTTTATCTCCTCGTTTGACGCTCATGCTCATGCAATATGCAATAGCAAGAGGCATTCATTCGCAACGATGATCAGCTTGTCCTGGAGTGATGGTCCTTTCTTTAGCGAAAAAAGGTTAAAAAAAGGCTCAAACAAGGATGTGTGGTTGCATTAATGTGTGGCTAGTAGTAATGCAAACACAGACACGTGACACGTTATTGTGCTTCATAAAGGGGGTTCGCATAATAAGCCTGAGGCTGTCACAACTAATGCGACGAATAGTCTATGGTGGTGTAGTTGCATGCATTTACATGTCATTTAGGGCCATATTTTGTGAGCAGTCACTATTTTTTATCGAATGTTGAATATTGTGGACTTGTAAAACATAACCTATTAATGCCGATTCTCGTGTTAGCAATAAGCTTGCTGTAGTACGTATTAAGAGTTATCAAATTAAAGCTCTTTTATTTCTTATTTAAAAAACGTAAAATAATGCAATGAAAATAACTATTTACCTTCAAGGAATACGAGTTGTTGGCTAATTAATTGATTTGATAATATGATTTGATTAGTTTACTTTATCAGTTTGTTCAGGTGCTTTAAGTGCATCAGCAGGTTTGGATTTGCTTAGTATATTTTTACCTTTAGTTTTAAATTGCCATGCCAGGCTTATATCCCAAATTTATCAATATTTCGATTAGCATATAATGGTATGTCGAGAACTCCCGTAAATCGGTCAAAAAATTAATATTTGCATGATTTCAGATGTGTTCAAACTAATTTTAAAAGAACTTTAAAATGAATGTACTCTTTACATATGAAAATAAAATAAGAATTTACAACACTACGCCCTCATAAAGTATGAAGCTTTTAGTAAGTATGTGTAAAAAAACACAAATATTGATATTCCAGTCTCACCCTTGAGACCCTAAATAAAATACAAAAATAACACATCTTGCAGAATAAAGATTTTTTTATATTCCTGGAGTTCCTGGAGCATCCTAACATTTGGTACCTTCCAAGTGTACGCATTTGTATCCACGATGCATATTTGGAAAGAACATAAATTCTGATGCACCATCAGTTAATATGTTGAGCAAGGACTATATCAACTTATATATTTGGGTGAAAAGTGACTTGGAACAAATCGTGTCCTTTAAAGAACCAGCTACTGAAGAAGAAGACGAACTACAAGAGTTAAAGAATTTCGAATCATCAAAATATTCTCGATCGTAACGTATGATCGCAACAATAGAGCATTTAAGTAAAGTTTCAGGATCTTGAAAACTATAACTATGTAAGCTTGATTGACCTTATTTACGTAGGAGACGTTACTCTCCACTTTTGATTTTGATCTTTTATTGAGAAATTCATGTTGAAACTAAATTTGGATCAATTGGACGTCTTTCGAATATTTCGGCATAGGTAATATACTGACTATGTGATGTTGCGTGCGCGTGGTTTATGATGTGATATTACAATGTCTAGGTAAAAATACTAAAAAAAAAATTCAAAAATTAAAATACTAATATTGTAACCTTCTGCATGGTAGCAAACATTCCAACGCAGACATATTGATTGTTGCAACAGAACACTATCATACGCTTCAGGCCTAGTCAGCAAAACACCCACCCACAAAACCGCGTTTCGCCTTTATCTATTTGCATTTATATTAGATTTTATCATTTTCCAACTCAGCCCGTATCTAGCTAGCACGGTTCACAATTTTGTCTAGCGGTATTGTTAGCGACTCTTCCATCCCCGAAATCTGCACCAAGATAGTGGAAACCCGCGTTGGTTTATCTACAATTTCACCCGTTTATCTTCATCCTGCAAACGACTGAGCCGGCTGAATTATGCTACCAGTTTCGTACCAGTCACTGACACTGTGTGCAAAAGTTCAGCCAGGCAAACTTGTTTCCAATTAAAAACTTGCCATCCACTTGTGCCTACCGGTACCGGTACCGACGGTACGGTACTAGGCTATTCATTCTAATTATGATTGCTCAAACGACCCGTACCGAGTCCTCGGGTAAGAAGTTTACGGTTCTTTAGAATCGTACCAAGTGCTAAGGGAGGCATCATCTTGCATCTCGTTTCCTGTTTCCCGTGTGATAAGAGCGTAAGAATGCGTTATTTACCAACAGCGTCTAGCACTGTAGGAACTTCGATTTTTTTTTTTGGTCTAAGAGTCTAGATTTTGGGGTTCTACAACGTTCAGCAACTAGTACATCTTATGCTTTCCATCTACTAACACTACCGTCGTCTTAATTATCGTTAGGAAACTGGAAAAAAGGCCTCTCAAACAGTCCAATATAATAGGTCACAAAAGCAAGCATCCAACACATCGAACCTCCTTTTGAACCGTAGCTCTTATTGTTGGTACTTTATCCTTGCATGAACAATGCATTACCGTTTGCTCCGGGCCACAGCTGGATGGATGGGTGTAGCCTTTTGTCTGCAGGGAAGTAAAGGCAAGCTGCACTTGAATGGAATACAATATATTGGCACAATTCTCTAAACAATTTCCCGCCTGTCACTGCAGAAAATCGAGCAAACTCGATCCTCGAACTTTAGTTAATGGATTCGAGCTGAAACTTTTAGTCCGATCGAGTTGTTTGTGACTGCAGAAGCATATTGTATCGTGCATAAAGTTTTAAGTGCACTGTCACACCTATCTGGATGAAATTGCAATGCTCCATTGTTGTGTTTGGCCATAATTTATCATTTACTTGGTCAATTTCGTATATCCTTCGGGAACTGGTTGGCGCAAAGTTTCACTTTTTGAATTTACCACATTATTCAAACTTATCATGAATTTGAAATTCGGTACTTTAACAAAGAAAAAAACATTGTTAGTTAAATGTTAAAAAAAAATCCAAACAAAGAAATACATTACATCCAGGCCAATTTTAAACAATATATGGCAGACAAACTCCTGCCTATTGTTTCACTCTAAATAATGCATTTTCCATGGGAACACACCACTACAGGAAATGATCTTTTCCTCCCGCTGTTCCAATCAGTCACATCACTTTGCTGACAATTCTCGTCGGAAATTGATCGGATGTCAAAACATAGCCAAAACAACAGTGTCACCACTGTTTCCGACAAATGGTGGTGAAAAAGGAGGATGGCACAATTTCATCAACACCACAACCCATTACCGCCCGTATCAGTCATCAAAATGCCATCAGTTGGGTTGTGAAACGAAAATGGCAACAATCGATCGATCGGAACAACCGTGGTTTCACCAACCATCCAGGCACTGCCGTGCCTTACCAGCTTCCACAGATAGAGAATCGATGAAAAATGAAGCGGAAATGGCGAATGAATATTTGATTCGTGGATTCGTGGTGTTCCGGTGCGTAATTCAGTTATTTTATGTCGCACGATCTGCCCGGTGTGATGTGTTTTGTTTGTGTGTGTACTAGAACATTTTATCGATCCCGGTTACGCGACCGAAAGCATACGAGAGGAGGGCGCGTGGAAATTGCTTTAAATTTTAATGTTTCCATCCACTGCCAGCGGCCAGGCTAGACCTCGATTAATTGGATTGTATTTGGGTGGGCAACAATGCCTGTGTTGTGTTGGGTCGGGTTTTGTTCCTGCGCATATTTTCCCGACATGTTAAGTGGGATGCAGATACTACAAACACGATATGGCAACTGTACAAAATGGTTGCAGCAGGCTGGGTGTACCAAATTAATGCTACCCAAAACGATTGCATGGCTTACTGTATTCGGCAGTGTAAAATTTATGCATACTCACAGCTACATTGGCAAAATGTTCGTAAGTTAATCTGCGAGCCGACGTGAAAGCTACGGGTTAATCCTTCTACCAAGGACATCTGTTTGTGTTTTTCTTTGCCCATTCGTGTGGTGCCGTTTTCATTGGCACAAGGTTTTAAAACAAATTAATTTCGCATCAAGCCATCCTTCGTTCATTCGCAAATGAATTAACTTCCTGCTTCACTGCATCAGTTATAAAGGACAAAAACAAAACAAAGCAAAAAAACAAGGATTTGACCGTACCATCCGGACGTTTTGGACCACTGTTCCCGGGTATTAAGGTTTCGTGACATTTTCACACCTTCACCAATGGCCCATTATCTGATTAATTTCCTCCGAAGGATAATACGCTCTAATACCTTTCTGGAAACTTTCTACCGGCCTGCCGGAGAGAAGATACCGTTTCGGTAGAGTAATGATGTCCTGCCAGACGTTTCTGCATCCTTGTGCTAGACTACTTACCCATCTGGTACTATCAAGTGCCTTTCACCTAACCGAACCTTGCCCATTTTAGGAAAAAAAGTGCACAAAGAAAAAATATTTAAGTGAAAAAAAAGAAAACAACGTTACTCGTGTATGTAGCCGATGATTGACAGGTGGCAGGTGGAAGAATCGTTTCACTTCATCCAGAACGCAATCGTTTTTCTCCTTCGCAGCACAGCTCTTCTGAAGCGTGAAGATAGCATGATAAAACACCCAAAAGAAAAGACTTTTCTTTAAATCACATTCACCTCAAGTGGGCCAGATGTAGTAACGCTCAACTGGCATTGGATATTGCATTGCTGGATTCGCTAGAAGCGGCGAATAAAGGTATATAAACCGGCGACAAACTTATTGCATTAATAAGTAATCAAATTCAGCACCAAAATGCCATCGAAGGAAAGATCATAATCGTACCACACTTTTCCTCTTTCATCCGAGGATATAGACGACGTGATGGTGTGCTGGTTCCGCGATCATCATTCGATACGTTCGTAGTTGTTGTTACCAGTTGCCATACGTGTTCGAACGAAACTGGCATCACACATTCCAGTTCACCCTAACGTTAATCGCATTAGGTATTATTTATTACACTCTAACCGATCAATGAAGATGGAGTCTCCGAAGGGCCACAAACCCGTCACAGTGCATTCATGTGTTGGGCAAAAAATTATAACCTATGTGTTTTGGCATCGAGCTTTTTCGTTGGTATAAATTAGTTTAGCTCGCTTTCCCTTCTGAAAGCTTTAGAAGATGTTTGAGTTGAAGATTTCTAGACACAAAATTTTTGTTTAAGTGTCTCAAGCAAGAAGGAGACTTTTACATCTCAAATATGTAATATTATTAAACTGAATTATATTGTTTTGTCACCTCATTTGATGTACAGACTACTGAAATAATTTATTTTTTGAAATTATATTTTAATTTCGGGGCGGCGCTAATCCCAACACGACCGGACCGGGTTCAAATCCCATTCGGTCGATTCCATCGTAGCATGGTCTGACTAGCCAGCTACGTGGTAAAAATTGTCTAATACGGCCTGGTCCGTTCTAACATAAATAAAAGCACAATATTTTATCTTGATTTATGTTTCTTTTATGTTTCTGAATTCTGAATTAAATCTTTAAGCTTATGCTAAAGCAAATTCAAAGCAATATGAAACACAAATTTTCTTTCAAAGCTTCGCTTTTAAAATTTGTGCCCCATCTTCATCGTCCTTTTTACCCTTGCCCTTTTTGTGGGAAAAGCCCAGAAGGTGTATTTTCCGTTCATCATAATTAAGGCATTTCCCTAAGGTACGTCTGATTACTACAGTGGCCTGAAGCAAACACAGTCGGTAAGCTTTCCCGGCCTGGTATACATTCCGTTGGAAAGTGTAGCATTGTTTACCACCGCGTCATCCACCGCCCAAGCACGGCACTTTGTACGGATAGCATTACAATGCTCAATGGCCGGGCGTCTCCATTGCTCTGCGACGCCTTCGCCCTACAAGCGATTCGTCTAGTTTGCCCTTGTATCTGTACCATTAATTATAATCATACCAATCCATTCCGAATGTGAACGGTCACCATTGTGTGCGCTAGCTGCTGGGGAAGTATTTCCGTTCCGCTACAGTACCTACGGGCATGGCCAGAGGCATGTCCGGCGGCGACGGGAGAACCGAGTCAAACACGTGCCCAAACCAGCAATGAATTAAATGCTTACCAACATTCCATCGCACTTCGGTTGTCAAAGCTGTCGGCCGATGATTGATTGAATGGTTTTGGGAAAATAACTTACCGTTGTTTTTCTTTTTTTATTGCTGACCAATAAAACAGCGCCTACTGGGTGAGAGTATGGTTCATACTTTCGCCATCCGCAACACTGTCACGTGTTTATGGAGAACAGTTTATTTCTCACTTTTATCTCGGTACTGGTCGTAGCATCCGGTGATGGTAGAGTTACGAAACGCCTCCTGAGACTAAACTGCATATTCAGCATCCTTAAGATCGAATGCCTTCCATACTGGCATACGAGAATAAAAGTAGGGCACCGCGGCTTAGGCAGCACTCCAGTATACAGTACGGCTAGGTGATGAATTTTAATAATACAGTAGGTACGACACATACCGGCTCAATCTACTCCATCAACCTGGTAAAGATCTGGCCACCAACTGGGGACTACAACGTCCTATAACATTCACCGAACGTGCGCCTGTGTGTAGGCAATGGCACAGAGTTTGTCGTAGCGCCGTTGTTTTCTCGCAAGCAAAATGCTCCTACCGGTTTATACCCTATGCACCCCATCCGCTTTGGGCTCGGTACTATCAAACGGTTGAGCTTTTATTCTATTGAAAACGTCGCTACGCTACATACACGAAGCCGACGTGTGCGTCAAAGACAAAGCAGATGGTTAGAGCTAAAGGGATTTTTCACCGATACAATGAACGCCGGTTCTTTATATTTCCGAAAACATGAAAGCATAAACATAATCTCCTAAGTTTTCGATTTGGTACAAGTAACATGTTTTATTCGCAATATCTAAACCATAGCGATATCATTTTTCACTAGACGAACATTTGCACGGACAATTTATGTCTCTTTATCATCCAATGGGTTTATTTTTAATTTTAATGGCTAATTTCTTTATAACATACATCCTTAATGAATGAGAACGATGCATATATGATTTTGCTAGCAATATAGAAAAAATATCTAGAGAAACATATAGATGAATTGATACTGGTTCACTGTTACTCAGGAAAGCTATTGTTTTGAATTACACAAAATCCAGTAGATCTCCACATTTGAGGTTAAGATACTGCAGAGCTACTTGCTACTACCACTTACAAACATCAATAGATGCGTATCGCTGTGACCTTCCTGAAGTCTTAGTTATGACACATTTATAAAGAACACCTCAAGTAATCCTAATCGAACTATGTTTTTGTTTTAGTTTAGTATCCTAGACAGTATTGATGAAAAAATAGTCAAGTATGTTATTATAGTTGGATATAAATCAGGCTAGCTTTATTCCTAAAACATACTAAATACGATTGGAGAGCAGATAGTTTCTACAGTTACCATAAAGAATGCTTGGTATTCTGGGCTGATCTGCTCTGTGGGTACAGTGAATGGGCATCCTCCACCAACAATGTCCAAGACTCAAGGGCATAGATGACTCTCGGACGTATCATAGTGGGGTATGTGCTGCATTTCAGAACTTGAAGGAGATTTCTGGATTGTAGGAGTTTTTGTGGCACCCACGTTAGGTACGATGCACGATTTGATTTGTTAACCGAGGCTTCCACATCCAGGAAGAAGAACTCTTCTGTTATTATTGCCATCGTTCGAGATCGATCAATGTAGGTTCCTAGCCGGATCCGACAATCAATCCTTAAGCTCTCGTCGCAGATGTACAACATATGTTGTCGATGTCATGAATTAGCCCAGCGAAGCCAAAGAGAATGAGTGACAATCGTTCCACAGATGTCGAAGCTCGCACATTCGCATGGCATCTCCATCGTAAATTCGCCGTCCGTTGCTTCTGTTCTGCATGCATTTTTGAACGATGGGGACTACGCACTACCTTCCTAGGGCAAGATGATCAATTGCTAAGTCTGATCTATGGTACCATGGGCTACATTGAAGTAAATAAAAAATCATGAAGAGGTTATCTTCGTAGATAGTTTCCGACGAAGTCTGAGCGAAGAAGCCCACGTTTACAAAAGCCTTGTTCTCCTAAATACGATGATAATCAAATATTTTTAAATTTGTCGATATAATATAATTCTTTTAAAAGTAATTCTTTATCCATATCATCAAAAAATGAAACCAATTATCTCATAATGTATTGGAACTAACATATAACCCAATTTAACACTCAAATCAGCAATCTTATCTTATTAAAATGATCCTTTGGAGCAGTTCTGCTGTACCGCTCACCGAAGTATACTGTGCATGTTATTTATCAATTCAACATTTGCTACGGTAAGGCAAATAACCCGTCTGTCTGATGATTGAACAGACAGGATGCTCGTTTTCAATAGAATCGGAAATCCTATCAGAACCGCAAATGAACCTCACGAGCACAGCTCTAAACTAACAACGCTCTCGTATGCACCGTGTAGAAAGCGTCTTCCATGTTATGAGCATTCGCAGACCCTCTTGCGAACATTCGGTGCAGTATGAAGTATGTCGCAAGGAAGAGTTCTTCCCAGTGCAGTGTGAGAAGAATGTTTCCGTACCTGTACCGTAGTGTACACACAGAAACGCGCATCTGAACGAATTGCATGCCCTTTATTGAAATGCCACCATTGTCTTGTTTGCCAGGTTATTTTCTAGCATTCTAACGCACTTGCATCTGCATCTGCATCGTACGAGTTGTGGTGCCAGTTTTGTGGTTTGCGGTGGAACAGTGTTTGTTTTTTTTTCTCCTGTTCGAATATCGATCAATAAGCAACATTTGCTCGTTGGCAAAACATTGTTTTCGCCAGTCTCGAAGTTTACAATGCAAGCACTTCCGTTAAGTTGCAAATGAACATGCAACCGTGCTTTGTGCAATTCGAGACCATGCTCTCAATTGTTCTATTGCTTTTTAGGTGATCCTTCCTCTAATGAATTCTCCCATATAATGAATGGAAAGCAAGAAAAGTATATGCAGTGTTACTAATTGTGTTCCCTTTTCTAATCGTTTCGTTCCAGATTAAGGATGTGACGAGAGCTATTAAGAAGGCGGTAGTGGCCGGAACCCTGGACGAGGTACGGTCGAAGGCGGCGGAAAAGTTTGGCCGTACGGATCTGCCCAACATTCATCTCGACTCGGACGGTACCGAGGTGGACGATGAGGACTACTTCCAGACGCTCGAACCAAATGCCGAGCTGATTGCGGTCTTTTCCGGCGAACAGTGGATCGATGTAAGTTACCACAGCTCGGAACTGCTGTACCCAATCGGTTCGGGCTCCATTGTTGTCACACGGGCTGGTCCGTAATGGTGCTCGTAAATCTTGCCACATCTGACCGATCTTTGTTGCGCTGTGACATTGGACAAGCAGCACAAACATATCGAATGTGAAAGGAACAGTGAAACCATTAACAACTTGTAGAGTGATTCAATTCGGTCACTTTCCGCCACTCCCACTACCGAACCAACCCTTATTGATTAATGGTGACTTTGAGTGGCAGGACGCGAACAAGAAGTTACGTGAACCTTAATCTCATCAACAAAGAAACTGTGCAAAGAAAGCCAGAGTAACTTTTTCCATATTTGGGACGACTTTTTTCCCCTTTGTTTTGTGCCGATGCAGAATAGCGACCTGTTTTCTTTTTTGTTAGACAAAACATTGAAAGGAACAGATGGAGCACCTAATGTACTTTCCTAAAATTTAATATTCATGTTGACACCTTTGATACAGACTAAAAGCGAACGCCACCAGTGTACTGGTTGGTGTTGTTGTAAATTAGTTTTGAATTGAGTGTTGTGTTTATCAAACGTTTGATAATCTAGTGTGTTTCATCACCCGATGGTTCCTAGGGTACCGGCATTCTTCTTTACAAACCGGATTCCTATTGCTTCCGGAACTGTTTCCAATACATTTTATTCGCATTATTTATCTGTTCGCTCTGGTTAAAGTAAGAAGACCAGTTGGGATCCCGAGAATAATTTTCATTTCTTGTTACTTATATATTTAACTAAAGTTTTAGTATGGGTAAACCAAATCAAATTGGTATTTTTATGTTGCTCAGCAATTTTTATACTTTGACATATTCACAAATTTTATGGACTTTTCAAACGACACTTGAAAAATCTTTAGCACAACTAATATACGTTAATTCAAGACATATTAAGTTCAAGACATATTAGCTTCAAGTTGCAAAATTAAAGGTTTTGATGTTCAAACACTTTTGTCTGTTTTTTTTGGCTCAACAAACAGTTTTTTGGGTACTTTAATAGTACATAATTACTTTCATTAATGAATGCACTATCCAATCCGTAGTGCGTTTATTTAAATTATTTTATTTAAATTTTTATGCGTTTATTTAAATTAATTTTAGTTCATGATACAGTTAAGACTAGAGGGTAATTGAAGTAACACTTCAATTCGCTTTTCGCTTAACGAACAAATCTGAATGCTACCTAAAAATCACCTTTTAACGAACAAAATCTATAACAAGCACTTGGAATTCAAGAACTCTATTGTTTTCTTTGTTGTTGTTGTTGTTTGCTGTAGAATTCAAGGCATTGAAAAAACTTTGACCCGATGTGAAAAGTTTGGAAGCGGTTAGGAGCATTGAAAAACTTCTAACATTGCACATGAAAGATTCATTGGCATTGCAGAAATTGTGAATGATAAAAGATCGACGGAAAAAGATAAAACAAATCTTCAATCAAACAACGTCATTCTAAACGTGTTAAAAGCATGGAAGAATGCAGTAGCGCTGATCATGATTGACATGAGTATGAGTCAAATGTTATTTCTCATTTTTGGGTCAACATTTAAACAACGATCTTATGGGAGATTTTGACTGCAATCGCTTGTCTTAAATATGTGAATAAATTTTATCCTCTTTAGCTCCTATTCATACTAACTTTTATAAAGTACCGTGCGCCTCCATCCGATTTTTTAAGACATTCCATCATGACTGGATGTTAGTGGAGGGATGAATTGCAAAATGAATAGTTTGTTTGTAAATTATCCTCCATATTTTTATACAGATATGACCTCCTCATTCTAGACAATTTAGTTGCAATCAGTCTTTACTATGATATTCCATCCCGGTCCTGCCGCGTAATGAGCGGAAGCACTAACACTTCGCATTAATTTAACTTTAACTTTATATTACATAGTTTATGAAACAATGTTTTAATTTTATAATTACTATTTACTGTAGCCGACACACTACGTCACAATAACGACGCGCCGGGATTCGGCCGACATCACCGACAGCCCGGACGTGGAGCGAATACATCTGAAGAAGCTGGTCGCACAGATGAAAACCAACCTGTGCAACGTGTCGGTGTTGAGCGAACCGGACCTGGAGCTGCTGTCAAACATGGACCCGAACTCGGTGGCTGACATTACCGGCAAGGACTTCATCGAGCAGCTGAAGGAAGCTTCAGGCAGGTTAGGGGGAAGAAGAGACCGGGATGTGGTTCTGGTTTCTTGAAACCCCCATCTAAATACGTCTCTGGACATACTTTTGTTACGTTTTATTTTGTTCTTTCTCTTTAATTGCTTTATTTGTTCGTTGAGGGGTTTCGGTGTGTTAGCGTTTGGAAAATTTTCTGCGAATGGATGTTTTTTTTTATATTATTTTGCTAGTTTTTATTTGTGCATCGGGTTTCTTAGCTGCTGTTTTCAGTAGAGGTCACACGTTTAACGTCTAACATATGAAACTTAAAAAAAAACAAATAGAAGGTTTAATTTGTAGTACACACTTAGTTTTTACCATAAAAAATAATAAACAAACATCTTAAGTTATTTTTCAATAGCTTTCCAACAAATCTCTTTCGCAAATTGCTCATTGCTTTATGGATTCTTCTGCAAAAAATGTGTAACTTTTTTATTTGTTTTTCTTGTTTCTTTCTTTGTTTGTTTAACATCATTTGTTTAACAATCAACTCTAAATCGGCATCTACCATTGATTAACGCTTAATGGTGTTTAAGTTTATCGTTCCATAGTTCGCGTGTTGGTTAACCAGTATTATGTTTTGTAAAAAAACGTTTGCGTTATAGAGGCACTGCACTTGTACCCACTAACAACACCCTGTTGCTCATCTTCATTCACATCAATTGAATCGAATATTGCATTTTGCTTCGAATTCCTTCCCACTTTCGTTCCGTACAGAATCTTGCATGAAAAACGAAAGGCTGCTGACGCAATTGAGCTGCTAAAGCTGATCGCGAAGCAACCGATCGCAGCCAACGATCCCGACAGCATAGACCGCGAGTACGATGATGACGGCAATACGCACCAGCTTCGCTCCTTTCTGACCGCAACGGTACGGTCTGGTCCAATCGTTAATCAGCCACAGCGGGCCGATATGACAGCGGCGGCCGCTACCGAAGAATCGTCCTCCTCGCCTTCCACGACGCCTTCCACGACGATCGTTTCCATTCCGGCTACCGGCAATAGTTACAGCGATGGCAAACACAACATAACCGTTCACCTGCAACCGACCGTAGGCAGCAACTTCGATAGCAGTACCGGCGAGGACGCGCTTGACAGCTGCCGGATGCCAACGGATAGCAACCCGGAAACCGGGAAACCCATTTGATATTTAATGTATCAGGTCAACGTGTGTCACAAGTAGGCGGCACGGTTTGACGATTTATTGTTTTATTTTATAATTTTGTTTCTGGTGTTGCCTTGCTAGGGTTGCTTTAACGATAATACTGTGGCGTAATACTCTCATAAGTTTAACCATTTGACGCAAGCCATGCAGCGACGCAAGAAATTGACCGTCAAGCAACGGAACAAACAGTGTTTGAAGAAATCCAAATGATTAACATTAATTTAACTGCCAAGCACCGCTTATAAAAGGTGACACGATAGTGACGAAAATATTACTATTAGAAAGCATAATACTGCGCAATAGCATACAGAGACACACACGACTAAAACGAAATCAATAGACTAGCGGGAAATAGCAACAGTTTAGCATTCGACAGTGTACACCCGTTGTGGTACCATAGGACAAAACCAATTATCTAAACCACATTGAAACACTACTAGCGAGGCATCCACGTCAAAAGTCTATAGCACAACAACAGTATTAAACACTCAAGAGAATATCCACATTTTTAACAACACAAGGTGTGCTATCTCAGTTGGCATAGATCTTTCCATAGTGCCCACTAATCTGCGATTGTGAGCAATAGGGCGAATGGTTTGCAAATTGGTGATGCACAACTTCACAAAAAAAGGCCAAATATGAACAAATCACACACATGTTGCAGACGTCCATGTGTGCACGGTCTACAACGCCTAACACTACACGTTTAAATGTAAAACAGTAACACAGCATAAACGCAAACACACCTCACGTGCACATGTAGCAGAAGCGCGCAAACACGGTAACACAGGAGAACACTTAAGGCGAACATAAGGTAAATCAATTAAGTGCTGTGTTTGTGTGTGTGTGTGTGTATGTGTTGGTTGGTGAGGGTGATTATGATAAAGACTGAGCAGTTCATTTTAGTTGTTCGCAAGACGACGTCACTCTTCCACGGACCGACAGCCACCGGTAGAGCGAACGGACGAACAGATACGGCTACGACGGATGATGGAAATGAACTGTCTAAAATTAATCGAAAACATTTAAAAGTAATTTACTAAAATCAATTTGCAACAATTTTGCCTGAACAGATGCGGTAGGGCGTACAAAAGTGTGCGAAACAAACGAGTAGGTAAAGTGTTGGGAATGGAAACATACAATATTACAACTCCAATTACAGGGGGAAAAAGGAAAACACAAAAGTGAATGTAACCCGAAAGCCTGATTGTGAAGACGATGCGGTAAAAAGTACACGCTAAGCAAAACATTAAAAGAAACTCAAAATTAATGACGTAGAGCGATAATGCACCAAGTTTGAGGCAGAATGTGCGCTGGAAGATGGAAAGTCGTTCGTGTGAAGCGTTTTGTTTAACACTTACATTTTGTAACATGGAAAAAGTTATGGCAACAGCAACCCACACCTAGGATAGCATTTTCGAAAAAATCAAACCATGATCGAAGGGTCAGTTGTATAACACATACGTTTAAGCCTTGCAATGTGCCAGTTTGGCGCACTAAGGGATAATTGTTTGATGAGAGTGTTAAGTCATGTTAAAAAAAACTCTATTTTCCGCACACAAAATGCACACCTAGTTTCGCCAACACAACAACAGGGATGCGAAAGATGAATGCACCAAATTAATATCTAAATGAAACACCCAAATTCCGCGTTTGCCAACACTGGCTCGATCACCCAACTGATTCGTGCACCAGAAGTAATCGGTAGTTGTTTTCTCCATCCACCCTCCGGACTTAAATACAATACAAAATGTAACAGAAAATGGTAATCTGTTCTGTGGGAATCGCTGGAGGAGAGTCACGATACATCCCCCAGGTCACTATAGCACTTATCAACTAACACAGATCGTCGTACATAATGGTTCGGGTAGTAGAAAAGATAACCGTGGTAGCTCTAGACGGAAGTAGGATTCTAAACGATAACACGAAAACGGTATGTTAACATGAGTGCATCATCTACTGAAACCAAACACTCCCTGCTCGCCCGTGCGCCGTAGCGATCCCAATGCCGATCTGCAATCTATTGAAAGTTAAATAAACAGGTTTTAATCATACGTTTAGTAAAAAACAACACACTCACCCAGACAGCTGCATGTGTTTAATTGTTCTTGAGAAATTGTTGCAATTGTTCAAGGAGAGAAAGCGTACACGCTACAGTCAATGTTTTACCAAACTTTTTATTGATGAAATGTTGAGTTGTACTTTGCGAAACTCTAGGTGGCAACAAATTACTTTACTTGAACGTTTTTCAGCGTTTGTGCTTTAACCGTACCCTTGCCGGGGACAACGAACGGTCCTTCCTTGTAGCACGCCACAAGTTCAGCGTTCGTTTTCAAATCCGGTGCAACGGTTTCGAAGATCTTTTTCTTCGGATTCATCACCACATCTGGCACGCGCGGGTAGCCCTCCACGTGTACCAAATCTCCCGGTACGGCACCCTCCGGTGGGGATAGAATTTCTACCCCATCCGGCGAGGAAGCACACATCACCATCGCTTCCGACAAAATGCCACGCATTTTGGCGGGTTTTAAATTGCACAGCGCAACTACCATGCGGTCCTGCATCTGCTCTATCGGTACGTACTTCACAAGTCCAGATATGACAGTGCGCGGACCATTCGGTTCGCCACAATCAATCTTCTCCACGTACAGACTGTCCGCATCGGGATGGCGCGAAACTTGCACGATTCGTCCGACACGCATATCCAATCGGCCTACATCGATTGGCGGTTCCTCGACGGCAGGTGCACCACCCTGTTTAGCCTCGCCGGCTGGTTTTTCCTTTTTGGGTTTCTTTTCCTTCGGCGCTTTGCTTTCGTTCTGTTGCTGCTGTGCTTTAGGTGGTGCTTCCTTGGGTGTTTCCTTCACCTCCGGCTGCTGAGCAACGGGTTCCATCTTTACCGTTACTGGACCACAGCCGGCCCGTACCTCTTCCGGTGTTGGAACCGGAATCTGTACCTTGCCATGCGAAACCTCCAACGTAACCAGTTTTTTCAGACAAGCATCCACCTGACGCCGAAGGGTTTCATTTTCCACCTGCAGTGCGGCGATCTTGCGTTGCACTTGTTCATTTTTTATTGTTTTTAGCTGTGCAATAAATAAGATTGCGTTAATCGAACAAAATCGGGTTGTTGACCGGGGGGGAAAAGGTACAAAAATAAATCTGTCCTCACCTCCTGCTTCAGAGACTCGAGCAGCTCCTCAGCTGCCTTGTTGTTGGCCAGAATGCGCTGCAAATCACTCATCTTCACTAAACGTCGCACGTAGAATATTCGATTCACAATTGTGCCAAAGGTGACACCAAACATTCGATGCGATATCCGAATTCAGGGAAACCGGTATTGATAAAATAGATAACCAATACACATCCGCTCCTTCTCGCTTGAACGAGCGCTATTGAAACGTGGAAACAGTGGGATGAGCTGTCAAAATGTTGGATGATATTTGTTTTCATTTTATCATGAAGCAAACAAACGTTCATGGAATGAAAATAAGAAAGATAAACGCAACTCGGAACTTGAAAAAAATTAGAAAAACCTTCTTTTCAATCCGATTTTATCGTTTTGGGTATTGTTTCTTAAATACTTTCTATACAGAAGAACGAACATATTTTCATTTCAAATATCCAACCAAACGTCAACGGACTGTTGTTGTTGTTGGAACTCGGCGATAACAAACCGCTGTCAATAGTGTCATGCCGATTTTCAAGAAGAAATTATAGAAAACACAAAACACGGCCGCGAAAATTGTGCTGTTTTGTAATTTACTCTCGCTTCCCTTAGGGATTTTATCGATTAATTTGAAAAGGAAAGTGCCAGAAGAACAATCGTATTATTTGTAAGAGATAAAGTGTGTAACCGTGCAACATGACTGGACGTGGCCGTAATCAAGGAACGAAACTCGAAACCACCATCGAGCAGTGTCGCAGTGAAGGACGATGGAAACGAGTGATCGAACTGGCTGAAGAGCTGAAAACGGGATATCCGCAAGGTGCGCAGGGAATGAATCACTGCCGTGCAATTTTACCGTGCATTAACTCAACATTTTTATTATGTTTTTCTGTTGCAGAATGTCTCGCCAACTTTCTCACTGGCGAAGGAAAGCTTGAAAGCTACCTAGAAGAGCACCCTCCGATAGAGGACAACTACTCCAAAGCTAAGCTCGGACTATCCGAGGCTAAGCGTTATCTGAACTCCGTCACGGGTGAGAATGGAAAGAAGGCTGGCTTTGCATTGGATGCCCATTTACTGCTAGCTAAGCTGTACTTTGCCTGCGGCCAGTACGAAGAGTCCCTGCAGAACTTTGTGCTGGCGGAATTGAACACACTGTCGGAGAAGCATCTTTCATCGTACGTTATTCATGTTATAGTTGATACGGAGGATTTTTTTTTAATCTTTTACTTTGGCCTACCATTGCAGAAGAAGTATAAGAATTCTTGCTGAATCGTACGCCATCAAGGGTATGTGTCTGGAGAAGAAGGGCTCCAAAGCGCCGTCCAAGTTTAAGCAGGCCGAACAGGAAACGGAAATGATTACTTGCTTTGAACGAGCGGCCGATCTCGGCATCCTTTACCTACAGGGTCAGGACAATAACAATCAGGGCGAAGTTCGTCGTATGGGTGCAATCCTCGAAACGGGTCTGCAAAGGGCACCGATCGTACTAATCAAGGCGGGCAAACTGCAAAACGCCATCGACAGGTACCGAGTGATGTTGAGTGCGATCGAAACGAAGGCCACCCAAACGTTGCGACTTACCCTTGCTCGTCAGCTAGCGGAAGTTTTGTTGCGCGGTGTATCGGGCACCATATACACCCTTCCGGCTAGTAACACACCAACGCGCAGTGCATCCGGTGGTAACAAGCGTCTCTGGGAGCCGCGCAAATATGCAGGCCGGCAACAATTCATCCCAAAGAATCAACACGAGGAAACGATTCTTCTGCTGCTTATCGCGGAAACCCTCGCCGTTCGTGATGCGGTTCTGTCGCAATCGCCCGAATTTCGCGATGCACGCGTACACTCGCTAGGTAATGCGACGGCCATATACGATCTACTGACATTGGCTACTGTACGATGGAATCAGGTTGCACTGCTTCACGATTCGCTCGAAAAAGCATTGAAGTTTGCGTTTGGTGAAAGCCACGTGTGGAAGCAGTACGCCACCTGTCTGATGGCACTTGGGCGCTACAAACATGCCGTCTGTGCCCTCAAGCAGCATTCCAATCTAGAGCCTGGCGATAACGTATCCTGCCTGATGGCTGCTCGCGTTTGTTACGAGCATTTGGATCAGGTGAAGGAAGGCCTTGGTTTTGCCGAGGAAGCTCTGCGAAAAGAGCTGAAAAGTCCTGTCGGACGAAGATCGCGTGCCCAGCTTTACGTCGGTATCGGGCTGCAGCAGATGGCCGTATCATCGAACTTGGTGTCGGAGCGCGATCGCTACAATCGGCTTGCGTACGAAGCGCTCGAGCGTGCTGTGCAGCAAGATCCAAATGATCATCTGGTTGAGTATTATCTGGCCTGCCAGCATGCACACAATTACAACATTACGGAGGCGCTGGTGCACATCACGACGGCACTGGCGCTACGTGCCGAACATGCATCTAGCTTGTTGCTGTTCGCCCTGCTACTTACGGCCAACCGCCGCCCAAAGGAAGCGCTTGCCGTGGTTCAGGATGCAGTCGAAGAGTTCCCGGACAATTTGAATCTTTTGCACGTAAAGGCACATCTCGAGCTGTATCTGCGCGACGTCGAGACGGCCCTGGAAACGGTACAGCAGATGTTTGCCATCTGGCGAGAGGTTTACGAGGTGCAGCTTGCCAACGCAGCTAACGAGCATGATAACGAGAAGCATTCGGACACGCGCAGCGTCATTCAGATGCAATCGTCCCAAATGTCCGACAAAGATTCAAGTAAGTTCCTCGTATGTTTCATTTTTGTAGTTTCGATGCCGAATGTTTGTTTCGTTGCAGATTCAATTCATGCTGCATCGCTGGCAGCTTCACGCATTGAGCATGCACTTAGCGAAGCGGCTAGCTCGCTTAGTTCGTTCAGTCCCCGGCCCGGTCCACAGAAGGCTTGGATGATACAATTCAAGATCTGGCTCCTGCTGGCAGATGTGTATCTAGCAATCGAACAACCGAATGAAGCAGTCAACTGCATCCAGGAAGCAAGCTTAATTAATCCCGTTTCGCACCAGGTTATGTACATGGTACTTATTACACGTTACCCGGATAGAGGAACCGTATTTTATTGCATTGCTCATTTGCTTCCTTTTAGCGCGGCCAAATACACATCTTCCAATCACAGTGGCATGAAGCAAAACAATGCTTCCTCAATGCCGTTTCGGCCAACCCATATCACACGGATGCTTTGCGTGCGCTCGGCGAAGCACATCTGACGCTCGGTGAACCCCGACTGGCGGAAAAGACGCTAAAGGATGCGGCCAAAATTGACCCCAACTGTCCGAAAATATGGTGATCGGCGATTGCATTGTCCTCCTCTATGAAACGTTTATTAACGCTTTTGTTCTGTTTTTTTTTTAGGTTTTTGCTCGGACGTGTTATGGAAAGTCTTGGTGATTATACGGCTTCAGCCGATTGCATGTCTACGGCGTTACAGTTGGAACCGTACTGCCCCGTGCTACCGTTCAATGCAATCGGTCTTGTTTTTGAATAAGAATGTAACTAAAGATTTTATCCTGCTTGTAACGGTTAACTTAACACCACCAACCCGAGGATATAAGCAGTTTAGCAGTGAACACATTCGTTGCCTATATATTTGACTATTCTTCTTCGATCGTTGACTAATTTTAGGATCCAGATAATCAACCAGTGTCATGCTCTACCCATCCTTTACAGTGTCCAGTTGTATCTCCCGGCGTGAGCATAATCATATCAGTTTTAATATCGCAAGCAAAAACCGATGGAATGGTTTGGTAGATGGTCTCTTTTAGAACAAAAGTATTATGCCACGTTGTGCGTCATTCTTCCGTAGGGTAGTAATATGGTTCCTTTTGTTTCGGGGTCGGATGCATTTTTAAGTTTTCTTGTTTCTTTGTAACCTGTGCGGTATATGTTAGGTCTCAAATAGCCAATATTAATATAATTTTGTTTTATCACTCTGTGATAGTATCGTTATTAGTAAGTAAATATGACTTATGTTAATTATGGGGACATTTTGAAGAAGGTTCATCCGGCACATTTATAGAACGTACCTTTGCTCATTTCACTGCAGCGGGATCATGATGTATTATCAATAGACATGTTTAAGGAAATGGAAACCAAATATGTATACAATAAAGTTCGGACATGGTTAAAACAATACATACCTGAGGTTCTTCCCTTCCTTTACACTCATCCTTTCTGATCTCTGATTCTCTACATTGATTCGGATGTCGTACATCAACTCCGATGTCCATTGTGAACCGTGAATAGATTATTCTCCCAGCTTCAGGAGGTGATTTAAGGAGCTTTATTTTATTTCCTTTCCTAGCACACAACTTCTTTCACCACAAAATGACGGCGTATGTGTGCCATGAATGAATCAATTAGTAGTAACAGTAGCTCAAAGGAAATAATCGTGAGAAAGCCAACACACGGCTGGTTAAATTTAAAGGAATTACCCTCGGCTCGCCATATCAACGTAGACAACATGTGTGTGGTTTCCTATTTTGGGTGCAGCAAATTATGGATGATTTTTAAATTCTGCAGGTGTGAGCGAGTGTATGCGTTGGTTAGCAGAAGAAGATTAAATTAGAGTAGATGCAGGCAAAAATGCTGATGGAACGAAACACGCTCAAGATGAAAATGTAGCAAGCTCCCAGCCTAAGCTCTGGTAGCTTACGATTCATCATCGCTTCCGGGACCGCCAGCTCGTGGTTTTGGTCCACCGGCTCGCTTTGCCATGATGATTTCGTCCACCTTCAAGATCGTACAGGCGGCACCGACGGCGTACTTCAATCCCCAATACTTCGTGGTATACAGGTCGAAAATGTTCTTCGTTGTTACATCGATAGTGGCAGGTTGTTCCGATTCAACATCGAAGCCTTCCGTCTTCTTGCCTTGCTTGTGGGCCAGGTACAGTTGGTGCACGACCTCCGTTGCATTCACACCACTGTTTTCGGCCAGTGCCTGCGGGAAGAACTCTAGTGCCTTAGCGAACTTACGCACGGCGTACTGCTCCAATCCGGGCAGCGTATCGGCGAACTCGGACAACTGTTGGGCTAGCTCGATCTCTACTGCACCAGCACCGGGAAGGAATCGAGCATCACGAGTCAATCCCTTGAACGTGTTTACACCATCGTCAATGACACGTTCAATGTCGTCCATGTAGTTGTCGGTAGAACCACGAATAACAACCGTCGCAATGCGGCTTTCCGTGCCGTCCGATTTGAAGATCGTAACCGAAGTATCGCCCAACTCATGCACGTACACATTATCGCAATATCCCAGCTCTTCCGTGCTCGGAGGAGTGAGGCGGGGCAAAACCGTNGATCTCTACTGCACCAGCACCGGGAAGGAATCGAGCATCACGAGTCAATCCCTTGAACGTGTTTACACCATCGTCAATGACACGTTCAATGTCGTCCATGTAGTTGTCGGTAGAACCACGAATAACAACCGTCGCAATGCGGCTTTCCGTGCCGTCCGATTTGAAGATCGTAACCGAAGTATCGCCCAACTCATGCACGTACACATTATCGCAATATCCCAGCTCTTCCGTGCTCGGAGGAGTGAGGCGGGGCAAAACCGTACCATTCACTGCCTTGCTGAGACGGCGCAGGTCGAATTTGGAATTCAATCTGACCGCCATCAGACCGTACTTGTTCATGTAGTGTAACGCCATGTCACCGAACTTGCCACCGGATACGATCACTGTCGCACCCGTTTCCACGATCGCCTTAATCTGCGCCTCCAACAAGTTCTCCTCGCCCTGGCTGAAGGTCTTGAGCTCTTCGGCCGATTTGATCAAAACCGTACCCTTTGTTTCCGTCTGGATGATGTCCACGGGGCACGAGTACAGCGCAATCTTGGCCTTCGTTGCAGATGTTACCTCTCCTTCGACGAAGCGCTTGAATACCATGCCCGGAATAACTTCCGACATTTGCAATCCACTGCCAAGAATCTTGCACACACGGATATTGTCCACGTTGAACGTTGTCTTCTCGGGCATGATCGAAATGCACGCCTTCGCGATGAGATCCGCTAGGAAGTCCTCGTTGCCGAGCTGCTTCGACATTACCGTCGCACGGATTGCGTTCCGCACCGGCACCAAGCTACGGTAATCCTTAATCTCGTGGCAGGTGAGCGTGGGCAGTATATCCAGTGTCTTCTGTAGCGCCTTTTCGTAACCCTCCGTGATGTCACTGCTGGTTACACCCAAACGCAGCAACTCTTCCGCCTCCTCAAGCAATGCGCCACAGAAAACGACCACAAAGTTGGTACCGTCACCGGCCTCCGCTTCCTGCATTTGGCTCGCCTCGATCATCAACTTCGCGGCCGGGTGTTCCACATCCAGCTCGCGCATAATCGTACCGGCATCGGATGTGACAAACTGTTTCTCGATGTGGTTGATGATCATCTTATTCATGCCATTGGGACCATAAGCCGAGCGTACCGATTTGGCGAACTCTTTGCAGGCATTAATATTGCGATACACCGCTTCCTCGAGACCGGAATATGCCTGCAAATAAACATGTGTGTTTCCTCACGTGAATCATCATGCACCCGCGGGGGGAGATTGTCAAGTTTTTTTTTTTTATTCGCCTTTCATCCGTCCAACACGCTGTGCCGGTGTGCCGATGTAGGATGTTATTTTGCCATGCTCCATTCTTTTTCACTTACCCGAGCTCCTTCCTTCAGCATCGACGCAAATCCGGGGGCTTTCGGTACATGTAGAGCCATTTTTGTGCACAGATTTTTCTCGTTTCAGGAAACAGCGGCTATAACTTGAACAGAACACAATGCTCTCGCTCTCGAACAGGGTTCCTTTTCTTCTACTGTCTTGTGAGGTTATCTTCGAAATTGTCAATTTCGGCTCCCTTCTAGCTGCCTGTTTATATACAAGCGTTTGTATCTTGTACATAGAATTCCTATGTTTATATGAGAGATAATTATTTGGTATTGCATTCCATGGTGTTGTTTTTTTAATTTTGATGATTTAAAATTCTCTCTGATAAAATTTTATTATTTTAAATAATTATTTAACGCTCAAATATTATCTTTTTACCACAGTTGAACCGTTCGCTGTTACCACAGGTCCAATTTTCGAAATAGTCCCAGTTGTCAATCAACTTGTCAACAGGGAAAAAAGTTTGGAAGCAGAAAAAAACTCTGAATGAAACGATCATCCAATTAAAAGCTTTCTGGAATCTCTTCGCACGGCAAAAAGTCAGTAAAGCAGTGAATTTCACACGCCCTAAATCAATTTGATTAGAACGATTGCTTTATTGAGCGCTGCGCAACTTTCGTTTTGCATCCGTCGGCGGATTCGGTGTGTTTGAACCAATTTTTCTGTGTTTTTGTGCGCGGAAGCTACCGTAAAAGCATTCACCATAGGGCTATCGGAGACAGCCGTGATGGATATAATGGCCTCGAACCTGCAGCAGCAACGAGCAATCACCGAGCAGCTCCGGCGTGAAGCTGCCATCCAGCGCATTACGGTTTCACAGGCCGTAGCGGACATTGTGAAGTACGTGACGGAACACCAAGCCGAGGATTGCCTACTGGTGGGATTCTCCAGCCAGAAGGTGAATCCGTTCCGCGAGAAAAGCTCCTGCAGCATCCTGTAAGCTGGCGCAGATGACTCCCGTCCCACACCATGGCCTTGCAGCAAAGGAAGAATTACTTGCACTTGGAATTCTGATGGGGAAAGAGTTGGGAGATGGACTCATCTGTCACCGGAAGGTCCAATGACGTCATCGATGTTGGTGTAGGAGGCGAGCTCAAAATCACAGTACCGCAAATTTAATTGATGTGTTAAGTGTCTATTTGGAAATGGAGTCAGCACCCTGGCAAACTAACACGTACCATCCTATACAGCCTATAAAATGCCAAACGTATCGAAATTGCCTATAGTGAAGGAGGGATGCAACAGTTTGTTGTTTCCGAATGTCACTGGTATGGGTAACCCCCCCCCCCCCCCGCCCACCCCTTCATCCCTCACACCATTCTGTCGCTTCTGAACGTAACGCAAATCATTGAAAAGACGCTCGATTCCTTCAATAATACCGTAATACCGCAAAATCAGTGGTAGTAGCGATAACAACCTCACCTGCAGTAACTCAAACCGCGATCAGATCATTAGTAAAAAATCAAGTCAAATCCATCGCCACAAACCGGAACTGTAGAGGGTTTATTCCAAAGGGAGATTTCCCACGGAAGAATACCAAGGTGTTTTTTATAGAAATTTTTACCCCAGCACATACACACCGGCGCCACTAACGTCCGGGCATCTCTATTGAATCTTACGACAGACTGGAGTTTTCTCATACGCTTCCATTCGTTTTTAACCTACATGTATACTGAAGAATAACGGGAATGAAAATTTGGTCCGCATTCCCTATAATTTTGAAGGGAGAATCTCAAGCGAACTCACAAAATTGAATACCAAATATTTAGAACCACAAAAAAAAAGAATTCACAATACTTACAAGGGTAAAGAAACACAGGACAAATAAGGTAACCACTGCTCTCGTTCACGGTGTAGTAGCCAATTAGACTTTATATAGCTGCTGACTGTCGTCGGTGTTGTACAAGTATATTAGGAAAGCAAAGCGCAAAGGAAAAAAGCAAATCTTATATCAATGTTACTACTATATTATATTTACCACTACCGAATTACACCCAACTGTCGCCGTTTGATCACTCGATGCTTTCGTCCATCGAGCGGGACATTAGCCTGTGGCCGGAGGTTTTACGACCGGTTCCTACGTACGGCTAGCGAAAACTCCGACCAGGAGATGCGGAAATGCGACTCATCGACAGTGAGCGGATGGAAATAATGTATAACGTGCAACTAATAAACAGTGGACTATTTAAATGTATCGTGTAAACGAGAACGACCTGTTTGAGTTGATCACTGCAATTCCGAACTTAGATCATTGGATGGAATTGAACAGCAACAGAAAAGATTGATTTACTCGAATGAACTGAGTCTTATATTAGATATCTCTCTCACGGCCATTCACGCCCATTCTACTCTACCAAGCATTTAACCATTTTAGCCGGGAATCCTTCCGTAACGTTTCTCCATCCATACGTTCCTTAGTATTCCGAATCTCCTCGGCAGCAGTTATCTTCGCGTTGGTCACTTCGACTGCTTCCAGCTTACGAATCACGACACACTCGCCGTCTTCCTTCAGAAACGTGCGCTCAATGTCATCCTGTGTCGGTTCACCGTACTTGTATGTGATTGGAAGAATTTCCACCAAATGCTTAACTTTCCACAGGCGAGCATTGTTTTCCGGGATATTTTTCACCACCGCCACGGCGTTTTTCTACAAATCAATAAGAAGGTAGTTGGTGCGAACAGTGTCGGAACCGAACGGCATTGAACATGTCTACTGTTACCTCGTACAATCCCAACCCGCGTAGTATACGCTTTTCCCAGTAAGGTAATCCTTTGATCGGTTTCAACCGCCGGACGCTAAATAATTTGGAAGGTTCACTTTCTAGTGCCGGTATTTCCCGGTTGCCGTCCCTAGAACAATACATTATCCCAATCAATTGCGCTGGAGCGATGTCAACAAAAGCGTGTTTCTTACCTTGGGTAGTAATAGATCTGGTCCTTCAGTATGCCATCTTTGTAGAGGAACTTTTTGTTCGGTTTGCCATAGTGCCGGACCGATACTAATCCTTTGAGCTGATGTGCTAGCAAGGCAGAATTTTGGAAAACCTTCAGCATGTTGTGGCCGGTAAAATGATTTATTTTACATAACAACACGGTGCCGCCTGCTTCGATACGTGCGGCTTGATGTTTATTGTCACTTCGATGACAAAAGTTTGACAGATATGATTTGAAATGACGGGTTGAGAAAAACGGAACACCAGATTTGTATTATATGATACAAATGTATCATAAATTCACAAAAATTATGAATGTGAATGACGATAAATAGGAATCTCCGTAGAATCGTTGGTATCTTCAATCAACCATAACTAATTGATGGATTTGTATTGTTTGTCACAGCAAACTTCGGCGCGAATGTCAAAGCAGAGCCGATAAACAATCAGTCCATCATGAAGATGCGCCTCCATCTACGGGTGCATCAAGAATTCTATCTTACCAGACTTCATTTCCTTTAACCGAACTTCATAAAAAATTAGAAGGAACGCAATTTACCGCTTTCAAAGTAGGGCAGAGCTAGTTGGGCACCTGGTGTCTAAAACTGTCGCTCCAGTAGCTATTTTCCTTAGCCAGACTCTATCTAACGTAATCTAATCCATACCATAGATTAGCCTTGTTGAAGTAGTAAATCGTTTAAAAATATTGATTGTACGTGAAATTGCTTATATATACACCATAATCTCCCACGTATGGTAACAAAAGAAGGCCCTATATTTTGCAGCACACACTCGAAATATCACAACTAGGGTAAACGTTTGCATTAACTAGCTCACAAAGTATAGACAACTGCACAGCGCAATGAATAATAATAAATGTATGGTTGTTGTTTGAAAATTAGAGGTTTTATTGTTTTTACTTTTAGCGTTGTCAGCGCTACAACGGATGTCAAAATTTGAATTTCAAATTTCGAATTATCCGAGACACCAACCTTCGAACAGGCTTTCTGGCTTGTATAATCCCTTAATAGGGCAACTGCTACGAAACTGCTAATTAACAGTTCAGTTTCAATCATTTAAATGATCGGACAACGCTTAAAATCTTGTCAAATTGTTTACTGGGAAGGCGCCTGCTAAGGCGATCTGACTATAAATTATAGCTAGAAATGTCATACGGGAAATTAAGTAAATACACCATGGTGTATCAAGGTTCGACACCCTTGCTGAGAAGGTCAACCGGGTTATCTCAGCCCCATCGTATGTTGCCTGTATATTGCATTATAAAATATTTCAAGATATGCAGCGAGAAAAAGACAATAAACTATTTATTTGAATGGTTTTATTTGAACACGTACTGAACGGACGCTTTCACGCTAATTTAACGAAATTCTTTTGAATCTTCAGACCAACTAGCAAAAGGAATTCGTACTAGCATATGTATTCATGAATATTTTTCATGATTTTTTTTATAAATATAATTATAAATGGTTCATTTCCATATCATTTACCAACCATTACCTTGTTTTTCTTTCCATTAAGCCGTAAAGCATATCGCAGAAAAATTTTATTTTCAATATATTTATGTTATATTCCTTACATGAATGTGTCCATTTGTAGCAAATCGACTAATCAGTAATGGAGAAAAAAAAACACATAAATATAAACACATTATGCATGTAACGTTAGGAAACATCTCCATCGGCCTCGGACGCTGGATAATCTCGCAGAATAATAAAAAAATGCCTTAAACTTGGTTAATGTTTTTGGCAACACTAGCGAAACGAATTCATTCTTTAGCTGTGTTGGCATACTGCTAGCAAACCGTACCATCGTACCGGCTGTTTTGCAGCCCTTTGAAGGTTAGCTCCTAAACGATCCTAAATATGTATACCTTCTGTATGATGCTTAAATGACGATAAGTATATAATACAAGCCCCTAGCGACTACTGTCTTATGATAAGTGTGAGCCTATTTTGATGCGTTCTAGCATGAGTCCGATTGGAAGTATGTGTTTGAAGGCGTTTAAGCAAAATATATATTAAACCTCAACAATCATCGCAGTTTTTATGTGTATAGGACGCTCGTATCGTAACAGATATACGTTCTATGCCATATTAAACGATTTGTTCCTACTTTTGTTTACAAAACAGCAGCTTCGATTAATTTTGGTACACATGTTTTGTATATAACCTTGCATAATTTTCTTTCCTAGGTGAAACTCGCTCTTTCTTTATAACCAGTCTCTCACAACGCGGGTAATGCAATTTCTGATAAGTAACAAATAAATTATTCCAGAAGAGAAGGTTGTCCAGGGTAAAACAAAAGTAGTTGCGAGAGGAAACAAATAATTGATCGTTTTAATAGAACTATTATAAGAAGTGCGGTTTTATCCATAGATATCATAGATCAAAGCGACAGGTAGACGAGGCAAAAACAAAAGTACAGTAAAAGATAAAGAAATAACCTATCCCACTATATCTTTGCGATTGGTTGTTTTCTTGGAGTAGACAAATGTAAGCAACCAAACAGAAACAAAAATCACATTAAATTAGTTAACTTTTCATTACGGGTAGAGGCAGTAGAGTCCCTAAGTCCACCCGTTAGTATTTTGTGCGATCTTCCATCTTCTCGGGATGTTTCTAAAACCACTCGCACTGTTCTATCGTTGTTGTTTCTGTTGAATCAAACTTTCCCATTGGGCGATCAATTTGTGCGACGAGGGTGCTTCCTGCGGGTCAAGATCGCACAGCTGGGCCAATGACATTGCTGGCCGCATTCCACCACCGCATCCGTTGCCCATTCGTGAACGGCTTTCGAACAATGGCGAAGGAGTTTCCCTGCAGGAGGTCAGCAAACATTGGTTAACTAGTCAATTAGAAGCTCTTTACGTTACTGTTCTTACCTCGGCGAAAGACTAGAGTTGGTCAGGGCGTCACACAGTTCGCTAATTGATTTGGTTGACCGGAGTTTTCTCGCCAGCGGATAGATCGGTTCGTCCGTATTATCTTCCTCCGACAGTTCCTCGCTCGATTCAAAACTACAACAGAAATCAACATGTAATTAGAGATTGGGGAAATGGAAACCTTCTTTAGAGGTTTTGCTTCATGTTTGTACACTTACGCATCATAGTTCATGTCCAGCAGATCCGACTGGGATGCGTTTCGATTGAGCTTGCGGATCCGTTTCAGCTCACACTCGCGCGTCTTAAGATCACGCAGCTCTCGCTGGATCTTCTCCTCGACCGGGACGTATCCACGGCGTATTGGTTTACCATTGGAGTCACGCTCGATGGCAGGCGGTGTGGAGATTGCCGTCGGCAGGATCATCAAATGTGAACGGTTCAGATCGACCGAGGGCTGCGAGAAGGAAGTAAACAAATGTTTTAACTGATTTGAAAATTGATGAAACGTATATTAACATTCTCAGCTCAAGCTTCGGTTTGAAAAGATGGAGAAAGAAATGGTAATAATATTTTTCTCACAATAAAGTTGTTCTTAAGTTTGAAGCATGCTTGCATAGTCTTTCGAAAACAAAACGCCTAAAAGTATGCAATACGCTGTACCCGCTACGGAATAACCACAATTACAAGACCAAAAATGGAAACAATCCAACCCACACCGACATAATACTAATGCAAAATGCTATTTTAATTTATTAAAATGTTACTGAACATTCAAATATTAGGTTAATGTTTAGTTAAAAGTTTCTATTTTTAGGAACACAAACGCTAATTATGCGAGATTTTGCTCATTAAAAGCGGGTTATTTTTTTGAAGCAAAGTATTAAACAAAATTTAGCAAATTAATATGTCCCTAACTAAACTAAATCATAGATCAAATTAGCCATATATTAATAGTTTTAGAGATAAAACAGAGCAGAGCAGAGGAAAATATAAGAAAATTCAGCATCTCGGGAGCTTGTTAATTGATGCTTTATTCGTGTCCGGAATTAAATACCGGTACGCAGACACCAAAAGATAGACAGCTTTTGGTACTTCAAAAAGTAGATATGAGTTCAGTTTCATTTAACCAATGCTGCGTTTCGGCAATTCGCGGTACAAAAAAAATCGGACCACCCAAAGCTTGGCCAAACCTGGCGGTGAGAATTTTCCGCCTCAAGAAGCAATAGATAAAGACCACAAATCGCCCTTAAAAAAACACGGGCACCATTCTGCCTGTCGGCTCATCTTATCTCTATTCCTTTCCTTTGCACAGAGCGCAATTCTACCTACCACGATCGGTTCTGCTTTCGTGCTTGCTACGGTTGTCATCATCTGTGGCACGTTCGCAGCTGGACCGGATTGGGATCCGTTGGCGGCCAGCTTGCTAAGCCGTCCGCGCGAAGCGATGAACTTCTGCATGATGCCGCGCTGGTTCGGGTTCGGGTTGAAGCGTCTCGGTGGCGTGGACGTGTGGAAAAGCTGCGGCGTGGATCGTGCCCGCGTTAGTGTTTTTGGGCTCGGCAAAATGAATGCCCGGCGCTGTTGCTCCTCTTCGCGGCGTTGGTGCGACTCCTTGCCATTCTGCTCGAGCTTGTCCTTCAGGTTGGACACTGAGGGTGAATGGACCGGCGTAGGTGACAGGGAGAGTCCCGAATCGTCCGAGTTCCCCGTCGAAAGATTATCATCGTTCAGGTCGAGTCCGTTCCGTTCGCCCGAACCCGTCCGATGACCCTCGCGTAGTTCCTGCTCTCGGCGTGTCACCTCATTGATCTCC
The DNA here is from genome assembly GCA_018908115.1 of Anopheles rivulorum. Classification (NCBI taxonomy): domain Eukaryota; kingdom Metazoa; phylum Arthropoda; class Insecta; order Diptera; family Culicidae; genus Anopheles; species Anopheles rivulorum. The sequence goes on from STHB01000010.1 coordinate 3,016,884, forward strand.
TCCTGTATCCGCTTCAGTGGATCCTCAATCTGAAACGGGACAAAACATATGCACAATTAATGATCATCTTAGCAAGATTCTTAAATAAAACCATGCCATCTTGTTAGTAAAAAGGGAATATAGATGTAAAAGAAACGGAACAGCCGCTTCGCCAAGCTCCATTCGATAGGGTCATTGTTTGGTTCAATTGATGTACAAGATGTACCGCAATTTGATGCAACCAAGAATGAATCTGATGCTGATTTACTACCTCAATTAATCTCCTAATTTACGCACCCACTAACCTACATTTCCCACAATCTCTGCCAGGCACGTACCCCGTCGAGGTGTCCAGTGAGTATGGGAGAGAAAAAGTAAGAAATTATTCGGTGCAAATTAAAGCCATTATTAAGCCGGTTTCACCATACATCATCTGCATACCGCTGCTGTGCTGCATACGGGCGAAACACATTGGTTGCATGTTTGAGGTTAGGAAGCCAGCAGGAATCGGCCCCCGGGACAGGCAACCGGGGGGGTGGGTGTGATTTTAGTTTCTTCCCATACTCGCCTACAGCTTGATAATTTGTTACGAGCTGGCCGAACTTCAATTAGGTTCGATGCTGTTGTGAAGGAATGGGTTCATATTGAGAATGCTGCCGTCGTAAATGTGGTGAGTGTGAGTGGAAATGAGGTTAAAGTGAGATTCAGATTGGGACGTGGAAAATCGGGGTTTCGGTTTCATCTGTCAAAAGCAATCGTGGCAACCCAATGTCAAGCTCATCAAAACAGCTTTTATTTATATTAATCGCTTATTTTCTTATTTTCAAGATTTATAAGAATCTTGTAATTTTATAAACGATCATTGTAGCATTATTTTGTGGATATTTATGAGCTTTAAAAACGAAGAAACGGCGAAAAACAAAGAATTTATACCAACTCGTAACGAGAATTATAAACTGATGTTAACCTAAACTACATCAAAGCGCGATGTTCTGCTTCGTTATTTTTTAGTGTAATTTTATTCCACTTAAATACGGAACATCGTTCATACTTGCTTAAGTTGCACAAATTAAATATAAGTTAGCCATCAATTTCACAAAAGCAGCATAAAAGATTTCGGCAGAACGGTTCGTAATTCATTAGCGCAATGCCGGAAGACTGTGCATTTGTTTCCTCATCCATCCATTGCCATTCTTTCGTTCGCATAGCGTTTTCAGCTACATCGTTCATGCATTACAATCAACCACAGAAACAAAAGAACAAACAGCATCGAAAGAACAAACCCGTGGCGGGACAGTAAACGAAGAAATGTACCATTTTACCAAAGCACAACACATATTATTAGCGCTGAAAGTCTAAACCTTCCGGTGTACGATCGTGCTCGAAATAAATACAGCAAACGGCTACCGAACGATTTAACGTATTTAACGGGAACCTCAGCATACCGGGAAGTTCTTGCTTTTTGTCGAAATTTGCAAACACAAATTCGTATTCGTATTTTTTTTTTTTGGTTCGGTCGGACGTGGTCTTTACAGCGGGAAGTGGTACAGTAAGTTCGAAGAAATTAAGATACATTCTCTGTAGCGGCACCACCAGGAAATCACACAAATCACACTGCAGAATGGAGCACGCTAAAACCATTAGCATGATCAAACGGCACGGTCCTACGCATCATTGCACACGTGGCAGACGGGAAGCTTAAATAGTAAGATTGGTCGCTCTGTGACACTGTCTGCAAAAAAAAAGGGCGAAAAAACAGGGACAGCAACAGGAAATGACCATGTAATTCGGATTTTATTTGAATTGCAACAGTTTGTTCGGGGAAGTTTTATTGTGCCGACTTGCACGGTGAGTGGTTCAACCAGTGGTTTAATGACTTTATTTTCAATAGAAAGCTTCAGTGGAAATTGGAAATGTAAGTGTTTTATAAAAAAAAGCAAAAACACAATGTGTGCTTTGAAAAAAAATCCAGTGAAGAATGCTGTTCCAGTTGATTAATTCTATAAAATGAATATATTTTTTTATTTACCTGTGACGTAGGATTTTATTATTCTTAGTGGTTTAATTGATGATTTTACTTTAATTAAAGTTTAATCGATATAAATTTTAATGACAATTTACTGAAAACATTTGAGTGCTTGTGTATTTGAATAAAAAATTTAGATATTTTGGTGCCATGACCAGGATGAAATTAAACACAAATGCCCGTAAATAAGACTTTTATGGCGTATTCAGTTTCTCGTAACTGGATGTTCGTTGATCAAGTAGTAGACGTGTATTAATAATGAATGTAAACGATATCTTTCATCTTTCATATGACAGGACCTTCATTATTGCTTATTGGAGAAGAAATAAAAGCATTACACCACTTCTAGCTTAAATTCAATTTCTGCATTCAAATCAGATATTGTAAGATTCGAGTATGATACAGGTATTTCAATTAACTACGTTATACTCTGCGAGCAAAAATGGGAAAGTATATTTAGATTTAGCCTTCACCACGTATGTAGCTTTGTTCGGTGAACCTTACTTTCCGGTACGCCCCGGGATGGCGTAAAAGTGGTACGTTCCTTTCTTCTGTGTCCATTACACCGACCAACGCCCACGCATGCCATCAAGATCAATGCATGCATTCGGGTTCGAAACTGTCTTATTTTTTCTGCCTTACTGTTGATAAAAAAAAACGTAAAATAAATCAACCAATGGCTTGGCAAGGAAAATAGAAAACAGCCAACCTTTTCCTTACCAGACCATTTTATTTTGTTGGTCCATGTCCATGGTCGTGCTCGTGAGGTCACGGTTAATGGCTCTGGGATCACCGGCCATGCTTTCCTTTGCCGTCACTTGCTTTGCTCCCAAAAAAAAAAAAAAAACGTGAGCGATTTAGCGCACTGATGCAATTTGCAATTTAATCCGAAGCATCGTGCCGGTTCGGCGTATGTGTTAATAGAAAAGTGAGCCGTCGCGCCGCGCTATCGACAAAAGCTGGGTAGGTAATATTAAGAGAAGTCGAGGGCACGCGTTGAAATTTCTCCCCACACTCGCAACGCGGGGTTCCTTGGTTCGTTTGACCTACTTCGTCCACCTTCTTTGCCCTGCCCTGCTCTCGGTACGCTCATTCATGCTGCTGTGCCGCATACCGCGATCCATACCGGTGTAAATAATTTATTATCGCTCCGAATACTCCGAACACCTCAGCGGTGCAACCACGGCGAACCGCGTTGATTGAGAAGCACGGGTCGAAGGTCGGATAATGATCGCCGGCATGATCTTGCCAACCGCGAAAGATCGCCGGATGGAAAGTGTAGCCTTGAGCTTGGCCAACGTACGGGAAGTAAACGTTTAATCACATCGGTGGTGATTTTGTGGCCAATGCGACGTCATGAAGACGACGCTTGTTCGCCGTGTTCCGTGCTAGCCCAGTTCCGAAAATGGATGGCAAAGGTGCATGCATTTATGTCAGCACCACCATCATGGGATGGGTGCCAGGGAGGGTGCAAAGATGGAGCAGCAACGAAGCCGTGCGCCGGAACACCCCGGTTCGGGTGAGAGGTTAGTTATGCTACCCGAAGCATGACGATGGTGTCAGCGAGATGCGCTGAATGTAGGTCTTTGGTCGTGTGTTTATGTATTTTCTATCCACCAGGTAACAAGGTTGAAAATACCGGAACTTAAGCAATCGCAGTGTGTAAATAGATCGTGTAAATATCATGTCGCTTTTACACGGGTTGATGTGTATATGCAGTTCGACGTACGAATCAATTTAGAATCGAATGTGCCGTTAGTGGCATAAGAAGAATACGATAGGATCGGTCATGGTTTGAGGTTGCTGCTGTTGCTGCAAGTCTACAGGTTTGTTGCGATGAAATGGCTTTGGGTAATTGTTTGTCCTCTTTATGGAGTAAAATTCTACGCGAATTAAATGTTTGAATGCAAAACAATGAGCCCTATTAAAGGGATTTAGTTTTTCTTGGCATGATAAAATACTTGCATACTTTTACTTTGATTGACAGCTTAAAATGCACTTAAAGAACGACATAAAGTCTTTAAGGCTTGTAAAAAAAACTAAGGCTTTGATTCCATCATGAATGAGGATAGCTTTTTGGCGCAAATTTAATTATTGCGTGGGGAAACCACTTTCCCAAAGTACGATCGCTGATTTATGATGATAGCAAACCCCCCCCCCCCCCCCCCCCCCCCACTCCTCCATCCCCCAAAAGAAAGAAAAATAAACGAAAATGATGAAGATGGCCACACTATGCCATCATCGTTGACCGGAAGGCTAGCACACGAGCCGTATCCCGTCCGCTTCAGCGGCTGATGTGAAAACAAACGACATCAACGACAGCGAACACAGGCAGCGAACCCTCATTATTATGATATTTTCGGACCAAATTTGGCTCCGACGTCTGTATTAAACAGCAGCAACCTGCTTTTTCCGTTGAGTTTCATTCCAGACGGTCAGACCTCTCTGCTGGTAATTGGGGCTGCAAAATTTCTCTCATCTAGCTGACACTAGCCGACAGCGCGCAGGGTCGCGCCGGAAAGACAATTATTATCGCACAGGAAAGATCTTTTCCGGCCGGAAGTAGACGATGGCGGGAAGGTTAAACAAGAGGATGGGAATGAGAAAAGCAGTAAGATTGGCAACCTGTGCGAGTTATAAACATTCACCAGCATGATTGCCGTGTGCTAAGGAAAAAAAGGTGCGCTTCACATCACTAGGCACCGAAACTGGCAAACAGCAAACAGCGAAATGCAATCGATGGGTCCGATATTCTGGCCGTTGGTGCGATTTTTATCTTATCAGCTGGCGGGTCTATTTATTAGCGAGGTGGAAGTGCACAATAAATTGAATTGCTGTGCGATAAGACCACCTCATCACGTACGATAGCGCTAGGTGCGAGTTGAGGCCAAAAAAAAAGAAAACGGATGAATGGGAAAAATTGATTGTAAGGCACTGCAGTAGCAAACGACACGGATCTGTATCTTAGCTAGGCGTTTACTCGACAATACGTGTGTCTTATATAATCGATGTTGTTTGTAATTAGTCCCCAAAAATATGACGCCCCGTAGAGGAAAGAATGGATTTGCTCGTGGAATGTATTTATTGCACTTGCAATCCGTTCGCAACCAGCTTCGGGACAATATTATCGAGACTAATTGGTTATCGCTCGTAGAATGAAAACAAGCACTTAATACCATCAATGAGCAATACCGATACTTTGTAAGGATTAAGCTATATGGTTATTTTCATTTAACAATTAACTCTATTGAATCAGATCGATAAGGTGTTCTAGGCGCTGCGCAAGTCTTTTGGATGGAGTTTTAAAATATGACACTTTATATCAAACAAGAACGAAATGCTTTTAGAAAGATTGACTGGAAAATTATTATTCAATTTCCGCTTGCATTAAAAGCATAGTTAAAGACCGGTAACTATACAAATGTTTTAACGTGCTATATAACGTAACCATCGTGCTACAGAGCTACAGAGAAAAACAAAATGCGGGACAAAAGGTGATTCAACTGTCCCGAACGGATCCGTTCTGTTCTGCACCGGTTCCGCATGCATGAGCATTGAACCCCAGAACGAACATACATCGGAACACACACACTTGAATCGGAGGGTTGCTATCAAACTGTGACGAACGAAAAAAAAATCCCCCCATCATCAAGCAAAAGGTTAAAAAAAACAATAACCCATCACCAACATACAACCGTAACAACTGTACGTTGTGCATAATTTTACTTTCCGGTTACTGCAAAACCATGGATCTGATCTCTTTATGGCAACGACTGACGTTTTGTTGACGAATGATCACCGCTTCGGGGTACTTTGTCACCTGGCTGTTCGTGGTAGTGACAGTGGAATTGGAAATGAGACAGAAATGGGACTAATATTATCGCAAATTTGAAGGTCTTTTATCGAGTTAGCTTCCTCTGGTTTATGAACGATTGTTTGTTAAAAAAGACGTAAATCAAACCATAATAATCGTCATTCGGATGGTGCCGTGACCAGGATTTTGTAATATATTTTTTTGTTATACAAACAGCTCACCGTGTAACTATTAGGTGTATTAATGTGTTCGTGCGGTTTTGGTATTAATGCTCCCATTTATTTATTACATATTTATTGAATCTGGCAACACTGCCAATTTGAAGTGTCATTATTGGGCTACAATATCCACTATCTGTCATTTTGATAAATAGTAAATAACATAGTATCTGCGAGCACCGAACATGGCATCATTTGTACCAAATAATGTGTTTTTGCGGGGAGTTTTGCTTCATTATTTCAATATGAAGAAAAAGGCTGCCGAAAGTCATAAAATTTTGGTAGAAGTGTATGGTGACCATGCTCTAGCTGAACGAACGTGTCAGAAGTGGTTTGCATGGTTCAAAAGTGGCAATTTTGATTTGGAAGATGAGGAGCGTTCCGGAGGACCACGAAAGTTTGAGGATGGAGAATTAGAGGCAATACTGGATGAAGATCCATCACAAAACCAAAAAACACTTGCACAGACACTGGGAGTGGCTCAGCCAACCATTTCTCTTCGATTAAAAGCAATGGGAATGATCCGGAAGGTGGGAAATTGGTTGCCCTATGACCTGAAGCCAAGAGACGTCGAACGCCGTTTGTTCACTTGTGAACAACTGCTCCAAAGGCAAGAGCGGAAGGGATTTTTGCATCGAATAGTGACTGGTGATGAAAAGTGGGTACATTACGATAATCCAAAACGTCGTGCAACGTATGGATACCCCGGACATGCCACATCATCGACAGCCAAGCCGAATATTCATGGCGCGAAGATCATGCTGTGTATTTGGTGGGACCAGCTGGGTGTGGTGTATTATGAGCTGCTACAACCAAACGAAAAGATCACTGGGGAGGTCTATAGACGACAATTGATGCGTTTAAGCCGTGCTTTGAAAGAAAAAAGACCACAATACGCCGATAGACACGACAAAGTCATATTGCTACATGACAATGCCAGGCCACATATAGCGGTACCGGTTAAAAATTATTTAAAAACACTCAAATGGGATGTCCTACCCCACCCGCCGTATAGCCCAGACATTGCCCCTTCTGATTACTATTTGTTCCGGTCGATGGAACACAGCCTGGCTGACCAGCAGTTCCATAATCACCAAGAAGTGCAAAAATGGATGGAGGATTGGTTAGCGGCCAAACCGCCATCTTTTTTCCGCGACGGGATCAGAAAGTTGCCTGAAAGGTGGAAGAAGGTTGTGGAAAGTGACGGACAGTATTTTGAAAATTGAATAAATTACCATTTCGCCAAAACAGAGCCCAAAACTTTGGTTAAAAACCGCACGAACACATTAATACTCCTAATA
>STHB01000010.1:3051212-3115231 GCA_018908115.1 Anopheles rivulorum
GACAAGCTCTGGTCTACCTTTCTACTGTCAACGAACTCACTGAGATTACTAACAGATGACTGAGGAGATCACGTGCTTGGTTGAGACATTAATCCAGGATCACATCATTACGAACCTCAGGACATTCATCTCCCTTATTAGTTAAGATTGGTTGCCTAAATGTTCCGATTTAGACCAATTGAGAATTAAACTCAGATGAAGAGATGAGAGCATAAGTCTTCTACACAGGCTTAATATATTGTTCCGCTTAAAAGAAGTCCATCATCTTCAGGAATCTTTTCCCCTACGAAGATCATACCTCAACGACCTTTTGCAAGACAAAATTAAATTTCTTAAAACTAATCAATAAAAAAGGAGTCAAAACTAATCAACCAACATCAGATCGTTGCTATCAACTGATTGAGTTGGTTGTAGGTCAAATCTCCGTGGAGATTTGATTAGATCTGTCAAGTGAATACAGCCTCAGGTGAGTTCCTTCTCATATTGTGCCGTGAGCTATTGAGCTACAGTAATGTGCTGAGCTACAGTAACGAGTTCTATCTCGTAATAGTGGAAATACTACCCTGAGCTAGTTGCTCAAAGTTGCTTAGGTGAGCACATCTTCGTGCACAGTAAAGCAATAACTTGACGCAATCACTTACTTTGACAATCCTATTTTTACCCATTACAATAATGGGTTTGTTGTAACTTCCATTCAACAATTTTAATAGTTTTGTCTTCAAAGATCATCTTTATGTTCAAAGCTTTTAGTATGGTGATATGAACTGGTGGTTTATTTCGATAATTACTGAGATTATCGAACAAAGTTTTATGTTCGTCAGCAGCAGACGTCACGTCAAAACACTATCATAACTTACAGCACACTTCCACACTTATCTACCTCATACTAATCCTAATCGTCTTATTCCGCAAACAAGTGTCGTGTAAAGACAGATATGTTTTCTACATTAATCACGAATAATAAGCAATGCACGAATAAAATAAGCTATCAGGCACAACACAACCCATACATGGCAGAGCACTCGGTGTATTAACAAGCGTTTGGTAAAGTTAGCTCTTTCGCCGTTCGCGCTTATCACTGCATAAGCGCAATAAAAATCACAAATTCCAACATTTCGTGCAAACAGGCAGGTCGACCGACAGCGAACGACCGCGGTGACAAGTTTATTGCACGCAGGGTTCAGCAATAGTAAACAGACACAGCCACTAACGCGGTGAATCAGAGAGAAAACAAAAGTTTGCCCTGACGGTGTATCATAAAAACGTTGTGACGCTGTGTGAAACCGGATCAAAATGTCTCTTCCGGCACCCAAGAGAAACACACAAGCAAGTGACGTTGCGCGCTGGAAAGGATCCGCACACTCTGGATGCTCTTGTCGGTGTAGAGCGGTTCGCAAGAGTAAAAACGTTATGAGGGTAGCTCAACCGTTTATATACGGCACACTTGTGGGCCGTGCCGGGTTTACATCGGCCACCTTACACCGGTACGCTGTCTGTAATCTTATCAGGGCGTGAGTGGGGCGCGAACTGAAGGGTTTTCGGTTTATTGATAAGATTACGTACGAGAGAATTGGCTTAAGGGACTAATTCGCGCGCCTTGCTGAGCGTGCGATAAGCGGTTCACGAACGTCACGTGAAATGTCATCCAGCACCAGTTCGAAACTGTCCGGCGTGATTAGATTGAACGGATTTACTACCGACTCGTTTATGAGCGACCCGTTTTGCCAAACGACAATGCATCACTATTTTACACTACCGGTTTGTCGGAAACGCTTCTCGAACAGTCGTTTGATGTAACGGCAAAACATTCATTCATGTGTAAAATCTGCTTTACACCATCCAAAGTCAAGCACTAACAATGAGCGCTAAAAATAAAGCCATCTGTGTTGGTTCCAGATCGAATTGGGCGTGTTGTGTCATCCTCCAGACGGCATACATCCGCCGTACGCTCGCCGACTTATGTTTTCCTGACCACACACACATACACACGATCACACATCAAACGGAAACAAACATTAATCGAGAATGGAAGTGAAAACATCCAGAAATGATCCTCTTCCTTCCATGGTAGAGTAAAACGCGCGTCCGCGCACATGTGTTACACCCATCTAAAGATATGCTGATTTTGCAAACATGATACTACACGAGGGTTTTACCTCTTGTTGCCAACATAGGTCGATCGTGCTATTACGAAGATCGAGAAGCAAATGTCAAAAACAAAGAACGACAGGAAAAGCTAGAGCTGTATTTTTATACACCACGTGGTGGCTAGACTCGCTTCACGTGGCTTGGACAAAAATCAAAGGGAATCGATGCAATCGGTGCACTTGAAATAACAATTGCAGAATCTTTTAATGTTTTTCGTCTGTCTGGTGGATAATTATAGCCAACATAATTTCTTCCACTATTCTAATGATGCATGAACATATCATAATGTCGTTGACACGGGCATGAACTTGTGGGTAGATCAACAGTGTCTAGCCAGTCTGGAGGGTTGTTTAGTTAATAAAACATACAACATAAAACCGTTTGTTGACTTTGGGTCTGTCCTTACAGTTTAAGTGAACTTATAAAGGAATAGCCTTTGAATGTTCACAGGTCCCATTGCAAGTGAAACGATCTTTAGGACACCTCTTTGATCTATGAAATTTTCCTGTATGTTTCTTAGTTCATTTCTATTTATTTTCCTCTCACCATCAAATAAACGTTACATGTTAAGATGAGCTGGGCTAAGCTGGAAACATGATTCCAATATTTTATTGCTTGCCAATCAGTTTGTTTATTTTTTCCCATTAACTCAACGGGATTAGATGTTCTCATGATCGACAGTTATTCGCTACAAGAAGACAAAACATACGCAAAGTTAGATTGCTTTGTATGGAGCTTCGTCCAATGATCCCCATCACCAAAATGATGATGATTAGACATTAGCATCCTTTTTAATAAATATAATTTTTTATGCATATTTAGCCGCCGCCAAAAACTTCACCAAACTTGGTACAAATAAATTGCCTTTTTTAGGGATCAGTTATGTTAAAAATCTGATTAAAATGATTGTCCGCGCAAAAGGGTGCCGCGTAGCTGTGTGTATGCAGCAGAATCGTAAAGAAGGAACTTCAAAGACGAGTTTTATGAGCTGTAAAATGACTTCAATATTGAACGCTTCAGACACCGCACGATAGACTGGGGATGGCTTTTTAGGCTCTCCACATGAACAGAGAAGGTGCAGCCGCAACATGTAGAGTGATAGAGATAGAGGGAAGCCAAGGTTGCAGTATTCCGGCTAATCTCACTAAACAACGCAAAAATTTCACTTTACGTGCACAATCGAAGAGAAAGTTTTTGTACTGGCTTGTTCCTTTAACATAATGTGCAATATTGCTTTCAATTTAGAAAAAAGCAACAACCATACACAACAAGGGTGAGCACCTTTCACATTTGATGGCTATTTCTTTCCTTCCTGAAGTTGTTTGCAAAAGTTATTATATTTTAGCGATTAGCGATATTTGCTAGCCCAGGGCCAAGTGTTCGGGTGGTTCTTGTCCTCCACTAAGGGAAGAGTGGAAAAAGGCTACGATATATGTATATTTATATATTCCACACCCCGTCGTAAACGATAGCTTCCAGCGGTCCGCAAATAGTTCATCGCCCAGCCCCAATACTGATAAGAGAGGCAACGACAACAACAACAACAACAACAACAACAAAAGGTGTATTTACTCCAACGTCAGCTTTAGGATCACGCGCATTCGAAAGGTAGAGCGAGCACGTGGTTTTTTCTCCTAAACAAGTATTCCTCTCCATATGATCAAATGCTCTATAATTCCACATCCGATTTCTGGTGAGCAAACTCATGATTGCATGAATCATGAGTAAGAAAAATAAAGAAACTTATTTGTTTTTATATCAAAACAATTGACATAATCAGCGAAAGGAAGAATGAGATAATCTTATCACAATCACGTACCTTTTTCATTTAATTGATCGTCGTTGAACTGCCCGTGCCAAATAGAGCAATTTGTATTTTGCGTACGTGTGCGTTTATGCCCGCAAAATGTGCTTATTGAATTAACTTCCAATGAGAATGATCGCGAAACGCTCACCCTTTGCACTATACACACAGTTGAAGTAATCGCGCAACACGCATAAACACTCACTGGAGCAGCGATGAGATGCCGCTCACTTTCAATCACTCACGCAAATCCAATGATAACTAGAATCGATCACGATTAACCACCGCCGTGGTTCGTCGATTGCCTGGAAGCGTACATCTGTTTTCACTTGTGCTTGTCACTCTAATCCTGCACACCGAGTCCTGTCCTAACGGATGTTCGACACACTGAATGGGTCCGAATTCTTCACTATCTGGCATTCGCCTCACAATCTCCCTTTACCGGGACAAACGCATTCCGCGCGCTCTGCGGTACGGTGCCGAACGATGACTGTTTGGTTCGAGGTCCCCCGACGTCATTCTTCTTCCAATGAATTCCGCCACTGTCACACTAGTGTGTGGAGTGTGAGTGTAAATGCGGTGCTCCCGCGTTAGGTGATGGTTTGCGCAACACGAAATCTAACACGCCTAAGCGCTGGGGCTTGGACCAGCAGGATGATGATAACCTATGGGAGACGAGCACCGTACACAAACACTCACCATACACGCTGCGGCATGTGTCTTTCGCCTTGCGTTATTATTTGATTCCGTCAACGGTGTGTGTTGTTTTGTTCTTCTTTTTTTTGATAAGAATTTTCCAATATAAAAGGGGTTGCGTACGCAGCAGAATCGAATCAGTCCCGTGCCCGGCTATGCCGCGTGCGGTGTGTCATTGACGAAGGGACAGCACTGTACTACTACTACACCACCACCACTAATCATCGCATTGACACATTGGCAGTACAAGATAACGGTAACCATATGCCGTCTCTCTGGTTGGGCATTCTTTTATTTCTATTTTTTGTTTACGTGATGGTATTGATAGCTGAGAATAGCTGTTGATCTTGTTTTACACTTGTTTTTTGTTTCAAAAAAAAAAAAAACACCGCCCCATAAGAACTGACTCCGAATGCCGAATGACAAGTGTCGGCTGATTTGAGTTCGCAGTACAACAATTCCGAAACACGCTTGTAACACTTTCGGTACACAGTAAACCTATTCTTCGCTCTGATGTCCTGCTGCAAATGCTGACGGAGCACGTTTTTCCCATCGATTAAGAATCCTATTCACCTCGCCTACTAAGCTCAACACCTTCGCATGCGCATCGAAATGTGATCCTGAAGCATTTGGCTGACGTATCCAAAACACTGGATGTAATCTGCGTGCCACTTTTTCCCGAAGCGTTCAAAACCTAACACAAAACGACATCGGCAGATCTGATGACGGGAAAATGCAACTGTGATGGCCCCACTGCTGCTGCTGCTGATACTCCACACTTGCGACCCACTTTTCAAGCTCGCGATGCTTATGATAAGGGCACTCGCACAGAACTAACGCGGAACCTTCGCGGAAATACAACCGAATCCATCCATCCATCCATCCATCCGTTCAAAATCTAAAGAATACTCACCATTCTAATCCGTACGCCGCGTTCGACGGAAAGAGACGCGAACGTTTGTTTGGTTTCGCTCACTCTGTCCCTCCTCACTGTACATGCGCTTAAGCCTTTTGGCTGCGTAAGCCTGCTGCGATCGAAGCACGATCGGAGCGAGATATGAGAAAACGAGAGAGCTGCGCGTACGTCATGAGAGTGTGAGAGGGAGAGAGAACGCGCACTTGCGGGAGTAATGTGCAGGGTTGTTGCGATGGTTTACAAAATGTCCTGTATATTTATTACCGCTTAAAGTGGCTTAATTTGTATTTCTTTTTTCATTTGCTAATTTTCTTTTTGTGAAACAAACTGAATGTGAAAGTGAATTCTAATGGATTTTTCTGTTTGCATAACCTTTGTAGTATAATGTATGATTACAAAATATAACGTTGATTTGACTATATTCAGTTCCTTTAGAAAGCGAAACATAATCGTAAAGAAATCAATTTTTCCTTTAGCATCGATCCACGTTTTACAAAAAAAAAAACCCTGTCGCGAAAAAATGGCAAACGCATATTCGTTTCTTTCTTTCCCAGTGGCCGCGGCCGTTCTGAATGAAAAAACCTCACAACACCTAAACGTGGACAGTAAAGGTTTCTTTTACCCACTTTTTGACGACCAGACGAAATAAACAGTAAACCATGCAAAGCAAACAACACCCGATCCTGCTCGACGTAAACAGTTTGAAGGCACATTGGAAGCGGTATGTTGTTTCTTTAGCGATAAAGTTCTGCGTAAATGGATAGCCGCGGACTGGCAGTTGGTTAAATACGGCTTCGCGCACCGAAAATGAACCCAGAACGTTTCGAAGGCTCACAAAGACTCGGTGTAGTTACCGTGCCGGCAACCAGCGGAACCAGTAACCGACCGACCAATGTCGCGAAGGGGTGCTTTTCAGTAAAACTGTTCCACGGCACCTCTTCGAAACCATGCGTAATGTAAGAAAGAATTTTATAGCTGAGAATTTACATTTATTGTAACCAATGCATTCGAAGGCTTAATCTTGCTTGTGCTTGATAAATGCATTGTCGATAATTTAGGGGAAAACCTTTCGTCTGCTTGCCTTCTAGTGCATGTGGTTAAATTGTTAGCGAAATGGTCAGTGGTGTCAAACTCGCCAACCGTAATCAATATGAATTGAAACGGTTGTATAGGATGATTGAAATGTTACTGAAATTTTATTAAATAGGACTTTGTACTACTATTTACCTTCCGCGCTAGGTGTCATACTAAACTATGTGCGTTTTTTATTTAGAGTTTGTATTAGGAGGCCTAAAATTCTAACTTGAAGCCTAAGATCCTCGACATTGGAGATCCATCCTTCGGACTTGCGACATGCGTGAACAAACTAATGAATAATTATTATGATTCATTAGCGCGATGCAATCAGTTTCAAGTGTGTGAACGTTAGAATATTTCATGAGATTGAATAAACGTTTCGCGATCATAAAATCGAAAATAGGCGCGATCACACGTATATGCACTAAACTCTCGCGATGGAAAATACTTTAGGCAAGGATCATGAGCGCAAGCGTACCCGTATAGAGATTATATAGAAAAGGAATGAAACAAAAGATCATTCTGTGTTACGCTTGTCATATCAAAATGAATATATAAGATCGGACTTGTAATGAATAAACTTCAATTGTAATTATAACTCACTGAAGTGTATGTCAAATGGAAATTCGTCGATAGTCCACTGATATGAACATGTTTTGTTGATTACAACAATATTCTAAACCATCCGCGAAAGCTTTAGATTTGGCCGCGATAAATGCGCAATTGCATGAACTTTGTTAATTTGCGCTTAATCTGTAGCTTTTCACTAGGAAATATTATCATATTGTACATCGCTACATCGCTGGTGGCACGTACTGTAGTAAAGTATGTCTTCTGTGTAGTTGGTTAGACTACTTGAAATCCACAAATTAAAATTATCCACAACTAGTGATCGAATTTGGTGCTGATGCTAAAGTTTGTTAATGGCCAGATTGTAAACAAGCTGTTGAATCACCTTTCTGTGATATTAAAACACACAGGCGATTTTTGGGGATTTCCAATAGAAGCACCATCTAAAAATACATTTTCGTCTGTTGTATCGAAAACATGTTTTATTCATTGTTTACTTTGTAAATTTACGGAATGTATCGCAAACAATCATGTTTAGTTGCGGTTTGATGACAATTTTTACACAAAAGTTACCAACCTTATGTTACTACTTGTACGTGTGGAACATGTCTAAAACTAATGCTTCCTACTTTAAAATAATCTAAATCTTTCTGCGCCAACCAACTGTTTTAGCTGGCAGCATCATATCATATTTTTGGAAAACTACCTACATTTTGTTTTCCTTTCGGCTCACAGATTGTTACCTTGCCCAGAAGAGTACACACATTGAAGCTGCTTCAATATTTGCGCGACGCAGCAGTATCATCTCTCCATGAACCAGTTGGAATACAAAACTGTATGGAAAAAGGTACTTTGATTGGAATTGTTGGAGCTTATTTCCACTCCAGGGACAGAAACAGTTCACAGTAGACTCCACTCGCTTAACCGGAGGACATTTACGAATCTAGAAAATGACAAACTTTATCCCATGTGTTACAATACCATGGAATGCGGGATGATGACTTATACTTTCCGTACGATCTGTTTGCTTGATCATTCTCGATTACGTGTTCCAGAACATTGGAAAGCGCAACGAATGACCAACAGATCGTAAACAGATCTTGTTGTGATTTCGTTCAATTTCGTTCCTTATATGGAGGGAAATTAAATTGTAGAAATGGGACAATGTTGAAGTAAAGATCAGGTGAGTAAGGAACGTATCACAACAAATAACAACAACATATAAGGTCCTGATCCATGCGCCATCAAACAAGAAATAATCCGAACTAAAAACAACCTTAATATCCCAATAAATTAAAGGGGCTAATATCAATTACACGCA
This sequence comes from Anopheles rivulorum, assembly GCA_018908115.1. Taxonomy (NCBI): domain Eukaryota; kingdom Metazoa; phylum Arthropoda; class Insecta; order Diptera; family Culicidae; genus Anopheles; species Anopheles rivulorum. The sequence goes on from STHB01000010.1 coordinate 3,059,745, forward strand.
ACGTTTGTGATAACAACAATGAGTTAGTAATCCACATAATTGGTTTGGTTATAGAATTTTATTATTTATTCGTTTTCACATTTTTTTTTTGTTTACAATTCTCATAACATTCCCCGGCTATAATGTAGACGAGCATCTTTGTCGAGAACTGTGCTCCAATTTCTCTCACAGTATTAGACTAGGGGGAACTGTTGCTTTTCCTTTTGTATCTCTTTTGTTCATTTACATATCCCCATCGTGTTTCTCACCCGAATGCTGATCAAAAGGGCCTTAAAGCTAGTTAGTGTAGGTTTTATGGAGTTTCCTCAATAGCTGCGAACCATTGTTAGTTCTTTCTTTTTCTTATTTCCATATCTGCCAATGGATAACATATGCATACAGGAATTTAGCATGTGTCACCGTATATAATTTTGCGCTGTACAGTCAGTATTGCAGTCGGGTGAGGCTGTTGCATGTGTTTACGATTTGTTTACGAAGCAATTGTTAGACTTATTACAGCATCAACTTCTTCATCATCACTCGCTTCCTGCGTTTTAAACAAATTACAGTTCCCCTCATACTCGAGCCCTCACTATCAGCTGATGCACTTCTCTCATGGACAGTGATACAATTAAATCATTCAAACATTGGTATTTCTTCCGTTTTTTTTTTGCACTGCGCACATTTTGTACTACGATACTTTGTGTTATACAAGCATCACGGGGTTTCCTGTTAGTTCAAAACAGAAATAGGCAGAAAAAGCTTGGAATACACAAGCACATGTTCAGCAAATGTTTAACACTTTCTTCCCATACTCTATATGCATTAGTTTCTTGCTATTGAATCTCAATGTTATACAATCGATTTTATGGATTGCTTCCCAATTTCACCACGCTTTTTACTATAATACACCTTTCTCAACTACTCCTGACACGAGACACGAATTTCAATGATGTAGCAATATAACAAAGAGTGTGGCATCAACAAATCAGAATACCCTTTCCAATGCATGCGATCGAAAACGATCGGTATGCGAATGTTATGCAAAAGCTGTAAAGTGCTGTACACGCGAACAAGCATTTCCGAATCGCCCGACAATCCACGGTCCAACGACAAGTACCCAACAGTTTTTTGTTGGTGTTTATAGTGCGTCGTGATAGGATTTTACTTTAATTTTGTTTTCCCCCATGGAAATAAATCGTTCAGCTCTATTGCATCCACCCCGATATTTAGGCTTATACAGCTTTTGTGTTATCGATATTATCATTTTGCTATTTGTAACCGTTCTCGCATACATTAACGCTTCTTGGAGTTTGGAGTGCCCGGAGAATAGTGAAATAAAAAATCCGGTTCTTTTTTGTCTTTCTTTTGCGCCTTGAAGCGCAAAGAGCATAGTTGCTGGTGTGTGTCTGCACGTACTGGTTGTTGGAGATAAATCACGATCATTATTATTTACATCATCTTGCTGCTGTTGACTAGCACAGCATTACTTGCTTCCTTTATACCGTAAGATCGAACCGTCCTTAAAAGCCTTATTACCAACCGGTGCTGTACGTACGATAGATTTCTCGCTTAACCTTCCTCGTTCGCATTCCCTTATTCGTTTCGAAAACGCTTCACTGTTATTTACAATACACTACACGTTTGGATTTGCACATAATAAACCATTTTTAATCGTACAGTTCCATCTGTCTTGCTTATGGTTGGCTCTGAACTTAATCTTTTAATTAACCAAAATTTGTTGTGAAATGACCCATTTTTGGTGGTAGAATTGAAAAAAGGCGCTATTACCACGGATTATTCATTGCCAACGAAAGTTCCAGTATGCTTCAACTCGCTTACCTATTCAATAGGATCTAAGCTTCCAATTTTTGCTTGACACGAAAGTTATCCTATCCGATTATTTGTATCCGGAAATTCTTTAAGCAAAATAAAAAAAAAATCACAAAAAAACCTTATACTCAGTTTATCAGTGGGTAGTATCCGAGAAAAAGCCATCCGTCGTCAACAGCACGTTGGTCACACGCACACACACTATTTACTAGGGAGCATTCAGGAGAGCTCATCCGTGGTATAGATGTAGCCTTGTCCTTTCAGGATGTAAAGTCGCTTTTCGACAGCCTCTTTATCTGCGAGTAAGAAAGGGTGTGAAGGGATTATTAAAAATTTGTCTTAGAAAAGATTAAATTTAAACTTACAGTTCGAGAGCAATATCTTATCCTGCGGATGTTTGGATCTCTGCGCTAGCCAGTGCAGTAAAATTTGGGCCGTCTGGTACCGCGGGAAACAATCAGCAGGTTTGTTGAATAGCTCATCCACGGCTGCCATTTGACACTGTCAAAAGAAAGAATCACCTTTAGTTAAAATGTTTCTCTAAGCACAAAACAAAATTACTTCCTTACCATCTGCAGTGCGAATTCGTAGATTATTTTATCGGCTGTAATATTGCTGGCATTAGCTCGCTGGAGTAGACCGGCACTGTTCAACTTTTTCGATTCAATCAACAGGGAGGAATACTTGGCGTGCATGGTGGTCAACACTGCAATTACAGAAGCGATTAGAACGTTTAAACACACTTCCTTACCGCACTGCTTTGGCGCTTAATCGTACCATTTTTCACACTGTTGGAAGGTTTCAGACTACCGGCCCGTATTTGTGCCGAAGCTAGATTCATCCCGGCGGACAAGAGATGGAGCGCTCGCACCAGCAGTACCAAACGTTCGGCACGCTTGCAATGCTCTGGCTGGTGTGGTGGTACCGGCTGTGCATCGGCTAGCATCATCGAGGACAACGGAGCACAGCGCGAATCGGCCACATCCAGTATGCAGTCCGTCAGTGCAACGACAAAGTTAAGCTTGGCCAGGGTTTCGTTATGATCTCGCTAAAAAAAAAAGGCAGACAACAGTTACATCTGAGACAAATGCATCTGCTAAACACAAGAAAAAACTTACATCCAGCAACGTTTCCGCATGCAACTCGGGTGCGTGGAAATTGATCGGATGATCGTCGATGGTGTGATCGTCGAAATAGCTCTGTAGCCCACCAGCGGCGCCTAGCTCCGGTAGCGTGAAGGCTCGTCCTGTCAGTGGGTGACCTTGATGATAGTGTGGGTTGTTGTTCTCCATGCCACCCATCAACGTGGTGGGACTACCCAGAGCGGGCAGTTTCGAGAGTGCATTGTTCATCACGGGTGAGCTAGTACCGGAACGGCGCAACGGAGAGTGATGGGATCCGGGACTAACGGTCCAGCAGCTTGGTGGCGGTGGCGTTTCCGACAGCGAACCACCGGAAGTTGATCTTCGACGGCCACATGAAGGTGGCGTCCCGATCGCAAACTGTACAGCCGGAGGTGAAATCGATCTGATATCACATTTGCTACCTGGATTCTCCGACCGTTTCATATTGATAGGCTCCGATCGAGGTATTGAATTGTTCTGTAACAGAGGCAAACATTGTTAAGGAACGATAAACCAACTTTTGTACCACTTTAAACGTTACCTTTGGAGGTGTTTGCGCCTGAGGACGAGACGATTTTCTAGCGACCGTAGGGACGGGTTTCGGTTCTGAGATCGGTAACGTGCTCGGTCGAGGTGGACTCGCCTGAGCTTGGGACATCGGTTGAGGCACTCGAGTTGGTTTGCTGAACGAGAAACAAAAATGCTTAATCAATGGCACTTTTATAGGGTTGGAATTCATTTGCTTTTGCTTTTACCTCTTGTCATAGCTGCCACCATGGCCGGGATCGACCGGAATATTGTTCGGCACTAGGACAAAATCATCCGACTCTTCCGGACTACTGTTGGATGTATTGTTTGCACTAATCGTTGCCACACTGTCTTCAATTTCAGCGATCGGCACTAAAGAGAATAAAGCGAACATACGAACGAAAGATTAGCAAGTTTGAATGTAAACCTTCCCAACATTCTCCATCTCACTTAATTTTATAACAAAACAGCTAACCAACGACCTGTTTTAGTCGAGCAGAGCAATAGGTACTTGAAGTAAATAAAATATCTGATCGTCGAATGAGCGATCGCGCTGCTGTCAACTGGTAAAGATACTAATGAAAATTTACAATTACCATCAAACGGTAACAAACGTTTTCCTCGCTCATCAACCACCAATATTGACTAGCAGTACGGATTCTAACCACACAAACCAACACAATGCAACAAATGCAGTACGGTACGTGCAGCACTGCTGCAATAGAGAAGTGCAGTGGCTATTTTTGTACATGATCCGGTTCTAACCATGTGACCAATGCACAATACTATGAACCGTTGGCGATGGACTAAGAAACGCGACAAGAAGGAAGATCATTCATTCATTAAATCTTAATGCAGCAGGAGCATCAATGAGACGATCGTTCGTCTTTGTGTGTGTTAATTTTGTGGAACACATTGCACTTGGGGAGCTATTCTGTTCGTTTCTGTTGCTGCTTACTCTTACCGTTGTTATTTTCGACCGTCTGTTTCTTTGCCAGCTCTTGCAAATGGTGCTGTTTCTGCNTAACCATGTGACCAATGCACAATACTATGAATCGTTGGCGATGGACTAAGAAACGCGACAAGAAGGAAGATCATTCATTCATTAAATCTTAATGCAGCAGGAGCATCAATGAGACGATCGTTCGTCTTTGTGTGTGTTAATTTTGTGGAACACATTGCACTTGGGGAGCTATTCTGTTCGTTTCTGTTGCTGCTTACTCTTACCGTTGTTATTTTCGACCGTCTGTTTCTTTGCCAGCTCTTGCAAATGGTGCTGTTTCTGCTGTTGCTGCTGCTGCTGCTGCTTTTGCTGTTGAGCATGGTGCAGATGGTCGTGATGTTGCGCCGTTTGCTGGCTGGGTTGATGTTGCTGCAGCTGCTGCTGCTGCTGGTGATGATGGTGATGATGATGGAGCTTCTGCTGGTGTTGCTGGAGTGTAATTGGTGCTGTTTTCTGATGTGGACTGCTAACTTTACCCGCCGCTCCGAAAGGAGCCATGTTCGATCCTGGTAGTTGAGTAGGATCTGCGTTGGGACGCGACAAAGAGGCTCAGTATTATGTACGTTCTTTATTTCAGACCTATTTTCTACTAACCATTTTGACCTTGCGGTGTTTCAGCACGCTGCAGGAAGGGATGATTGAAAAAGGTGTCAAAGTTCATGCGCTCCTTGGCATTGCGCCGCAGCAGTCCCATGAGTAAGTCTGTTAGCTCCTTGGAAGTACCAGATGGAATCCTAGCGGAGGGGAAAAAGTGATACAAAAAATAGTACACTTCAATGAAAACCGCATGAAATTGCGGTGATAGCACTGCGACACATACTTTGGGGCCAGATTAGCGTTCCTTTCGTAGAACATTTTCAGCTCCTGGGGCGTGTGGGCTTGGAATGGTGCTTTCCCGGTGAGACACTGGAACACGATAGTACCCAGTGACCAGAGATCTGCTTTGGCATCGTACTGCAGCGACATGATCACTTCAGGAGCCTGACGACCAAAGGCAAATGGGAGAAATTAAATTAGCGTTTGTGGTGTGTCCTCAATCACTCGACATGACATGATTGCTGACAGAATCTACCAACTTCACCGACTTACCATATACATCGGAGAGCCGCACAGGGTTGCTGCCATATTTCCATCCTGTAGAAACCGGGCGAACCCAAAGTCGGCTGAAAGTGACCGCAGAGACAGTACAGTTAAATAAAGTCCGTTTAACTTCGCTTCTAGCGTGTAAACACAGAGACGCCTTACCTATCTTGAGCGTAATCTTCGATGGTAAGGGCAAACCTTTTCCGCAGCTATGGGATAGAAGAATATTTTGCGGTTTTAAATCTCGATGCACCACGTCAGCTTGGTACAGGGCCTTCATAGCGTTTGCTGCAAAAAAAAGGAGGAAAAACCTTAAAGTTAATACTGGACCTAGTTGAAACAAACATCCGTGCATCCACCGTTGGTGCATGCAATACATTCGGCGTACAAAATCATTAAAACTGTTTTAATATGATTATTTTTTAAACCCTACGAACGGAATGCGGAATCCTCTCTGGAGACCGTTATATTTTTACGTCCCTAACATAAAAAGCATTAAGTGGTTTCTAACGATGTATTTACACCTGTGCACGTGCTTCATAAAATGGTGGCAGAATAACCGACAGAGAGAGAGCGAGCAAGAAGTTTAACCACAATGCAGTATACGACCCGGACCCGGTAATCATGCTACTAGCTTTTATGGTTAGGTCCATCCTTTTAAAGGGCGTGATTTACCCCCAACCGATCACTTACCGAGTTGACCAAGGAACAATCGTATGGTGTCTTCGCTAAGTGTTCCTTTTACTGCCAGATAGTCGGCCAGATCGCCTCCATTACAATACTGCAAAAGTGAGAAGGAAATAGGAAAGATATTTAGTTTTATGATTCATCGATAGAAATGATTATTCTTGTGTGCCATAATTTAATTAATTTTGTGTAATTTTATTTAATTTTCTCAATTTATCTCGGCGACATTGTCTGTATTGTCTATCTTTTTTTCTGATGGATGAAATCGATTTAGGATTAGTTATCTCACTGGCCAATTTTTCAATTTCTTTTGCAGAGTTAAGCCTTCAGTCAATGCAATGGTTTTACACAACTTAAGTAATCTGTTTAAGTTTTTAATATTATTTTTTTTGTGATATATTACGAGAAGAAACAGTTTTGTTTTAAGATTTATTTAACATCTGTTTCTGTTGAAAGGTTTGCCTTCACAAAGAATGATTAGAGGATTATAAAAATGAAATAGTCGAAGTCGAAGCGAAATATGTCCAGGTAGATATGGAATATGTCCACCTTTTTTCGAACTTCTGCAAGATGTATTAAATTATGTGTAAAATTTCCCCAACTACGCCCATCCAAAGCGTTGTGATAAGAAGGATTAATCAGTCACAGAATTATTAGTACAGAATCAATTCCAAATTGATTCCAGAATATCCAGAAATATCCAGAATATGGGAAGGATTCGTAGAGTGCCTCAAACATATACTAATTCATCTTGAAAAGTATTCAAACATAGTTTTATCAATTTACCACTTGAACTCGAATACTGTTTTACATCTTTTGTAAGGAGGATTTAATTTAAATTGCTTAATGTACTTTGCCGTATAAGCAGAGGTGTTGTAAAATGAATTATAATCATCCAAAAACGTCAGACACTGGACCATAACGTACACGGTTCTATATGTTCTTCGGTATTAACTACACTAACGACGCTAATTTGTCTTCTACATCAACGGCCATATCGTCGAAGCATGTACCTGCTGTTCAAAGCAGATCCGACACTGCAACCCAAGCAACGATGGCGAATTATTTTCTCCAACCCTTGGCGAAAGTAGACCAAAATGAGACTTTAGAAGATTGCCGATCAACGGACAAAACCGTTTTACCCTTGCCCATCGAAAGACCGGACAGATTGTGTCTTTACCATTTTCACACCACCATTCATTGCGCCCTAAAAAGTCATTCACATTTGTAGGGACGTAAAATATCTCACTCATTTTCCTCCGAACACCAATTGATTTCCTCTTCTGCTGGCTGGATCAGCAGCGAGCGGAAACGGTTGAAGCATACTTTAGCTCCCGTCGAGCTCGGTGTGTTCGCTTGCTCTATCGTACAAAACCTTCCCAGTTCCCGGTGTGCATGACGGGGTTTATGAAGTGCATCGCTTCAACTTCCGGTCGGTACTAACCTTTTTGGGAGTGTGGTACACCGGTACATAATAGCGAGTATAAAGACAGATTGTCCTTATCCCGGGCAACATTCGAGGGCTNATAATGACACTTCAAATTGGCAGTGTTGCCAGATTCAATAAATATGTAATAAATAAATGGGAGCATTAATACCAAAACCGCACGAACACATTAATACATCTAATATAATCATCCAAAAACGTCAGACACTGGACCATAACGTACACGGTTCTATATATTCTTGGGTATTAACTACACTAACGACACTAATTTGTCTTCTACATCAACGGCCATATCGTCGAAGCATGTACCTGCTGTTCAAAGCAGATCCGACACTGCCGCCACCCAAGCAACGGAGGCGAATTATTTTCTCCAACCCTCGGAGAAAGTTGACCAAAATGAGACTTTAGAAGATTGCCGATCAACGGACAAAACCGTTTTACCCTTGCCCATCGAAAGACCGGACAGATTGTGTCTTTACCATTTTCACACCACCATTCATTGCGCCCTAAAAAGTCATTCACATTTGTAGGGACGTAAAATATCTCACTCATTTTCCTCCGAACACCAATTGATTTCCTCTTCTGCTGGCTGGATCAGCAGCGAGCGGAAACGGTTGAAGCATACTTTAGCTCCCGTCGAGCTCGGTGTGTTCGCTTGCTCTATCGTACAAAACCTTCCCAGTTCCCGGTGTGCATGACGGGGTTTATGAAGTGCATCGCTTCAACTTCCGGTCGGTACTAACCTTTTTGGGAGTGTGGTACACCGGTACATAATAGCGAGTATAAAGACAGATTGTCCTTATCCCGGGCAACATTCGAGGGCTCGCTAGTGATGTCCCTCACCTTCGTACCAAAATTCTGTCCAAACCCATCGCCCAACTCCGAACACGGGATCTCCGTCCGGCTTTAGGCATGGTCTAATTAAACAAACATCTGTCAGGGATTCGAGCGGTCGGTAGAGCAGAGGGTGTAGTGGATATTGTCCCAGCTTCGTTTCGAAGGTTGTGTCATTCGATGCCCAACCAGCCTGCAGACGAGGGGTTTAGGAACGATTCCCAACGATCGGCATTACCATTAGCGGCGATTCCCGTTGAACGACACGAAGGTGTCGGATGGTGTCTGAGACTATTGATTGAAAAATGTATGAACAACAGGGCTGGCAAAAATCATAACGCGCGCTCTGCTTCCGAAATGATGCGCACGCTACACATGCGGGACATGTCGGGACAATTGGTGTCGCGTTTTGCAATTGTTCCCGCAAAAAGGACAAAATATATATAGAGAGAGAGAGATAGAGAGAGAGCGAGAGAGAGAGAGAGAGAGAGAAAGAGAGAGTAATCACTCGTACATTTACGCTACAACTCCTTCTCCTGCTGCTGCTGCTGCTTGGTTGTGTGCTTTTGTCCTTCGGGAATCGATGGTGCTAATGATAAATATTGGAAAAGGTTGCCACTGTTCACATATCGGTGGCAATTATGACTTTTTGTCTCTCGATTGAAACCGATTGGCTTGGAAGTGGTTTGGAATGGATGGTACGATACGATCAAAACACTCCATATGGGCCGCTGAAGTACTTTAATGGGCAATGGAATATGGAAAGGTACGATTGAGATAACACTATTGCGACATTACAATTCTTCGTAGTAAAGCAATCGTGAAACTTTAAGAAATCATTTTGGAAACCTTCTCTATAAATGAAACATTATTTAATTATTATTAAATCCGAAATAATGGTGCTAATTAATAGCCATACATAAAGAAGAAAAGAACCATGTCATGTTTTTATGTTTATCGTACACACGTCATCCCTGCGATTAAATGGAGCAAAACAAAACACACAACAATTCCACTGTTCGGTTCTACATTATGTCCCTCCACCAACGCATTGATGTTTCCAGTTCTTCCGCTGATACTAAAATAATGACTTTTGACCGTGGAAAATGGTGCGTGTGTGTTTGAAAATTCTTCCCAACAGGATGTGCCACCATTCATGCGTCAAAAAAGCTGAGAAACATACATGGAACGAGTGTAACGAGCAGCACAGTTTTTGGTGGGCTGCCACCCCATCATGCTGGGACAATGTCGAAAAAGGGACAAAGCACAACACATTCAAACGTTTCGCCATAAAAAGGGACTCTACCCTTTTGCGCTAAAATACGCACCACCAAACCCCAACCCAAATTCAGTTCTGGCTCCGAGTGCTGGTTTCAAATCAACTGCATTCTACGCACATTGCTTGACAACACGACTGCAATAGTGATGAACAATTGGAAAGGAATGTTCAGCTTTACTCCACTCTGTAGGGCGCACACCAAGACCCTCAGAAACTCCCGCTTTGCCGTAATGTCGTGTAATGTGGAAGAATGAAACGAACCATTATGGTTATAATTTTCACCAGTTCCCAGTTCCCTTTTTATAACTTCTTTTAAAAGGCTACAAGCCTCACGGACAAGTTCACGGTCAGCTTGGGTTACGGGGCGTCACATTAAAACTAATTGAAACGATCACCCGTACTCATTAGCGAAAAGCGGTTTGGGGTTGTTCGACCATTTTGCTCTGACGGTTGCATTCAAGAGGACACCCTACTGACACTACCAAGTTCCCGGACATGATAGAGTTGGCGTAGGGGAATAACACGTTGTTGAGTTCTACTGCGGGGTCATAGGTGACTGTGAAGCATTGATGGTGGTGACAATTCTTCGTCTCTTTACAACTCGCTGTAGGTCCCATGAGATTTCCGGCAGATCGAATGGCAATCAACTGCTTCCTGTATGATCATGTAGTAGAGAAGCAAATTGACACCTTCTTATCGAGTTCTACAAATTCCAGACTTTCTCTAGAAATTACTTAACTTGTATTAGTCTCTTTTTTTTTTAGTCTCTCTTGTTTTTGGGTCTCTTTTTATTACTTTTGGCTAACAAATTTTATTAACAAAATATTAGGAGATAAAAACTAAAACATTTGTTTTTTCTACTTAACAAAATCTTATTTGTATTTATGACACCCTTGTCTAACTTTACCCATGACACTAGCTTGCAGAAAACAGTCCCCAAGGGAGCAGAATATTGAAGATAAAACTTTGGCTTCCGATACCCAACCGGAACTAAACTCTCTTATATCCAGCCAGACGTAAACAAAAAAAAACACCCATCCGTTGTGAAGTTTTTGTATTTTGCATATAGTGTGTAATGTTTTTCTTCCGCTATTGATTCGTGGTTCGTGCTACACGAATGTCCCTTGTTCGTTGCCTTCTGTTTGGAACACAAAAATCATAAATCGTGTGCAAATCTAAAGATGCTAATAATTCACCAAACACGTAAAGTTAGACGAGTTCTGCCACAGAGACATTCCACTTTGGGTTTTTGATAGGTAAAATACACATTGAACCTAAAAGTATCCCTTAGTTAGCGAAGAGCGCTTTATCTGTGTTTTGTCATTAAATTTAAATCTTTAGATAGGAATGAATCGAACGATACAATTTAATTAAGTTAAAATTGCACTACTTTTATTGTGCAATCATCGATTTTATTGCTGCACATGCCATTTCGTCCAATCGTTTGTTTCCCATTGTCTTTAAGGGTTGCAAAACGTGAGCCTACTCACTAAAGCAGGAATAAAAACCAGACTTAACGACACCCATGCCCGCCCACCTTAAAAACGTTTCCGGAATCGCACAGGAAGACAAACAAACACCGATCCCTTTTTACGGTGGTGTTGGTTCGTTGCGGCCATTGTTTTCATGCCGAACATAGTTTCCATAAACTAAACTTGTTTAAGCCGTCAAGGCCAAGATGGAACATTTTCGAAGGAAACCGAGGAAAGCTGGAAACCGGAAGTGAAGGGCGCCTCATAGATATCCTTCTGTGCGCGATTCATCCAAGCACAGTGTTTCCGATTGGTAAAACGAGTTAGTTGCACCGTGGAACGCCGAAACGATATTTCTTGTGCAAATTGATTTTCTCTTTCCCCAGGCATCGATCAGTGTCGAGCCGGCATTAGGTGGAGAGGAGAGCAGATGCCCCGGGAGACGATAGATTTCCAATGCGACGTCAATATTTTATGCAATAGGGAACACAAATGCACAAACACAAACGCATTGCCGAATAACTAAATTTGTCCCCTTTTTTTCACACTTTTAGTTTTCCCAACAACAGTCAGTCATGCTGCTGGTGGTGCAGCTGATGCGTGGAGTGGAAGTAGAGATAACAACAGAAAAAAAGGAAATATTCCTCCATTCGACATCGAGATTCTTCCCGTGGTCCTTTTTTTCGATTCCGTCTCGAACAAAGTTATGGCGATGAGTAATCGAAACAGTACGGAAAATGTGAATAAGATGAGGAACACGAGAGCAAAAAAAAAAAAACTGGCCATAAAATGCAGCCAAATTAATGCCCGGACCAAATTGAATGATCATCATCCGATTTCTATGTTCTCCATGCAATTAACATTTGGAATTCGGGTGAAGAGAAAAATGTTATCCTTAGCAATAAATATAAGAGTAAATAGAACCAATTTATTTAATAAACCTATAAATTTTCATATTTTTATTCGGTTAAAAACATAACAATGGTAAGGAAAGGGTAACGAACATCGAAACTACACTAGATAAATTTGTTGTACGGAGAAAACGACTATTTTGGAACAGAAGTTCATGGTTTTTGCTTAAACATATCCTTCCTATTTATCGATCCACTTCTTAGCGAACTATTGACACGGGGGTTTGTGTACGGGTTCTCATACATCATATTGCACCGTTTTTTTGCTTCTTTTTTTACGCCACGGCATTACGCCAAAATTAGCTACACTAAAACCACACGTGACTGCAAAACGTGAGGCACCGTAGAAAAGAAAAAAATAGCACATCCCATCCACAAAACCGACCATTTGGTTCTGTTCCTTGGCATAATATTTACCCACCACTGAGATGCCCCTAGGACACGAACCAAAGCCAAACATTGTCGACTACAGGTCCCTCCTTTTTGTAATGCTCTTTCACTGTTGGAAAATTTGCTTGCGGTAACAATTAATCGAAACGACGCAGGGTGGCAACGGTGACAACCGCGTGATCGTAATACGGTAGGGGAAAAGGTGGATTATCATAAATTTCGTTACGATTACAATTCAATTGAGATGTGCCAATGAAGGGAAAAAGGAAACAGGACCAAAGTTTTCTCACCTATTCCAAGGGATTGCATTGATTTGCGTCTGATCAGTGCAGTTTTGCACAGCAGAACAAAACTGTGTGTATGTATGGAGCGACACGACACAATGTTTTTTTTTTTGTTGATTAGATTAAAGTAATAAAATTAGCATAATTAGGGTCCTTAATCGATCGAATAAATAATGACTAGCTCAGGTTTATGTTCATTTTTTTCATAATCAGTTACATTTCGTTTATTTTACTGCACCTGCCGATAAGTAATGAGAAATATTCAAATAATGTAAACATACAAATAAAAATGTGTTTGCAAGAAACTAAATCAACAAAAGTAACACATGTGCACACTTTACGATCAGTAAACTGTGTCAAGGTTGATCCTTTATAGTCAGCAAACGGGTTCGAAGCGCAACACAAAGTGAAAAGAGAAAGGTATAGGTATAAAACGAAAGAACGAGACGAAACGTACAACAAAAATCCTGCCGTGAAGAGAACCAGAAGTAACGAAGCAAAATAAAAGTGAAAAGAATGAACACACTTGGTCGGGTTTTTGTTGCGTGCGCAAAATATATTCCGATGGTTCATTCCAAGTAGAAACACCCTCGTTCATTTTGCGTTGCTGTATGCGTGCGCGCGCGTCGATTCACGCACTGCATCCCACACTACCACCAGAAACGTGTTGCCATTAGCAAACGGAACGATACGTGAAGCGGTNATTACAATTCAATTGAGATGTGCCGATGAAGGGAAAAAGGAAACAGGACCAAAGTTTTCCCACCTATTCAATGGATTGCATTGATTTGCGTCTGATCAGTGCAGTATTGCACAGCAGAACAAAACTGTGTGTATGTATGGAGCGACACGACACAATGTTTTTTTTTGTTGATTAGATTAAAGTAATAAAATTAGCATAATTAGGGTCCTTAATCGATCGAATAAATAATGACTAGCTCAGGTTTATGTTCATTTTTTTTCATAATCAGTTACATTTCGTTTATTTTACTGCACCTGCCGATAAGTAATGAGAAATATTCAAATAATGTAAACATACAAATAAAAATGTGTTTGCAAGAAACTAAATCAACAAAAGTAACACATGTGCACACTTTACGATCAGTAAACTGTGTCAAGGTTGATCCTTTATAGTCAGCAAACGGGTTCGAAGCGCAACACAAAGTGAAAAGAGAAAGGTATAGGTATAAAACGAAAGAACGAGACGAAACGTACAACAAAAATCCTGCCGTGAAGAGAACCAGAAGTAACGAAGCAAAATAAAAGTGAAAAGAATGAACACACTTGGTCGGGTTTTTGTTGCGTGCGCAAAATATATTCCGATGGTTCATTCCAAGTAGAAACACCCTCGTTCATTTTGCGTTGCTGTATGCGTGCGCGCGCGTCGATTCACGCACTGCATCCCACACTACCACCAGAAACGTGTTGCCATTAGCAAACGGAACGATACGTGAAGCGGTGTGTACGTAGATCATCGTCGCCCTATACAGTGGTGTTAGTGTTCGAAAAACCACCCGCCACCGTTGATGAACCGGTAGTGGCAAAGAAGGCTTTGTACAAACGCTACGCCGAGCTGCGGTTATAGTTGTAATCGGAACGTGATCGTGTTGTAATGTGAGTTTCGTTGAACGCGGCGCTCTCTGCACCGCATGAGCTTAAACGCATCCGCGGACGCATCCCAAAACGGAACATCGTGTGACGCGAAGCGCTTGGGAAAATTGGGAAAACGCATTAAACGCATCTCCATGGACGGATATCCACGTTCGAGATCGTAATACGGAGAGCAGTGATTTTGCGTAGTTTCGTGAACTTAACAACACACAGCTCTACACCGGCATATCTCGCAGCAACGCAGCATTGCTGGCTTACCCTAAGCAATTCAGTTCGCGTGTGGGAAATCGGTTTTGGTTGCTTTTTTTGCCCCCGATGTGAGGTTATCTCCACAGATAGCGGTAACATTCAATCGTAGCAGCCCGTGTGTAGTGCGAACAAGTGTGAGGGGTCAGCTTCTTGTATGGCCTCCGTGTGTACACATGAAACAATGATTAAACGATACTGACAGCGGGCATTATGTTCCATCGCGTTCGTGTGTAGTAGTAATAATCGTGCTTATAATAAGTTCAAGGATAATTTTATGCGGAAAGGTTGATCGGTTACACGTGCGGCTGCACAAAAAAAAAAAATTGGGTTAAACCTTTCCCATTAAACTCCTGCACCGACAACACGCTCTCTCATTCTCTCTTTACTACACCTGTGATCTTCAAGGGAAACCTTTTTCCTTTCTCTTCTCAAGCTTATGCTCTTCTCTCTTTTGTACACCTGCGTGTTTATTGGAAAGTGAAATTAGCACGGAAACGTCATCCGATCTCGAGATGACAGCGTAATAATGGCGGTTACGATTTTAGCACCTCACGAGGAATACGATTTTTTTTTTTTACAAATGCCTGAAATGTTGCAGTCTGAAGGTGAACTTATCAGATAACGACGAACGTTTAGCCATGGGAAGATAAGATTCCAGCGTCACTTTGCTCGTTTCCACAAATGGGTGAGCAAGAACTGGCGTGCTAATCAAATCGGGCATGTACACTCGGCAGGCCAGATATGCAGCCAATGCATCGGTAGTGACCTTAGACCTCTCCAGCCGTATCACATGGGTAAAATGGAACGAAACAAAAAAGAAAACACACTGCCATACGTCAGTCACTCCCGGATCGTTACGTCAAAGTGTGTGTGTGTATGTGTGGTGCGATTAAAAACAAAAGCCACCGGTTAGTGTGGTTTTGCTTTGACGCTTGATCATACAGGCAAAGATCGGAGGTAAACTGTCAGTACATACGCTTGATCATACAGGCAAAGATCGAAGGTAAACTGTGCACGCATTATATGCTCAACTCGAGCGATTTTCACACCTCTCCAGTACACCTTGTGGAGAAGTACACAAATCGTACGCCTTTGCTAAGGAATAAATTTAGCATTGTGAGACACAACGCAAACGATTGCGGTGGTGGTGCTGTGATGGGATCCATCATTCATTTGCACATGGAAGAATATTCAACGAGAACACTCCATCGTCTGTCCGGCTACATCTGCGATATCGAAGGTTCTGTTAACTTGTGAATGACCTATGGAAATTTGCAACTACCAAGGTGGAACTAGTCGTTCAGACACACGGACAGGGTTCGGCAAGTTCTTTATACACGATATGAATCATTTTTATATAATATATCAAACGGGAGTATTTCTAACAACGGTTGAAGTTTAAAACAAAAGTACAGCAATGCATTAATGAAACATTTATACGATGCATAGCTCTAGGTTCTATTTCTAATCAGTAACCGACGGCAGTAGCCGAGAGTAGCCGAAAGCACGAGACAAGAGATAAAGTGCAGTGAAAAATCAACCTATACAGAAATCATGATGCACCAACCCACCATGATCGTGGCACTCGCACACACACACACAACAATTTGGGGTGCACAATTTTACTGTCAACCTTTCTAACACTTTTCAAAGCCACCCATCCGGGATGGCGTGAAAAGCGTAGAAAGAACAACAACCAAAAAAAAAAAAAAAACCGGGAGTGTACCGTGATGAAATGGTGTGATGATTTTTTGATGGACAGAATGCACAAGCATCAAGGGAGAGGCAGCTGGCCAACTGCAGGCCAGCCATGGTGGCATATGCATCATCATCCTATCAAAATGCTGCTTCATGCTTCACGAAATGGTACACGATATATGCATTTCCTACTACCGAGGTGTGTCCACTTGTGCCGTGTGTCCGGGAAACCATCCCTCCGCCCAGCGCGGAAAAGCACATCGGGAAATCAAAACCAAAAAACCCAGAAAACGCAAATGACAAGCCATCAATCGGACAGAACACGACCAACGAAAATGCAACAACCAAACAAACAAACAAAAAAAAAAGCAAACCGGAACTCACTCTCTACAGAAGTGTCCATCCGTTTTTTCGCATGCGTTTAAATGTTTTCCATCAAAAGAAAATAGCAGATGCAGCAAGAAGAGGAGTGTCCGTGGTGCCGGGTTGTATGTGCTTCCAGTTCCCCGTTTGCAGGCTACCCTCCCGGGAGGTCATGATAGTGGTTCAGATTTAATTCATACATATATTTCTTTTGCAGCGCACTGATGTTTTGAGTTCAACGGCAAAAGCACGCGTGTATGTTTCGAATTGAATACACACGACACACGGACCGGTGGTGGGTTGGTGCGTCGGCCAGAATGCAAATCGTGTCAAAATTCTCGTGCAACTGCAGACTGCCTACTGTTGCAGTGTTGTGTGCATCCAGAGACAAGCGAGGTCAAACCGTTTCAAATGTCTTTCTAACGCGGCCGGGTGCGCGATCGGTTTTAATCGTGTGCGGTCGGAGCTTATTTATTGCAAACAGAGCAGATAATTACACCCGGCAGCTCCGTATGAAGCAACGGAAATGGGAGCATATTTTATGCTCCACATTATCATGGGAATATGTTCAACTGTAACGAAATTCCTGATTTAAAATGGACTATCGATAGCGATGAGGAAGCGTCACCGGGGATGTTTCTGCGAAATTGCCCAAAAAGACGCGTGGGTAATTCCAGGAAGATAGTTTTCATTACTATGGGCAGAAGAAACCACCACTAACAACACGACCATATTCATCGAAACCTTTCTTGGTGAATGAGACATCTATGCGGTAGTTTGCTTAAGAGGACAATTCAATTAACATCTTGCAGATGCGAATGCGTCTTCCGTTTGCATCGGAGACAATCTCTAAGGAGACGAACGGATTGGGGTGTGTCGGCTGTCTGCGTACACAAAACCGGTGCAATAAAGATCGTTGCTTGCCTGCCCACCACCCGTCACATTGCACCCATGCCACACTTCGGTCCAATTAAAGCGGTTCAATTTGGGCTCGTCTGCACGCAAAACGACGGACGATTCTTCTTCAACGGTGCCGCGAATTGTGGGCACTCTTGTCTGCAGTGCACTTTATACGGCCAGCTAATCAATCGAGCAATCGAATCTGATGGATGGGTTCAATTGACTTGTTGGTGGCGGTTTGCAACCACAACGGGCCGGAACGAAACTGACCACCAGCACCAGCACCGGCTGCCAGTGTTGTGTGAAGAGGATTTCCAGACAAGAAATTTTAATCCATCCAACGAACACAAACCAGAAGAGTGAGCCACATGCTGCTGTTGCAGTATGTTCCGAGCAATACAATTTTTCATATACTTCAAAATCCGTACAGCAAAACGTTAACAGATGCTTCACATAGAACCACGAAAAGAATGCAAAACGCAATATATTCATACAGCGCTCAAGCCCGAAAAATAAGCCTACAGTTGCGGCGCTGAATGTCTTCACGGCATGGTAACGGTCGTTCTGGGAATAATTTAATTACTCTCACACCGTAAAGCCACAACTCGCCGGTGGTGATGGTGGTGGTGGCAGCCAGCAAACCCTCTTCCTGGGCGAGAAACGAACCGACCAGACACATAGCGCGCACCGGCTGTTTAGTGGTTAAGCATTCTTTATGCCACTCCTGCGTGGTTCTATCTATTTGGATAGTTGGAAGCTTTAAGCGAAAACAAAAAGAGCAACATTAAAACCATTTCCATACCCCCCCCCTTAAACACGTTGTTCATGACTTTGTAGGAAAGCGGCTTGATATTTGGCTATTCGTGATTATTTTACGACGTTCAACTATAGACCAAACAGAAGGGAAAACACGACAAATACAGCTATTCAGGGTTGAAGGCGTGGAGCGAAAAACAAAAAACAACCAACAACGACCACCAAAAAAATGCTAGTCAAAATCATTCTACAAACGACAAATTTCTGACACTGGCTGACAGTGGAAAAGGAAAACTCTTAACCCATCCCCGCCCTACCATCGTCACTTTTCGTGACGCTCAAGGGCAGCACCAAAAAAAAAAAAGGCTAACCTGAGACACGGCATAAATAAATAACCAAGCAGGCAAATGTGCCTCGGAAAAAAAAGGTCAACCGATGTCCTGGGTGCGAAATACACGCGACAACACACCTCAACCTCTCTTTCTGGTACTCATTTCACTTTCTCGTTGAATCCTTTCAAGATTTTTGGTCATTTGAAAAAACGTAGGGATAGAAATTTGCTTTCTTTACCTTAAAAACAACCCTTCTTATAATTCATGTTGCTCAATCGTTTATAAAGAAACCATATAAAGGGTGGAAAACTGTGGTATGAAATCGATACTGTTGTGTGCCATGTAAAATTGTTCCGATTACAGCGAGCGATAGTTGCGAAAGTTCACCAAAGGGGTGTGCATAAACAGCATATTAAGCGTAAATTTATACAAAAAAAAAAAACAAAACACCCACCTCCCCCAGGTGTACAGGAGGTTTGCCTGTAAGATTTGCAACTTATTTTTAACCAATCGCTACGCATAAATCAATCACATTTAGCTCACTTAGCAGCAGCTTTATATAAATTGCATTAATCTTAGCCTTCAAAATGTGGAAGGTCAATTTGTTTTGAAAATAAAAGCAACAGCAACAAAGAAAATCGCTTCCCTTTCCCAACCCAATTCACAACGAAACACGATGGCACAGGAATAGTATGGCCAAACATGGCTGTGTAAATGCATATTCGAATGTGTGCGGATTTCAACCGGCGTTTTAAAATAATAAATCGGTTTCAATTTCTCGTCGACACTACACCGTCTTGTGACGGTGAAAAGCACACTTTGCTCCAAAATCGTGGAACACGGGAGGGAAAACCTGGGCGCACAATTTTTCTTCCACGCTCGGAAAATGCCGGCTGTGTGTGGTGATGTGGAGTGGACAAACTTCAACGCACACATACAACGGCATTCGTGTTCGGTTGCCACACTAGGAAAGTGGGAAACAACATCCACACCCCGTCGTCATCGTCGTCGTCATGTCCCTTTGCTGTTCTTGCGCCAAACACCACATCACACCACACCCGGACCAGCGTCCAGAGACGCTTGAACGACACGATGTGTGTGGGGTACACGATAGACACGGTAGTAGAGCATAAACCTTTCCGCTCGCTCTACCGCAGCAAAACAACGACTTCACCCCAGACATACGCGCCATCCCCTTGCTGTGTTCATGGCGATGGCAGTAGTGCGGCGCGCTCGGCATATTCGGCCGCAGGGGCACGGTAGCACTTTATCGGCAAACGTCACTTGCGTGGTGACCGTGCACGAAGCAACATCGTCATCGTCCGATGGTCGATCCCGTCGAAGAACCTTATCCTGGCTTAGAATAGCGTAGTGTGCTGTTCCCGACAGCAGCACGATATAGTGTTTCACCGTCGATGTGTGCTGGTGGAGTTTTCTGAATCGATTACTTATTTATATTCCAGAAAGTGTACGTGCACCATCACATTCCGATGAAGAGTTCGTGTCACGGTTCCGGAACTGTATGAATTTCGTGACCACAAACAGTGCTTCATGTCTTGTCTTGTTTGTGTGTGATCCAAAAGAACGTGTATTTAGATCTCCTTTAGAACGGACCGAGAACGCGTTTTTCCCCTTGCATCGTAAGATTTGTGTTTAGTTCTGTTACGTTTTCGTTCTCCTGGCCGGTAAGCAAACGTCCACACATCTCTTGATCCGCCGTGGAGTGGAGTGGAGTGTTCTATAAAAGAAGAAGTGTTATTAAGACCGTAAAAGCGTGTAGTGAAACAATTTTCTCCATTGCGCCTGTAAGAAGCGGAACCGAAAGGTAGAACACGGGAAATAACAGCAAGGACGTGTGCCACTCTATATATATATATAAATCCCGGACGACCCCGATACACAATGAAACGAAGATTGATCAGGGATTGTTTGGTCCCGATGGTGCTGCTGACAATGCTGCTATGGACGAGGTAAGAAGCGTGTTCGAAGCGTTCCGCGGGCGCCCAAGACGTGCATTAAAACCGCAACTCCCCGCACGGGTTGGTATCACATTCGAACGGGGCCAGGAAATCAGGACGTAATCAACGCCAATCATCGGGGCACGCCGCAGTAGCAAAAACGCAACAATAATGTCGACACACCGTCGTAATCATTATGATTCCATTCTCTCTTTCAATCCAATCCAAACCCTCACACGGACACACACGCAATTTGGTTTACGAACCAACATTGCAATCTAGAGCATGTGCTTAGACGACGACGACCACGACGACGGCAAGCGCCTGGACAGCAAACAGTTCACAGCCCCAATCAGTGGCGCGATATCAAGTGTATGAACTTTAATCTTGCTTTGAAACGATGCTGTTTGTCGGCCGTAGAACTCCACTAGACGCAACTAAGACACTACGAAAGCTTTGGAGGTTTCTTGACGAAACCATCACTTAAGATCTCAGTAAAACAAACGATTCTTTACATCTTGACACAGGTTCTACCGTAGCTTAAGTGGGCTTATGCTTACAGCCACTCCAAAATCTATGCTTCTTCAGGCACAGCATGATTGATGTACAAAGATGACTCCCATGTGAAATGGCTTAAGCACCATTAGATTCCTTCCGTCTCCGACATAAATGATGACGGGGGGGGAGGCCGCGCGTGCTTTTCTTGTGTAATGAGACTTTTATCGCACAACCACCAGTGATCAAAGTGTATGTCTATTATACACCAATTAAAATGGACGACGAGAGGCACCAATTAAAGTTAAACTGGGAGCAAACAGAAATAAAACAACCGGCTTGAAAAAATAAACCTGGAAGCATTAAATCAAAGTCCTGCCACGTGGCTAGCACACGCTCTCCCGGCACATGCGACGTGTGGTAAGAGGTTTTGGTTGGCTACCAAGAAAAAGTGGATGCACCCAAAAACGCTTCTGCCACCAATGATAGTGGCGTTCAAAGTTCAAAGATCGAGGTGCTGAGGTTTGGGGCACGTTCGTTTTTCGACAGTCACAAACCAACCTGACCGAACGGCAAAAACGCTAACCACCAAGTTCATTAAACCTTTCCTGCGGGTTTCCACAAAGTGTATTTATACGACACGTCGACGAGTCTGTCCCAAACTAATCATTGTACCGCAGACCTTTGGACTGGGAGAACGCTGGTTTATTTGGTTATGATTAATTAGTGGCTTGGAAGTGACGCTTTTCGTAGACTTTTCTACCCGATTTTTCCAGCACAGCTCGTGAGGGAGAGATAATCTTAATGTTGCCCAATTGCTTGGAATCACACCCAAAACTTAAGTCTGTCTATCTGTATGTTCCATTCATACCGACAAGCGCATTAAGTTTCTTCTCCACTTGCTTGCCAAGCGACTACGGTCGGCTGACAGTGGACTCGCACTAGTGTCACATATATAAAGCACGGAGCGTATACAAATCGGGAAAGGTTTGCAAACGGCATACAGCCCCGGATAGGAGAAAACTGTGCCGGGCAACTTTCATTGCGCTTGTGTGTTCGCTGCGGGAAACAAGCCGGTTTCGCAATGGCCATTTTTTTCGTTTCATTTTATGTTATTCCCTTCAAATGCGTAATCCACAACTGCGCGATTGCCTACGCCTTTGGTTGGTGCTGCTGCTAGTACGGGCAGATCATACCACCAGCCAACCCGCACCGGGAATGTGAACAACATCGGAAAACCGCAGCGACATATGGGGCTCTGGGATAACAGTAGTAGTCGTCTGATGCGATTGCAATTGCAGCTCACCACCACACGATCGTCGGGGTCGTGTAAGGAAAGCAAACAGATTAATCTTTTCCTAGAGAGCGGGGACGACAAACAAACGATGTCCAGCAGCCCCGCGGCCATCGATCGGTGATCGTATTGGGTGGATTGGATTGGAGCGAATGTGGAGAGAGGGGGTAGTGGAACCGGTCTAAAACCTGCGCCGCTTTTACATCACAATCCCCAACCGTGGTTTGCAGCACGTGACATGGCAGAGTTGTTGGTCTTGCGCACTTACCCGGCACTGGACGCCGGGACGACTTATCGTGGGAGATATGTCTTCCTGGTCTATTTTGTCAGAATTCAATCGTGGGAGTGAGACTTTCGTTTTTCATCGGCGAACTTTAAGCATTGCTCGATAGAAGAATATATCCAGCAGATTCCAGATGGGATAACACAAGATAGGTCTTGTTCATCATGCCAATCCATCAAGTGTCACTCCCAATAGGTTTTTCCAAAAATCTGACGAAATCTTTGGCACCAACCATATCGGTAAACAACATGCGATCGACGATGATGTCTCTCTCGACAACGACGAGTTTGAGTAGATTTAGTCAAATATTTACTTTGTTACATTATTGCTTCGCTCGACCAGAAAAGGCAAGATATAGACATTTCGCAAGTACCGCATTACGAACGCTTTTGGGGGAAAGGCCGCGAAGCAAAACATCGGTGTAGATTAGATACGGGGATTGACTCATCAACCATTCCCAGAAGTGTAGAAAAGTGAGCAATCGGATACAATTCCCTTGGTGTAGGAACTGTTACGCACCCGTCGTTTCTACTCCGCCAGTACAACAAGTTGCAAACGGGTGCCTGTTTGCTGCGCCATCGAATCAACGCATACAAAATCACTTCTCTACTGACACCCTTGACCTCGATTGTAAATGCTCCCAGGAAGTAATATTGTAATAATAGTATCAGTCCGGTCTCAGTACACAGAAAGGTACCTTGGAATATCTGAAAAGAGAGAACAGGAAGAGCGAGAGGGTCGGGGCAAGGTATCAGTAACGCCACATCGTCAACCAACACTGGACACTTGGTGCGTGATATGGGAAGCGTCCGAGAACCGCACAACATAAAGAAAAGACCGCCGACTCATTTAATTCAATTATTCTAATGCGCCTTCCTTCTTCAGCTTGGTACATCTCTAGACCCAACCCCGTCGAACCATGGTGTGACCGTACGGTGGAGTACACGAATATCGCGGAAAGCGCAACAACAACTGTGCCAACTCCCTTACACGAGCGATAGATAGGAACCTTCTGTGCGACCTTCTCAACCAGTGTGGTGTGGTGCTTTTGATTCCGTATTCCGCACTCTCAACACAACTTTGTCGGACGAACGAAGGCGACGACGAAATTGTGTAGAAAAAGATGGGAACACCGGTTTTGAAGAGGTCGCGAGTTTGTTGTTTTTGCTCCATGTGCGCGAGATATAGGATAGGTGTCCACCACCACTACCACTGCGAGAGATTCCATCAAGGCATCCCGCCAGCTTCAATCCGTGCTTTAATTGAATTAGATTGACAAGCCACTCTGCGGGATATTGAACGAAATTATTGATCCATGTTCGAATGAAGCTTTCAGAGGTGTCTTGCTGCTGCTATGTTTAGATCGGTAAAAATCTACCCCAAAAGCAGCGAAAGTGGCAGGTGACTTTTGCGTTACCTGTTTAGTGACGGCATTATGGCCATCAGCTGTTTATGACGCATTTATTGCTATTCGAGTCATACAAATAAGGGCAGCAATATTGAAGCATTAGTAAACACATGTTGTGTTTCCCTTTTGACGTAATCTACGGCACAGGTGTTGATAACATTCCAGTTTGTTGGAGACTTATCGCACGAGGGAAGTCAAAGTCCATCCTAACCTCCAGAACACATGATATCGTCGATGGAATTCCTTGTTTTTTGAGGAAATCTACCAGAAGATGGCATGAATGCTTATCAATTGGTTATTGCAAAAATGGTATTCGTGGCCCCGGATATTGGTGTTGACACGTCCTGAAGAATAATATCATATGACTCATAACAGAAGAATAATTACTGGAAATTTTACATTACTGCCCGATGTACTAAAACTGTCTCAAATGTGTTGTAATACAATTTACTTAATGTTTTCTCCTTCTATTCATTTCACTGTCTTAGTCTGTCGGAAGTCCACGCAGAGGATGAGGAAGTGAGCAAATTTTCGACCAAGGAGGAAATATATGACATGGAGTCACAGTACGATGATACGTACGACGACGAGAGCGAAATCAGTGGACCCTTACCATTCGGAACGGATCATGAAGTACGCCATGAAGGTGGTGACAGTGATAAATCGAAAGCATCATCCTCCACGACATTGTCGTCGTCTGGTACGACGAAAGCGACGTCCACCACCGGCACTCCTTCGGTGGTTATTTTTGGCGATGCAGACGGTACGGTAGAGTAGCGATTGCAATCGATGAGTTCCAATTTGGCAATGTTTTTCTTTACAATTACAGATCATTCTACGGAACAGGAAGATTATGCGTGCCCGGTTGCATGTAGCTGTTTCGAAGGGATGAAGTATATAAACTGTTCCCATCGTTCCCTAACAGACATCCCTTCCATTATGCCCGGAGTTGTGGTACAGTTAGATCTGAGCCACAACAACCTGAAGCGTCTGAACGTGGAAGCGTTCCAGAACATTACGGGATTGCAAGAACTCCTGCTAGGAGGTAATGCGATCGAACAGTTTGACAAGGAACTTCTGCTTAAGCTGGACAGCCTAGAGCTGCTAGATCTTTCCTCCAACCAGCTATCTAATCTGGATAGTGATAGTTTTAGCGAGGCAAGCAAATCGCTTCGTCGATTGTACCTAAGCAACAATCCGATCGTCCTGCCGGACGAAGGTCCGTTTGTGAAGCTACCGGAGCTGGAACAACTATACTTAGTGAATTGCAATCTTACTGAGCTGCCGGCAGATACGTTCGAGGAACTTGGAGGGCTCGAGCTGCTCGATCTCTTCGGCAATCAGTTCGATGAGGTATGCACCATACGCTCGATTGGAAACTTGCATGCACAGACACGAATTAAAATACTTGTTATTTGTATATACAGGATATGAGCGTCGATATGTTCGAGACGTCGAAAAATCTGATACACTTGAGGCTACCACCGCTGTCGGAAAGTACGGTGCGCGAGCTATGTGAAAAGCTGGAACGGATAGATGTTATCGACATAACGACACACAACATTAGCTGCTTCTATCTGGCATCAGAATCCTCCTTCGAGGAAAGCATCATAGTGGATATACCCAAAACTCCCGAACCCATATCTACAACCAAAGGTCAGTAGAAGTACAATAGCAGTTGTCTTTAAATCAACTGTTTTCATAACTTTCNGATACACTTGAGGCTACCACCGCTGTCGGAAAGTACGGTGCGCGAGCTATGTGAAAAGCTGGAACGGATAGATGTTATCGACATAACGACACACAACATTAGCTGCTTCTATCTGGCATCAGAATCCTCCTTCGAGGAAAGCATCATAGTGGATATACCCAAAACTCCCGAACCCATATCTACAACCAAAGGTCAGTAGAAGTACAATAGCAGTTGTCTTTAAATCAACTGTTTTCATAACTTTCCTTATCTTTTCTTGTCACAAATTTTAGAACCAACCACACCACGACCGACACGCAAGGCACCGAAAAGTTTGAATGAAATTATGCAAGACTTCAAATCGTCAACTTCCAAACTGGAATCATCCGATCTCGCCCTACAGACCACTACGACGCGTCCGCTGAATCAGAAAAGTGATAGCAGTTCGTCCTCTCAATCCCGCTCTCCTTCGTCCGCTTCCATTACGCACACTGGCAACTCGCCAGCAGTGGAGACCGGTGATGTGGTCAAACAATCTTCAACCGGATCCGAGCACCGCACCGATGATGAACAGTCCCTGCTCTCATCGATAACGCCCGAAACGATGAAGCAGCTTCTGATGGCAATCATTGGCGTGACCGTGCTGGGATTAATCATCGGTCTGATTTGTCGGCGCACCGGCATAAAGAACAAACTTTGTGGTACGAAAAGGCGCCCAGCACCGACCGATCAAGTACGACCGGCTGAGGAGGTCCCGCTCAATAAGGTTTAGGAGCGCGATCGCGTGATCGTGTGCCGGTTTGGTGTATGAAAAACACAAGAAAAAACACTGGAGAAGGAGATCAATTGGGACACGGGGGTATTCGATCCACGACATTCACGAAACCGGAAGGTGAATGTGCGTGAATGTGCCATGAATTGAATTCGGCTAGAATTTCTCCCGTCGGCAGTATGATCGTGCATGTGATATTACTTACAAAGTATTAGGTAACATCGTCTTCAATAAGCTGTCGGTAAATTTGGGGTCGATCGGGCGTTCCAAAATGTGTGTTCCATTAGCTTTGCGTATATATCGCCGTAGAGATCGTTGTCATATTTCTTTGTTTGTTAGTTTTGTACATATTTCATCGTTTCAAAACGCCCACAAAACGTTCAGTAACGAAAGCTTGGACAACAATGATTGCCACCAACAAAAGACGCATTATATATAAATATATCTTAGACTGCCAGGTCGTAAGCGCTATCATCATAACTATCATGTTCTGTTTTCCTTCCGATGGACAGTTTAGCAACAGCGGAGTTAAATTTGTAACTGTAGGACGAAGAAGTATCTTGAAATATATTGCATACATTTCTTCTATCTAAAACAACAGTGTGCGGTGATTCGAAAACGCACCACAATCGAGCGGAAGTTTCAGAAACAGTCTAGAATGAGTAAATTAAGAAATTACTAAGTAAAACCAAATAGTGGCACATACTAGTGTGCGAAGGCGTAGTTTAGGTTCATCGTGTAGTAATGGCAACAAGATTTGCTTAGAAACGCAAGCAAACATCATCAATCATTTACACGCTAGAGGCTGCGCTTCTTAGCTTTCTTTTGTTTTTTGATAACACCAAAAGAGAGATTCATTTTTGGTAACAAGCAACACGTTTTGGTAGCAAAACAGCGGATGATGAGCAGGAAATTAGTGTTTAGCTTTGTATTTTCGAACTGATAATTTCCAAAAACCAACAATTAACTTCGTTAGGAGAAATATAACAAACCAATACTGTAGTAGTAATATTTGTAATAGTTTCAATAATATAATCATACATATTATTGGCTTGTGGAGCATTTAGGCAAACACTTACTCTAATGACCACATAAGTTTTCCTTCATTCTTGTCAGCCTAGATAGGTTTGGTTGTATTCGCGTAGGGAAAGAGCGCTGGTTCACGGTGTACATTCTAATCACACCAATGCAAGTGTACGGAAATGGTTCATTGTAGGGAAATAATTAAAGCACCGGTAAAAATAAAATAAGGTGTGCATTTTGTGAATTTTTGATAATTTTGATTGGGGGAATTAGAATGAAGCAGGTAGCGTATACCACGAATAACGAAAGAAATTGCATTTAAGATCATCTTTATGTTATAAAAGATGTTGGCATGGTTCCGAATTAGAAAAAGGGTATTTAATATACCACCTGAAGTCGAAATCAGATGAATGATGAATTTAAATGTGCAAAACAAATGCAAAAATCCTAATGGAAAGCATGAACTTCATCATGCGAGTTCAACGTAACAAATTTTCTATATTTGCGGTGAGTTCTAACGTTTGCGTGACACGAATTGCAAACGAAGCCAATAAAGTTTTCTTCTCATTTCTACAGTTCGCTACATAAGTACGTACAGCTACTTACGGCGTTAAAACCACACCAATTCAAGCGAAAGGAACACGTCGTCCATAGCAAGAGTATGTGGATTTTGTTTACGTTTTGTACACAATTTGCATCCACTGAAACGGATCGATTTGGCTAAGTTTAGCGTTTTACCCATTGAAATAAAATTTGCACACACATTAAGCATTCGAACATTCTGCAAACATCGTTATTAATGGTTGTACTATTACTACACCCTTAACCTTCTCTTTTATATTCACTTTTAGTACAATACGTCTAAATAGTAGCTATACGTTAGAACACAAAGACTCGTACAAGAAATAGCACATCCTTCAGAAAAAATAATTATCACAAAATGTTTCATTCCTATAACGCTTTTAAGTCATTATTGAACCAACGTCGATTCTGTTCGTCATGTGTAGAGAAGAAGACTACAACAACAAAAAAAGCTTCCACAACCGGTTGCCATTGGTGGTGGCCGGTAGCGGTAAACTGTGCGAACAATTTCAGCAATTAACTCGGCAATGTAAAATAGGAAGTAAGTATGCATCAAGGCAAATGTGGCCACAACACAGCAGCAAACAAAAAAAAAAACAACAGAAACGTTATCCCCACGGTATCATTTGCTGTGCTTGAACAGCTGCTCACGTGGATAAAATCGGTTTTCAACTGAAGGATGTAACTAATATCGATGTGAACGTACACAACAACTAGGAACATATCTTGATACATTGCATAGCTTACTTCTACTTAAGTATTTATGTTTTTAAATAGACTAATGAGTATCTTTCTTAACCCTTTTTCATGGAAATTTATTCCATGTAGGTTTGATTCGTTTTCGTTTTTATAACATATAGTGAAGATAAGTACGCCAATGCAGATCTTCATAAGTAATTAAACTTATCCAAATATTTCAAACACGCTGCAAAACAGCATTCTCACAACAAGACATCTTTATAATAGAATATTGCTTGTAATGTAAACATTACATAAATGAATATTGAAGATTAGTATACAAAGTGTAACTACATCTGTAATCATTATAAGTTCAACAATAGGCCCTGGCCGTTCATTATGAATAAAACATAAATAAAGTCAGGTTTACTACCAAAAAAAAACAATTACTGTAGCCAGCATGATCATAAAGGGTTTGCAATATAAGCAAATTATTGTGAAACCTCATTATAACAGCAATGAAGTTTAATCAAATCCATGAACTTATGCCCAATGTCTAACTCCTGATAACATTGCTTTCAATCTATCTCAATTACAATCCATTCATAGTTTATTAGTTTTCAAGGTTTTGACGACATATTCTTCCACGTCTTATCAACTTTTACTGTTCAATAATTATATTTTCTGATTGGGCAGCACAGTGTACGCTATGGCAATGAAAAAGCAAAAACCCAAAATCAACTTACCTCCATGACCAGAAACACGTTCTGATCCTTCTCGGTGCAGGCCAACAGCTTAACCACATTCTTATGCTTGAGGGCACTGAGCTCCTGCAGGATTTTTATCTCCTTCCCGAGCAGGCTCTGCGATTTGGCCAGGCTTTTCTTCGTGATGCTTTTGATCGCCACCGGATAGTGTGCCTGTGAAAAGCAGAGCAAAGCAAACGCTTGATTAGTTTCGGATAAGCAACCGAGCAGTATGCATGGAATGGAAGTAAACAGAATGAAGAAACTCATTGCATAGATAAGGGAAAGAAATGTGACCTGAACCTGCCTGCCCAAACGAGTGGATAGAAGCACGGGCGTGATGAGGCGCTACCAGGAGCAGCGATTATGGCCTTGGAGTAGGATGGAGACTTCGTGCCAGCAAATAGAAGAGATATTGCACTGCAAACGTGTAAGGCGTAATAAAGTGAAATGTGGGTGTAGGCAGGGTAAGGTGAATATTTCCAGGACAAGCAATCGTTCATAATTCTATAAACATTTCCTAGCGATAAGCAGACGCTTCGTGAGATGTCTGTTGGATAAGCTTTCTTTATTGTAATACTGCATAGAAAATATTGCAGCTATACCCACAAAATCATCATCATACGCTTATTTCCGGGCTATGGAAGTGTAAAGCATTTAATATGCTCTAAAACAAACAACTCTCCTAGTGCAATCTTTGCCCCGAACCAAAGTCGAAGGTCTTAAGGAATGTAAACAAACTTCGTACACGCGTCTTTGTTCTCATTTTACACGGCGTGTCGTGCACGAATACGCAGCAAACGAACGGGGCGAACTAATTGGGTCGCACACGAATGAACACATTGACACCTACATTTTTACAATCAGACACAGATCTGGGTGATGTGCAGTAATCAAACGACCGTACAGCGAGTACACCACTCATTCACTGTTTCGCTTCAGCATGTTTGCAACGTGTCGATGAGTTTGACCGATAACGGTTACATAAAGGACAATGTAAGGAACGGCTACGAATGCGCCCCATACGTTTGCAAATGTCGCAAAATAATTTCTATAATGGTGAACTAATCATAACTTATGCACATGGAGCAACTGACTGTGATTTGTTAGATAAAACCATCTTTGCAAATGAGAAATTCTTAGAAGGTAACACTAAACTTTGCTAGGGCGATGCAATCAATGGGGAAGGCAAGCTCTTAGATAAGAACTTAAACCTGAAGAAAAGTTGTTTATTTTTTAAAGAAAGTTTGAACCTTAATTCATTAGAGAGGAAATAATAGAAAAAAACAATACTGAAGAATGGAGTAGGAATCAAAACTGGAATATAAGAAAAACAAAACATATCTAATGTTTATATTTGTATAATGCTATTCTTAAAGTATTGTTTCAAATTGTTACAAAATAAAATTTCATATTACGAAGCTTTGAAAATGAATACTTATGCAATCTTCTGGAGGATAGAATGATATAACAAAATAAAAAATAGAACAAAAACGCGAGATGACGTTTAGGCACATTAAACAAAAAAAATATATAAATAAATGAAAAACAGGTCGTTACCTGTTTCATAATTTTCATTCACTAATAAAACGAGTTTTAAAACATTAATTGCACATAACGCAGCATGAATAATGTAGCCAACAAGATAATACATACATCATAACACAACATTCTTTATATCCTTTAACCAATAACCGTTGCTTTTACCGGTAGGGCGGTTCTTTTTTTAAATGTGCCGATTCTTAGGTGTAAGTCAGTAGAGCAAGCTCAGATAAATATGGGAAAAACCGTGTAAACGTGATAAATCCACCTTTACCAATCAGTGTACTTCAAGTAGAACCAGCAAATAAGGCAATAGACATTCTAAAGCTTAACAAAACATATTATAAATATTAAAAATAATGCAAATCCACCACCAATTGAACAAAGTGAGCGATACTCCGTGCACTACCATCCGGAAGATATACTTCTCCATCGAACCATCGATGTATAAACATATCGTGGTGCCGCTGTTCAATATCGCCGCGAGACATACTACAAACAAACACACTACCTTCCTTCACGCGGTTTCAGTAATGACCACCGAAAGTGGAACTACCTGTTCCAAGGTCAGTTGTCACACTCCCATCTTCGTTTCTTTGCCGCGCGCTAGGCAGCGCACCTTCGAAGGAAGTGCTCAATCCATCTGCTTATCATTCAAAACGCAGTAGAAACGCCACTGATGACGCCCGCTCCTGGTGTATTAGCGGCACCAAAACACTGACCAACATTTTGTCCACCTTCGTCACAGGTGGTCCACATTTCGCTCTCGCTCGAATGGCGGTCCGTGACGTTTGGCATAAGGTGATATTAGGGCTTGATTCGTGTTGCTTTGTGCCTTTTTTTTTGGGGCTTCAACGAAGAAGGCTTTTCTTAGCTAACTACGCAATTTCCCACGACTTCCTGCGACCCAGCTCGCACACAACCAAGCACGGCGGGTGCTGCATGTGTGCGTGTGTACGTAGCAACGGAATGAGCAAAAAAAACAAGGAGCAGTGCGCACACACTGTGGTACGTAAGGAAAAGTAAGCGCTGTTAGTAGGCTGGTCGGTGCTTGATTTTCTTACCTCACGGTGGCGGCCCTTGAAAACGACCGCAAACGCGCCATGGCCGATGATTTCCTTGCTGTTGTACTCGTAATTCCCAACAATTTCCATCCTGTTGGGTGGTTTGGCAATTTCGCTACAAACCAACCAAGTTTTTCGGCGTCCTCGTCGTCGTTACGTTTCGCCAGCCCTCCACGATTTTCCCGGCGAACGTGATGAACCCGAGAAATGGTTAGGAAGAAAACGCAGCACCCTTTTTTTTTTTGCAGCGAACTTCTTTCTTTCTTCTTGCTTAAACACTCCTGGTTCAACGCAATTTCACAATCGTTGCAAAAATTTGCACTTTTTGCACTTTTTATCGGTACCGCTCGGGAGCAACAAGAAGCGTAAAATCTGCTCTTTATTACAAAACGCGTGCGTTTGTTGTTGTTTTTGGTGGTGGCGATGGTGTAGAATTCTCTCCTGCTTTCGCGCAACGATATGCGTGATGATGATGAATCAATCCTTTACCGACACGCACACACAAACACAAAGATATTACCGGGGTAAACGTATCCGGCAAGGATAACAACGCATAAGGATATTCTTACTTCCGTCAATAACACTGTCGCTAAATCGCACGCTGCACAGCTTGTATTTATAGGGAACACTGCACTTTACTGGTTGTTGGTATTAGCACTTGATCCCGTTACTTTTTCTTGCACCAAATTTTACAATCAATCGCAAACAGTGAACTTCCTTTGAATGGGCGTTTCACAGAACACAACAGTACACACAATAGGCTAAAGTTACAAACTAAAAACACTTTTCTTCACTTTCTTTTGGTGCAAAATTTTCCGATTGACATTTCTGCTCCAAATTCACCTGATGAAATCAATAGAAGCAACGGTGTGTTCTTGCTTGCCTCTTGTTGGCTCGCTCTTTCTCGCTCACTCGCTCTAGCTCTGCTTAGTATTTTTGTTACTTTTTTTTTAGTAAATTGCACTACATCATTGCTGTTATTGTAGTTTTACGCTGCTGCAAACTGGCATCTTTCGCTATCCTTTCTCTTGTTGTTTCGCTCAGGTTGTTGGTTTTTAAACTTTTTTTTTCTTGCTTCCTACTACCAACTCGCGCTTCCGTGTTTTGCAATGTACGCAAGGAGGAAACAGCACTAATGGCGTAGTTTTAGGCGAGCAAATTATTCACTTCCACACCCGCGTGCGTCACATTATTTACCCCGAAAAAACATACACACTTTCGGCAACGCACGGTACTCCAGAAGAAAATTTTCCTATGCCGTTCCTTTGCTGTTGGGAGAATGGATGGAAATTTTCACTACCGCAGCAGCTGCTTGGATGACACTTTTCGCCTTTGCATTTGTGTTGCTATCACAATCAAGTTTATTGCACGCACAGCTTTCGAAGGTGTTTCGCGATGATTACGGGACAGCCGATGCGTTTTTCCCGATCCGATTGGAAAACCTGTGCGTTTCGTTGTTTCTTTTTCTGCTGCGATACAATCGATTTTCCGCAACGCTCCCTCTGCTGCAAGCTGCTGCTATTGCCCAGAGAACGAAGTACGAATGTGTGTAGGAAACAAATGGTTTTTGTTCGCAGCAATAACACACCACACGGAAGAGGTGCGGCGATGTGTGCGTGTGTGTTTCGCGATTTCTTTTTCTTGGCAATCGCGCATCTGTTCACCCGCTCCGTTTGCGCCTGTATCCAAGTAGTGTGAACGGGACAGATGCGCCTCCGCGCATGTGATGTCGTCTTTGACAGCAGAGCTGTCATTGGCGAACACGTTTGACAGCTGATTTTCTTTCGAGGGAGCAGTAGATTTGAAATTGTGCTGTTCATCTGTTTTGTATTTTATTTAAATTCTAATGCAAATTGATTAAAAACTAGAATGTTTGTTTCACTTTTAAAAGCTCACATATCATTGAATGTACTTCGTGAGTGTTGTAGTTTCTCAACTGAACAATGTTCTTACTATTTGTATCACTTTCGGTTCTGATTGAATTCAAGACACCAGTTTCCAACCTGTAACATATTAATTATGCTTAACCTACTATTTCTTTCCATAATAGCTAAGTTAACAAAGGATACGCGATAGCTATTAAAGCAATTGTGTTTGTTATTGTCCGAACAAGAACAATCATTTATTTTTAAACGGTATTTTCTTAAATAATGCAAGAAAAAGCATTACTTCATTCACAGACGATTGTTTCTGCTGTGAAAAATACTCCACAATCCACGCCTCTTTCCACTTAGTACAGTCGCTGAGCGGTGCCCATGGACGACTTGATGTGCAGCGAGCGCACGTTCTGCCAGTGCTTCTTCAGCAGCGACACGAGGAAGTTGATGGCCAAATGTACGTTCTGGGCCAGCTCATCGGTTGACATCTTTACGTGACCGACGGCAACCGACAGACACAGGACCTTCTTCATCTGGAACTTGATGGTAGCCTTCACTTCATCGATCTTCTGCACCATCGATTCACCGTGGCCGAGCAGACCAGGGAACTTACCGGCCTTGTTCAGACCGGGACCGAGCAGACGTGGGATCTGCTTGATCAGCGACTCGGAGGCCAGGAAAGCGTCGTACTTCTTGGCTAGCTTCTNTCATCGGTTGACATCTTTACGTGACCGACGGCAACCGACAGACACAGGACCTTCTTCATCTGGAACTTGATGGTAGCCTTCACTTCATCGATCTTCTGCACCATCGATTCACCGTGGCCGAGCAGACCAGGGAACTTACCGGCCTTGTTCAGACCGGGACCGAGCAGACGTGGGATCTGCTTGATCAGCGACTCGGAGGCCAGGAAAGCGTCGTACTTCTTGGCTAGCTTCTTGACCAGCTTCTTGTTCTTGTTCAGCTTCTTCAGGGCTTCAGCATCCATGAACGGGATATCGTTAGCCTTGGCTTCATCGCAATGCTGCTGGTCACCGAGCACGCACACCTGCATCTTCGGGCGCGGAATGTACTTTAGCCTGAAAGGAAAAGCAAACATCAGAATTAGTTAAAACTGGCTTCAACAGTCGATCACGATTGACCAGAGATTCAGATGCTAGATTATGTGAAATTTCCTACTGTAACTCACCACCAGCCTTATGCCTAGTGGTTATGGAATGCTATCAACCCTATCTGGTCGGCCGAGTAGTTGTCCAGACGAGAACAACCCTCGTTGCCTACTCATTTCATTTTAAGACCCTGAGTGCAGGTCCGCTCCCGCTGACGGGGAAGCTTCCTGTTGAAACGACTCAAAACAATCCACACGCACGCAAGTGCAACGGATTTGTTCCGTATCGATCATCAGGTGAGAACATACTTGACGGTGCCGGAGAAACGCTTGTCCTTCTGGGGATCGTAGTTCTTCAGACCAATCTGGAGTTCCACCGTTTCCAGGAAACGTCGGCGCTTCTTTTCCGAACCCTTCAGGACTTCACTGACGCATTCATAGAGAATGTCACGGGATACTTTGGACCTGCAACGATACACGGAAAGCAAATGCAATGTGTTAAAATGGTGAACATAACCTCACAAACTTCACGTAGCATATTTCAGGCAACGCTTCATGCAAATCGCAAGAACGCTTTTCGACATTATGCTAAAACGCATTGCAGCAACAACTGCAACCGATTCAACTATGAACGGTATGATTTAATCTTCAAAAACTGTGAAAACTTACGCCATTGCACCAAACGCGACTGCACTCGTTGACGATTACAAAGAGAAAGAGAGAATGAGCGGTTGACAGTTCAGTGAAGAACAACAATTCGGCGGAAGTTGTAGTGATGTGCCGGTAGAAAACCAAACGTCAAATGTTTGATGTGCCTAGTGAGCAACTTTACACAAAAACGATATTAATTTGGTTGGAAAGTTTATTTCCTCAAACATTACAAATGCGGCATCAATTAATAGCCATTTTGTGAATTATTTCTTCCAAATATTTGCATTTGATACAACAATAGTTTTTTATCGAAATAATCTATATTTGTTCAGGAATGTTGTGATTTGGCAACACTGGCATAATGATTTGTTTATCAGCAGTTTTCCCGGGCGCAACGTAAATACTGCAGTCGCCAGTGCAGTTTTCATTTTCGTTTTACTCCGGGGACATTTTCCCCGCCAGAAAAAAGTAATTTTAAAGTTTATTCTTTCCGATAACTTCGATTTGGTAGTGCGGATGTAGTGTGACTGAACCAAGTTTATTAATTCTAGCGATGATTTTACGTTTGTACATCTTGCTACCGGTGCTGGCGGTTGCACTGTTCCTGTACGGTGCCATCGTAAACATTGGCTACATCGAGGAGAACCGTTGCCGCATGACGTACATGTTCGAACACCCGCAGTACACCCGGCTGCCTGTACAGGGAAATGAACGTTTCCCGAAGTATGGTCTGTATGCATACTCGGAGGGTTTCATTACGCAGCGTGTCCAGCAGCGGGTCTTTACCGGTGCACCGGTACTCTTCGTACCCGGAAGTGGCGGTTCGTACAAGCAGGTGCGCTCTCTCGCCTCGGTCGCACTGCGCAAAGGTATCGACAACAACTGGCAGACCCATTTGGACTATTTTAGCGTGGATCTTAACGAGGAACTGTCCGGCGTGTATGGCGGGTATTTGCAGGATCAAACGGAATTCCTTGAACTGTGCATACAAGAGATCGCCCGTTTGTATGGTGCGCGTGGTCGATCCATTCGGATGTTTATCGTCGGTCATTCGGTAGGAGGAAAACTCGCCCAAGCCGTCGTTGCTCAGGCAGGGTCACGTGGAAACATCGGCCGGCATGTAGCGGGTATAGTGACCCTATCGGCACCAGTCGATAAACCGGTCGCACTACTAGACCATTACCATCACAGTTTCTACGACCGTATCGAGCAGGCGTGGAGAATGAACAGATCCGTCGTAGCGGAATCACGGAAGTCTTCTCCACCGACAGCACCACTAGATGGCATTCTGTTCGTCACGATTGGTGGCGGGATTCGTGATATAATTGTGCACGATGGACTGACCTCGTCACGGTACGCCGATTTACACGCGATGACCCACAACATTCCGAACGTATGGCTTTCGGTTGATCATCTGTGTGCGATGTGGTGCCTTCAGTTTGTGCTGGTCATGAACCGATTCCTATTCAGCATGGTTGTCCCACAGGGACGCAGCAGCTTTGGATTCATCGAAGAGAAACAGATGCAGCTGGATAAAGCGAAACGTTTTCTAGCTCAACCGTATGCCAGCTCGTTGGACGATGATGATGATGATAGTGGAAGAGAGCGTGTCCCGGTGGGAAAAGGTAAAGAAATGTTGCTAGTGCAACATTACCCAGAACAGGAAGATTGGATCGAAGATATCCGACGTTCGTTTACCGAACGTCATCGAGCCGGTATGGATCGTACGCGCGTTCAAATGATTCGTCTCGTTCCGGACAAAGCGTCCTACCGATACCTTCGCGTGGAGGTCATCAATTCCGACCAGGACCACTGGTTGAGCGGATGTGCGGCGGTGGAAATTTATGGCAACTCGCGCATGTGCCAGAAAGCGACCACACTCGCTAACTACACGCTGCCAGTTCCATCGTCTAAATTCGACCGTTTCGGTGCTCTTTTGGATATGCACGAGCTGAAACGCAACAACCCGACATGGACGCACGTGCTCGTCAAGATTCCTCGCACCATTAAGCCGGTCCAGTTCAGTGTGGACATATTTAACCCGGACGAAAGGATGATAAACCTTACCATGCCGTACTGGTTCGACTATCGCGTTCATACCATTCTGCAGGATGCATCACCGGACGATTCGTTCTATAGGATAAATATACGCGGCATGACACACACCTATCAGACAGTTGTCCTCGATCTTACGGCCCTGGCGTGCGGTGGCGTTAAGGGAACCGTTGTCGTGAAAGTGCGCGTTCCATGGGCCAACGGATACGACCGTTATGCGTTCCATGAGGAACTGAACCAGACTACCGTATACATATACCCACCGATTGAGAAGCCACCGGGAGAAGGAGCAGACGACGAAGCGGAAGAGGTGCCAATTCAACTAGACGTACATCTTACACCCGGATGCAAGTA
The DNA here is from genome assembly GCA_018908115.1 of Anopheles rivulorum. Classification (NCBI taxonomy): domain Eukaryota; kingdom Metazoa; phylum Arthropoda; class Insecta; order Diptera; family Culicidae; genus Anopheles; species Anopheles rivulorum. The sequence continues at coordinate 3,098,088 of STHB01000010.1, forward strand.
TCGTATACGCTACGCACAGTCGTTACGCGTCAGCATTGCGCGTATTGTGCAGCAGCATCTTGTGCTGATGCCGGCACACTGCATTGCACTGCTGTTGCTCGCATTTAAGGATCAACTTTCCCAAACGGCTCACGACGATCCGGCATTCGTGGTAGGGAAGCTGCGCAGTTCGTTAACCAAGCCGGGTCCGCTAGTAATGTTGCTAGCGACCAGTTCACTCATTGCCAAGTTCCTTACCCTGTTTAAATCTATTCCGCGCGTTGAGCTGCTGGCCACTCCGCTGGTTGTTTCGATCCTCATCCACCTGGCCTCGCTCGGAGTGCTCGTNTTGCACTGCTGTTGCTCGCATTTAAGGATCAACTTTCCCAAACGGCTCACGACGATCCGGCATTCGTGGTAGGGAAGCTGCGCAGTTCGTTAACCAAGCCGGGTCCGCTAGTAATGTTGCTAGCGACCAGTTCACTCATTGCCAAGTTCCTTACCCTGTTTAAATCTATTCCGCGCGTTGAGCTGCTGGCCACTCCGCTGGTTGTTTCGATCCTCATCCACCTGGCCTCGCTCGGAGTGCTCGTGATCGCTACGCTCGGTCTGTGGGGTGCGATCGCTTTCTGTGCCAACTTTGCCCACAAAATTATACTGCGATTGATAGCCCTTCCGATTCCGGTTATGTCCTCTACGTTCCTGTCCTGCATACACAAATTCCCGCTAGCCATTGCCGTGCTGCTGGTAGCGATCGCACTGACCGCTTGCGGCGGTGTAAGTTTGCTGTGTGCAGCCGCCGTATACTTTGTGCTGCTTTCGAAGGCGTATGAGGATTATTTGGAAAATTTTGTATTTCATACCGCGCGCAAAATTGCGGCCCGGTTGTTCGGTGCACGGGAACAGAGCGAACGCGATGGCATGCGCAGAAGGAACCGTAGACGACCGGCGAATGAAACCGGGGACGAGCTGATGGTGATTAACTTTCATCTGCCACTGTTTTTCTTGGTGATTATATTGGCCCTGCTCAATGTGCCAAGTGTTATTACTTGGGCCAAGAATTATCACTACGCGAACACGCTACAACCGGACCCATCGCTAGTGCCCGCACTGATCGTGCTGGTATGCTTGGCCGTACTGTGGCAGCTCAACACGCCACGGAACGTTTACGGGTACGAACTGTTGGCCGCCCTGCTGGTCATAGTGGCCTTCGTATCGGTGCTCTATTGCCAAGTGCACGTATACCGACTTAATTATTCAATAGGATTAGTATTTCTCGCTATCACCGTACACCAAATAATAGCGCCAAAACGACGCGACGTCATGGAGATGGATGTTGCTGAGGAGAAGCAGCCAGGTGAGATAGTGCAGCAGGCGGATCAGGAGTCTGAGGAGAATGACAAGAAAGCAAATTAACCATCAACTATGTATTATGCGAATGCGTGTTAATTGTTCTATTATAGTATTTCAATAAACGAAACAAACCTTCGCTAGTCAGCTGTTTTGCCAAAAGAAACAAATGTTCCTTTTATTGCTGGTGCTGATGCTGAGAAACTTGTAATTTATTTTGCATAATTTGTATTTTATCGTTAGTTATCGTGTCCTAGTTAAAGGAATGTGATACAACTGTTGTGTTAGTTATACCGGTAATATCCAAACAATAAAAGTAAAGAGTCGTTATGTTGAGTCAAACCCTAAATGGAGCCACGAATCGTTGTAGTAGCCGTTAACTTATAGATTTGTTTTATGTTAAGAAAAATAATAACATTTAAAAATGGTAACGGTCGATTACCACTGTGTGTACAACCCTTCAATCTCTTATGTCAAATGATAAAACGTCAAAATATTTGCACTTGCGGAACCTGCTTTTCCGCAACCATTGTATTACCAACACTGCCAGCAAGAACAACAACAACAACACACAGGCAACAGGCAAGTACGGGTAAAAGCGATTTCACTGCAAAACTTTTTCGTTATTTTGAATGGTAAACGCATCCGACTGACTAGGAAGTGGTACGTAATGTGGTGTAACGATCGAAGGACAAGCTCCACCAAACAGTTGCTATCGAAGTGAATCTCAGGCTAAAATAATATAGTTCAATCACCAACACCGCCTGGTTAGCATTAGAAAGCCGGTAAAAATCTGCAAGCAATTAATGCTGTCTGTTCCGTTTTGTTCGCCTCTCGACGGGCGAATCAACCGGTGAAAAGGAAGCGTTGACGCACGACTCCCGTAATTATTAAAAATAGATAATCGCGTCACATGTCGAACTCTGCCTACGTTCGTACCGAGTCCGCAGTTGTTTGTAAAGGCAATTGCATCGTAACATTACCATTCCCGGCATAAGACGAAACGGTACGTTTTCGGGATCTAGTGCGATTACATAAGATTATAATATAGGCATACCAAGAAACGGCTTCCAGCGTGTGCTGGTAGGTGGTACAAATTCTGGTTCTTGCAGCTTTGATTCTGCGTTGCAAGCGTCCATTTCTTCCCGTTTTTCGCTACTTACTGCTTCCGTACCGCATGTTCTCGCGAACGATAAAACCGGTTTTCACGCGTGGTGTAACGCTCGATTTATTTTGCAGGTCATCGAAACACTCACCGGTGCACCGGAGTTCGGAAGTGAATAAAAGAAAGCTGCCAAATAAGAAAAGATGGGCCTAACAGTAAATCAGGTAAGTTGGCTGTATAGATAGTCATCTATGTTGCATGAGACGTTTAAGCTGTACCCGTAGGACACAAGAAAATCAATATGATGTTATCTAAGCACAGTCGAACGGGTCGTTGGGTGAAGATTGATAAGATATGCTCGGTTATCGGAAATTATTATTGAGTTTCCTGAACACCCTACAGAAAATGTTTATCGATTACTGCTCGCTTTTAATTTCTCCGATAGTTTGAATATCGGATTATTGATTCCTTCGAAGGAGGATTTACAATGAATAATGAATTAGAACGTATAGGAACGAAGTAGTTTAGAAGGAATAGTTTTTTTAGAATAATGTTTCTTTCCGAGGATCCGAATCGGAATTCCGCATGTGAAGCATATAGTTCGCGGTAACAATATTTGTTAAAAACATTGCAACAAGAGATGAAAGGAACGCATTTATTTGCAAAACGTGTACAATTAGTTTTACAATTTTTAGAAAGTGAATTAAATTGATTTAATAAAATAATTTATCTAAGCAAGCGTTGCATTTTACACGCAAGACGCAATTCCTCATCGTCCTTGTACGTGTGCACCTACAGGAAATTCATTGCAGGGCAACTTTGATCGAGTATAACGAAGCATGCTCGCGCTAAACGCATGCCATTATACACTTATTCACCTCACGTGTGCGTGTCAAACAAAACAAAACAAAAAAGTGAAACCACTCCGCCCGGTGCTGTGTGGTCGCTTGTCGATCGATTCCAACGACAGCCAAATTAACACATCAGCTGTTTTTTGCATAGAGAGAGAGAGAGCGAACCGTGCGCCGCACATCGGTAGCACGCACCTCTGACCTTGGTGTGATCATGAACTGTGTTTGATGCTGGCGGTGCTTCCACAGCAATGGCTACTATGCTTTTACGTACACTATTCACATTCGCCCTTTAGAAGTACTCTCATTCTCTCGCATCATCTTGCCTTTGGGTTGGATGAAAACACCAAAACAGCAAATCCGTATCTACGATCCGGTATCTTCCCAAGAGCCAAGGAATGCTTTATCGGGGTTAAATTTGTGAAGCATCTCACAAACACTTTGCAAAAGCGTATAATGTGCGTATGTGATGTGAGAGCACCATTAGTTTAGGGCGGGTATGGGCAGCTGTGCACGATGCCTTATCGCCCCCAAACACTCACAACAAACCTGACTAGGGAGACGGTGCTCTACCGTGTTGATGTTGCGGTACGGTTGGATCGAAAAGTGATTCATGGTTGGGCATATGTTTCCTTTTCAATCTATTTCAGTGCGTGAACCCAGCGTGTGATGTAGACCACATGTTTCGATATAATGTACAATAATGACGCAAAGGAAGTATAAATTGTTTGTTAATGCATTAATTCGGCAAATCCGCAAAAATAGCACGCGATGTGTTGCACATGGTTCTGGGATGGGTGTTACATTCAAGTAAACATTCGACATAGGACGCATGTTTATAGAAGATGTTCTTGATCGGACAACCAGCCGCTTTAGTGGAATGGATAAAAGTTACAATACAATACTACTAAATTGAAGAGCAAATCATAATTACCTTCTACTTCCAAAACGTGGCAGGTTAAACGCACACGCAGATGAAATAGTTTAGCCCGAAAGCAAGCCTCGTACACTTTCCATTCCACCCTTGGTTACGTTTCGATCGGATTGTTTTGCGTGTAGCTACGACTTTTCCCCCCTTTATTCATGCTCATAACTGTATACACACAGCCACACGCATACACGGAAACGGAGACGCCAGTCACAGGTCGGTGGAAGCTTTTGTGATCCGAACCGTACGTCAATTGTATCAGTAACCGGCAAACACCTCTCGCGTACACAGTCGCTTCGGGCAGCATTCGTTGTTCCGTTTTGGGTGGTGGACGCGTGTCTCATCGTTTCGGGCCTCCACTTCACCGCTTTGTGGATTTATTGTCCTGTTCGAACATCTCGCGTTGGACCTTATCGTAAAGTGACGAAAAAAAAGCAGAAAAGAAAACATGTTAGATTTTGACGTAAGTTTCTATTGTGCCTTCCCGTTTTTTATGTTGTCGGTGATCTCCTATTCCGAAATAAAATCCCTTGCCAGATGAGCGACGAATCCGTTGTTGGCTGGCAAAGGAAGTGTTGGACAGTAAAGCGTCGTTTTTTTGTTTTGAGGCTTACATAATTGTGTGTTTCGGTGTATTAGTTGATTTGGCCAGATCAGAAGCTACTTCGATTTCTTTATGATACGAAGTGTGTGCGGAGATGACGGTGCATGAATTGTTGTCGTACGTCAGCATATTAACGTTTCGCTGGAATCATCATAGTAAACAGCGTGCAGCTACAATGCCGGCTTCGCATAGCGTTTGTGAAGGCAGCGAGACTGAGTTGGTGCTATCTGTGACCTACCTGTGCAGTTACGAAGAGCACAGTCGAGTTGAGATTTGAACCGAGAATGAAGTTTTTTTTTCTACCAGTTATTTTAGCACACCTCCGAGTGTGTTTAATATATTTGTTCAGTAATTTTACACTCTTGTTGCGTAGTGTACCGACAAAAACTTGAAACAAAATACGGTGTTTGATATTTAATTTCCTTTTTGCTTCACTCACATTGCAATCATCACCTTGAAACGCTGCTAGAAGGCACTCCAGCGGAGAGAATTAACCTTAACCTTGAATGCATACGCTACTCCCACCGTGGCTACTATGTTGAGCAAACACACGAATACACCGTTGGTGCAGTAAACAATATGGTGTATTTGAAAAATTGCATCTGATTCGCATGGATGGCGTTATAAATATTGAATATGAAATTTTGAATATTGCAACATGTTTGTAAAATGTTATGAATGAATCGCTAATGAATTTTCTTTTTTGTTTGCGCTAGGTACTTCCCGTTGCAATCGGCGTGGTAGTGGTTGTCGTTGGTGCTGCCATAGCTAACTATCTGCTGAACAGCAAGAAAGGCAAATCTTCCTCTTCCTCCAAGGGAGGTTCGAAGGAACCCAAGACGTTATTGGATCCACAGGAGAAGTACATGCTGCCACTAGTCGAGAAGGAGGAAATTTCACACGATACGCGCCGCTTCCGGTTCGGACTGCCAAGTGAAAAGCACATTCTAGGACTACCGATCGGTCAGCACATTCATCTGTCCGCCACCATTAACGATGAGCTGGTCATCCGTGCCTACACGCCAGTTTCGTGCGACGACGATCATGGATTTGTCGATCTGGTGGTGAAGGTGTACAAGAAAAATGTTCACCCAAAGTTCCCGGACGGTGGTAAAATGTCACAGTATCTGGAGGGGATGAAGATCGGCGACAAGATTGCATTCCGTGGACCNCTTCACTCACATTGCAATCATCACCTTGAAACGCTGCTAGAAGGCACTCCAGCGGAGAGAATTAACCTTAACCTTGAATGCATGCGCTACTCCCACCGTGGCTACTATGTTGAGCAAACACACGAATACACCGTTGGTGCAGTAAACAATATGGTGTATTTGAAAAATTGCATCTGATTCGCATGGATGGCGTTATAAAGATTGAATATGAAATTTTGAATATTACAACACGTTTGAAAAACGTTATGAATGAATCGCTAATGAATTTTCTTTTTTTTTGTTCGCGCTAGGTACTTCCCGTTGCAATCGGGGTGGTGGTGGTTGTCGTTGGTGCTGCCATAGCTAACTATCTGCTGAACAGCAAGAAAGGCAAATCTTCCTCTTCCTCCAAGGGAGGTTCGAAGGAACCCAAGACGTTATTGGATCCACAGGAGAAGTACATGCTGCCACTAGTCGAGAAGGAGGAAATTTCACACGATACGCGCCGCTTCCGGTTCGGACTGCCAAGTGAAAAGCACATTCTAGGACTACCGATCGGTCAGCACATTCATCTGTCCGCCACCATTAACGATGAGCTGGTCATCCGTGCCTACACGCCAGTTTCGTGCGACGACGATCATGGATTTGTCGATCTGGTGGTGAAGGTGTACAAGAAAAATGTTCACCCAAAGTTCCCGGACGGTGGTAAAATGTCACAGTATCTGGAGGGGATGAAGATCGGCGACAAGATTGCATTCCGTGGACCGTCCGGACGGTTGCAATATCTGGGCAATGGCCGATTCTCCATCAAGAAGTTGCGCAAGGATCCGGCACAAATTTACGAAGCATCACAAGTGAGCCTGATTGCTGGTAAGCTTGAATGGTTTGCTGCCGTGTGGAATGGTAGTAGATTATACTCGATCGCTCTTATCAGTGACTCGGTGCGGTCTATGCAGTTGCTGATAAGATTTACCAGTGGATCTTAGCTAGAATCGGTGTATTTTTGCACTATTTTGCAATCAGAAAAGCGTTTTGTTTTTGCTAATAGCAGTTCTATTATTAAATGATTCACAGGTGGAACAGGTATTACGCCTATGCTTCAGCTGATTCGCGAAGTACTGAAACATTCCCATACGGATAACACCAAGCTTTCGCTCATTTTTGCTAATCAGGTGTGTAATTTGTTGCCCTAGATGTATGTAAAGTATGTAATTAATATTATGCTCTTTTTTTTCTCTCGACAGACTGAAGACGATATTCTACTGAAACCAGAGCTGGACGATCTTGCTGCCCGGTATCCGGAACAGCTCAAACTATGGTACACACTGGACCGCCCAAAGCCAGAATGGACACAGGGCAAGGGCTTCGTGACGGATGAGATGATCAAGGAGAAGCTGTTCGAACCGTCACCGTCGTCACTGGTGCTCATGTGCGGGCCACCACCGATGGTGAATTACGCATGTATTCCCGCACTGGAAAAGTTGGGCTATCCGATGGAGCGTACGTTCGCCTATTAAGAGCAGTTCCTATAAGCTTTTCGTTCCTCACACAAAATGCACAAACGGAATGGTGGTTTCAAAGGAGACAATAGCGCTATTCTAGCAGCATATAACAAAAAGAAAAAGAAGAAAACCAACTGTTCTATATGTTTAGACTTGTTAGTGCTTGTTTGTTTCGTTTTTGGGCTAGTCTATCTAACCCATGCAAGATCTTAAAGATTAAACTGAATGGATTGCGAAAATTAAAGACTTCTGTAGTAGAGTGATTCTGATAAAGATTCCTTGTAAAGGAATGGTCGAACACAAATTAGAGCCAAGATGCAGGATAATAACAACACACGAATATAAAACACATCACCATTTGGGGGGCCCCCTAACCCGTCGTTTTGCATCATCCCGTAAGTTTGACGGCATTTCATGAACCAGTTAGGATATTAGCGACTGTAGCATCAGTTATGTGCGTTGCTTTCGGACTTCGTGACGAGCTATAAGCTTTCAAGTGATGAATTAAAAGATGTCGTTCAAGACAGACGAAAAAATAAAAGCGAAACTCTCTAGATCTTAACTCACCTCGACGTAACACACGCTACGTAGCTGTGTTGTTTTATTCACCGGCTTAAAACAATCATGGATAGTGAATGAATCGTTGCAAAATTATATAAAATCTGCAATACGTTTTAGCGCTACAAATAAAAGTGTAGTATTTATCAAAACTGTAATCGTTTATTACATCTAAGCTCCTGGACGGCATGTTGACATGTTATCAATTAGGACGGAATGTTCCATTGCGAACACAGCTTGTTGTGTTGTGTTGAGATTGTTGTGCGATAATAATTAAACTAAAGCCTTTCAGCGTAGTAGAACCGCTATTCCGAGCAGGAAAGTGCTAAACAGCAGCTTCCAGATGTGCCCGGTGCCGCCTAATGACGGGGCACTGTTGCATCTATGATCCAAAAAGCAGAAACAGAACATTGTCGAATCGAAATGGTCTCGCTTCACATCCAGCTCCTTGATCGACGTGTTGACGTAGTGCGCAAGGTTAAGATCCTTGGCAGCCGGACGACATCCTTCGTACTTGTCGGCCGGAATGTCCGTGCGGAACCCTTGCAGTGAGCTCAAGCAATCGCGCGTGTACGTCTCGATCGTGCCCTTGCGTTCGACCACCTTCACACAAACGTCATCATCTTCGGGGCACGGATCGCCCAGGTAACCGATGCCGCGCCAGTTAAACCTTTCACCACACCCTGGTGTGGCGGAATTGCAGCGGTAGCACCAGATTGCTTCACCTGGGAAGAAATCGCCAAAGGAATGCATTAGAGCGTCGCTTCTAATGGATGACATCATTAGCGATGGAACGGTGGCTTACTGTTGCTGATAAACAGGAGCAGGCATAAACCCATCGAGAATACGATAAACTTAATTGAAATCATGGCTTTAAAAGGTTTTATGGGCACAACAAAACGCTTAAATTGGAAAAACACAAATGGGAAATTAACCAACAGCGGGAAGTGAAGGATGTAACTAATTTACAAACAAATACAATGCCCTGCCCAATGTGTCAAAGTGTCAAACGTGCCCAAGTAACAAAAACGGTTGGTAGGCTTATATCGTTTCTATGTCGACATTACCCATGCGACAAATTGTAGATGAGCTACTGAGAGGAAAATGCTTAAGATAAAAAAGGGAATACAGCAGAAGAAATTATTAAAAAAGAATTTACTGGTTTTCTTTAAACATTAATTGCAAAAATGAGCAATTTGCGAAAGCTTTTTGCATGTGTAGCAAGTAAATAAATAAATTATATCTTCAGTTTATGCTGTTTGTAAATCTTGGGAGATTCCGTAGGAAATTAAAAAAAGTCTTTAAAGGGTCTTATTAATAATTAATAATTAATACGCCATACAATTGACAAGAATAATTTGCAACAACAAAAACATGGAGAAAACACTAATATATCATATTAATGCTAAAAGTGATTCTTCGCCGATGAAACCGCGGAGAAAGTTCCTTCCCCATAAATCTTTGAAATGAAACGACATTCGGCAACAAAACTAAGCCCCATTCGCTTACACTCTGTATATGAAAAACCAGTCAAACGCCTCAATGCTGGTAGGGAAATGAAGAACGAACGAACGCTGGTAAGAGTTCTTTCGCCCTTGAGAATGAATTGTGGCCACCTTCGACGTGTTGCATAAGACGTTCGGGAGACAAAAAAAAACGAATAATGATTCTTCGGCCGATAGTAGAGAGCATTGGCAGCTGTAAGTTAGGACCTAAGCTCCGTTCCTCGTTCTACACTGTGATAGCCAGCTGCAGTCTGGTCCATTGGTCGTGGAAAACAATGTAACACACCACCACCAACCAACACGGACAGACAGGAAAAGCGCACCATCGGGTTGGGTTTTTTCATTCCAATGTGACGTAATACGAGTGTTGCTGATAAAAGTTTCGGTATTACTTTTCCCACCGTTGATTCCCGTGGTTGCGTTGTTGCGACTTGTATCGGTTTCCGGAGCAGAAAGAAGCAGAGAAAAGTGGAGGGCATTGTGAGCTGTCTAAAGTCCAAGCTGATGCCGGTAGTGGTAATTCGCGGCGGGACAGCGCTCATGATGGAGGTTATCGTCCGGTTTATGGCGAGCTAGAAGCAGAGGAACTGTATAAAGCAAAGAAGTACGAATGAGCATGATTTGCAGGAGAAAAAATGTACTTCTTCAGTAGAATGATACATGGGGTGGTACCTGTTGATTGAGTTTCATCCGGGTTTGTGCTGAAAAAGGCCGGCCCAGTTCTTACGCTACACCGGCGCAACTATATACACACATTGAAACGCTTTCCCGCAGCGAACGGTCACAGAATGTATCCTTACACGAAGATTACCTGTTTTGGCCGTAGACCAACGATCTGGCCACGACGTCGGTCCTTGAATACAGACCAGGAAAAACATTGGATGGTACGAACGAAAAGGAGCTCACACAGTGATGTGCTTTACATTTGAATATTCACCGTTCCTTGTTGGAGATCTGTTTTTGGTAAAAAATGTGTAACTTTGTATGCAAGATAAATGTTGTATAGCTGTTCAATCTGAATAAATCAAGCATATCGATAAAAATACGACTGCACTGTAAGGGCACACACGGCAAAAGACAACAACGGGTAGAAACTTAATCCTTTATCCTTTACCTCGTTGTAACCTTACAACGTTGTTTCATGGTATATTTTTCGCAGAAATGTTTTAGCTCCTTTTTATAGCCATTTCCTTTTGTGTGGAACGAAACGGCACTGCAGAAGGCACTTACGTGCGGACCGATTAAAGCCCAAAACAGATACACACGTCCAGAGCATGTTCATTGCACTGTTGCGCACCGGTGGGATGGTCAAACCGCAGTCGCTGTTCGTTGTGCGATGAGTGTGTGCTTCGTACTGTATTTTATTAGATTGAATACTTTGCCTACATTGTGTATGAAACGATACTTTGTTGAAGCTTGGGCAGTTAAGTTTTTAGTTCCTTGGCTTATTAAGATTTTAAGTACACTGTTTAAAACTGAAGGGTAAAATGTGGTTTAAAATTAAAGTATCGCTTCTGGATGCTAGGCCTTGAAATTCCAATACTTATTCATACGTAAAGATCGTGTTACGGAATGCATGCATACATTCAGGCGCCTTATTTCAATATGTTGAATGTATTATTTCGTTATAACTACCCCTAAAGGTATGCAATTCGCTTTTCGAAATTTGTTACTTGGAATTTACTAGAGTTTGCTATAAAGCAATAACGAATCAAATGTTCAAATGAAGTATTTTTTTGTTGTAAATTATTAGGTCTGTAATCTACAATACGTTTGCTATTTTTAACAGCTGTTTAATTTCAACACACAAAAATGTTTCGATTGATTTCTTTCTTCTTGTAAATCACATTGTTTCAAACGTTTCACAGCTATATCCAACTGTAGCTGTTATGTGCGTCCCAGGTTACGTGGAAATTGATAGCAAAACTTAAAAATCATAGCCTGCTATATATCTACCTTACAAAAGCGTTACTAAATTTAAACCAAATGATGTTTAAACTAATCGACACAAGCACTTGCAAAGCGCGGAGAGGAATATAATCGACAGAATGAGAAAAGGAAAGAGAGATATAAATAAAAACAACAATAGTGTAATTACATCTGTCATTACTCATCATGTGCGGGACACAAATTGTTTGTTAGCAACGAATGGAAACGAACGACAGGAGGAAACTTCACGCTGTAATGATTGCTTCGCGCGAAGAAACATTGCCCTGCCCTGTACTTGTTGTGAGGAGCATTTTACGACGAAGCTACGACGCGATGAAATGAACCAAATTTACATTTCATTTGGGAGGACTATTGAAGAAGACATATGGAGGAAAAAAAAACAACAACCAACGAAAGCTGGTGTCGAAGGAAGATGGGTCGTCGTAAAAGTCGTAAAAAAAGTTGTACATGGTATACGGAATTGAATCACACTTTCCCAAACGACCAGCAGCCCCGGTGAATGAACCGTACCGACCGACCGACCGTACCGAGGCAAACGGATGAATAGAACAGGAAGTATGATGCGAAATTCAAGTTTAAAATGGAAAATCAATCTTTTATCCGACTATATTTAGCTGGAGAAATAGATTAAAAAACCGCCGTCGATACGAGTCTCTGTGGAGTCGGTGTGTTTATATTGGCACGTTACATCAGGCAGCACGAAATTCCGTACACAGGGAATTTCTAGATTTTTTTTCGCCGTATCACCGATTTTCAAATGAAAGCAAACTCTGACGACAAATTGAAAACGGAAAACGGCGTCTGCAGGGATCGGTTCCACATTCACAGATTCAGCTAAACCTTGAAATGGAGCTTTCAATCAAAGTATCATTATGCGTGCAATCACCAACGGTCGGACGAACGGAACGGTATGGTAAAAATACAAATTTGATCAATACTTTCCCCGCAACACCAAAGCGAGTGGAAAATTAATATTTCGAACCTCTGTTTCGTGTTGGTTTGATTCGTAGGCATGTGTTTTTGGAGACGTAGGGAAAGTAAACGACGTTGACCAGTGGTAACTTTTTAACAACCATATCGTATATCCGCTGTAAAATGAATATTCCCGGTTTGTGTGGAAATGTAAATGATTTTTTTTGCCTGTTGCCCGGTATTTTATTGCGATTGTTTTCTATGCAAAACGGTATCCTTTACGCTTGATGTTAGATTTTTGTGCGGAGTTTCCCATGACACCATGATACGGTGTCATCTTGAACATCTTTCGAATGGGTTGAATACAGCAGTTGGTAAAGTATTAGCTTTCACTACAGCGGAATGAAATAGGAGAATTTTCTGGTGAAAAAAAGAAATATCAATTTACTGCTAAATGGGAAAAGAAAAAAAACTGGCGAAAAAGAAGCTTCATGTGAATTTATCTTGCTGTGTTGTGTTTTATTGACGCAGAACGCCCCAAAGTATGCAATTGATATTCGCATTAATATTTTTTTTTCTTTGTAACGTACAACAATATATTGCATACATCTAGGCGCGTATAGTAAAATTTCCACAACTAAGCAATGCGTTGTGCTGAAATGTGCTGTAAAATAAGAGTTGAAAAAGGTAAAAAACAGAAATGGATGTGCGAAATAAATAAAAACCTTCCACTGTTACCCAACCGTAAAGCGATATTTTGAAATGGAAGTCAATTTAACGCATGTTGAAATGCAGCTTATACAAAACGAATCCGAAAAAAATTGACAGCACAAATTTTGCATGTAGTTCAGTACAGCTTTTGTGCAAATTTTAATTATATTTCTATATTCAATCTGGGTACATTGCACCGTACCGATCGGACAACCAAGAACGCGTGAAATCCATTCTAATAACACAACGAAAATGGCGATGGAATAATTGGATGAAGCAAAACATGGGCCACGACTGTTCAGCCGTGCGTTTGCAGGGATTCCGTCTCTAAATCCGGTGGACATGGATCGTATTCCAGTGAGTAAAAAAACAGAACGCCGCCTCCCATCATAAGAACCGAACTATTTCCCATTTGTACAACGATTAGCCGTGTCGTTGCGTGTGCTATTAGTGTATGCGGAAATAGTATGCCTAGGTCACGGTACCGCACGTACAGAGCGCTAAATGGCAAGGCGAAACGAACGCATCGTTCGCTCTTACTTCGCATACGAGCCAACGATATTCGTTTAATAATGCTTTTAGGTGTTTTGGGGCGGTTTTTTTGTTTGCTTTTGATTGCTCGCTGTTGGGTTGGGTTTTCTTGGGATCCATCAACTCTGGAGGATGGTTAACTGCAACCTAAATTGTTGGATAATACAGCTATTTCATTTTTAATATTTTACGGTTTCCCATATACTTACTCATATTTAGAGTTTAATACAGTCGTTTTGTTTTTTTAAATTTATTTAAATTCGTTGATTTATTTTTTTAACTAATTGTTTTCCAAAGTGCAACTTCAAGAGAAAAAACTAATATATTAGATTAAACATTTGGAAAAAGTTATTCTCTCTCTCTTTTTGGCTTAACGACCTACTCGGTCATGCCGGCCCATCAAATGGCTTACTAGACTATTAGATACCACGTAGTTGCATAGTCAGTGCTCACTACGGGGGGATGGTCCGAATGGGAGAAAGGGGGCGGCTCGGTGGTGTATTTGGCAACGGCGCCAGTTCCTAACACGACCGGACCGGGTTCATATCCCATTCGGAAAAAGTTATTGAAAAAAAATTAAATTGAATTCGAAAAGTTGTAATTTTTTAAGGTAGATAAAATAGAACAAAAAAGAGGAGAAAAATACTTCAGTTACCCTGATAAGCCTTTGTTTGTTTGGAAGTGTTAAAAGATATTGTTTAAATAATGAGGTGTTAGCTATGATATTAGTGATATTTAATGTTATTTGTTAAATTTTATTGTTTAACCTATAAATCCCCATCTATAGAAAATTTAATCAGCAATATATTGGAATAGATAAACTAATGTACAAGAGAATATTCCGGTTGATGTACGATTTTTTGAAAAATATATTGAAACAACAAACTAGCAAAAATCGTAGCAATCGGCTCAGAGCACTATTTTCACCCTCAGTCAACAAGTGAGCTTTTGTTCGGCTTTTCTCGGCTCATCAACGACGAAGTATAAAAGCGCGTATACTCACACAATACTCTCTCGCTCTCCGCTGTATGGTGAGTTTTGCTCTCTCTCTCCCTCGCGCGCGCTCTTTCCATTAATCACTGGTATGCGTGAAAGTAGCCTCCGTGGAGTAATTTCACGAACGGTTGATAGTGCCGGCAGAGGATCGCATCGTCAGTTTTTCCAGGGCTGTCAACCAAGCTGGTCGTTGATAACGCTGCCATTGAGCAACACGTTGTCGAAGCTGTTGAAGCTGTGAGATTTGTGGTGTGTACAGTATTACACCGCCTGCCTGGTGGATTTACATTACGTGGTTGGCGCAAAAAATGTGACACTTCCACACACGTAGAACTAGGGGAAAACTGGTGTCCCACGGGAATGTTTTTTTTTTTTGCATAAATGGACGGGAAATGTGAAGGATCGTGCTGTCGCGATAGTGCTTCTATTGTTCAATCAGTTGATAGTTAAATGTTACGGCATGTGTGTGCATGTAAAAAAGCTCATAAGCTTTCGGTGAAGGTACGCTAAGGACACGAGAAGCCACCAGAAGCCAGCGCGATGTAGTTCCGCCTTTTCCCCGCGTGGGAGTCATGTGTCCGGTGGCGGTTTTCGCTGTTGTAACAGCGCGTGGTACGTGGTAGTCCACGGTACAGCCTCCGATCTGATCATTCGCAGTGACGCGATTTACTGTGGCGCTCGGAGCGATTCTTAACCTCAATCTCGCACCCGCATACGGTCTGATGGCGCGCGCTGTAACGACCACTTCCCGGAAGCCGTTCATCGCACACGGGGAATACAGAGCTTGCTAGATGGTTTTGTGTGTGTGTGTTTTTTAGCTGTTTTTGTTTCGACTAGTAAAAGCGAAGCGCACAACCGTTGCAGGAAAGAAATTGCTTCCCCATCGACCACATACAGAGTTTCACTACGCCCGATTTTTTTTTTACGGCCACGAATTGGGGTTTTATGTGCGTAGCCTGTTTTATTAAAAGTATTTTGGGATATGGTTTACTATTTTTTGTTTAACGTAAAGCTTTATTTTTTCCCCGTTAGCGAGCAAACTTTCGTCCAACCGGTGGGTCGTTTCATTCTTCCATTCCTCACCTTCCATACCCCCCTCACACCCACCACCCTCTCCTTACACACCCTCTATTAATCCCATCGGATAGGGATGATCGGTAAAAAGGTTCACTACAGCGGGTGAAATATTGGCAGAGCATAAATCATTATCTGGCTTGACGAGCTGTAAAACGTCTCGCCACGGTTAGAACACCGATTGGTTTGTTTCTTCGGCCGTGCGAAATAAGGGCGAAAAAGAGGACCTAGATAGCTAAGAAAGCGACCCGGAAAGCGTGCACCAAGCGATTGAGCGAGCGGAGCCCGGTGCCATGGGATGAAAGTGACAATCGGATCGGATCACTTTAAGGGAAGGTTCTTTTATCCTATTTTTCCCTTTTGGTTGGCTAACTTTGCGTGATTAGGAGTTTGCCAAGGACGGTAACACAAGGGAACAAAGAAGAACGTATCGAAAAGAAATTAGTTTTACGCACCAGCGCCCATCGAAGCGCGCCGACACAAGCCTTCCGAATCACAAAAGGTACCGCAAGGGCGAAAATGTGTGATAAATGGGGCAAAAGTGAATTTTAATAACGCGCAACTCGCGACTTTTCCGGGGATTGTTTTTTTTTTGTTTGCTTGTCGTTGACATTGTTGTTGGTTGTGAGCGAGCAAGAAAACAGAGATGAAGGACGAGCGCACCAGCTGTAAGATTAAGGATAAGTGGCTGAGCTTCGTAGTTTTTTGTGTGTGCGTGTTTTTGATGCTTTTTACTTTGCCCGTTCAAACAGCTACACACACTCGATCAAGTCAGCCATTTTCTTGTGCGATGTAAATGGCTGCAAAGAGAACAGGCAACGGCTGCTAGATTGAAACTTGGGTTTGGATGATACTATGCACGATAAGAAGTTATGCAAATCAGACATCGATATTGAAGCGATTGAACTTCGTGAGAGAAAGATCCTCACCAAATGGATCCTCGATGATATTAAAAACAAAAATCGAAAAAAAACGAAGGATAAAAACTCTCTGCTATTAACTTCTGCGCTAAACTTTTTGTCTGTAAGCGAGATTTATTCGTTTACTTTCTAAATGCTTTCTAAAGTTTCGTGTGTTCCCTTCACGACCTGGCCCGGGGGGGCCAAGATATTAGGCACGCACCGAGCAACCCAAACTGGTGTTCGTCATTAAACAGTTGTTCCCGGTTCCCACAAGGAGTTCCTCTTTGCAAGCGTACACCGGGCACTTGAGCGGCGTTTTGTTCCGTTTTCTAACTTGTTGGACGGAAAGAAAGTTTCCGTCACTTGCGTGGCGCTGCGCAGCGTGGAAATGGTTTCTTCAAGCAGTTTTGTTTTAGGACGGGCAGCAGCTTCGTGTAGACAGCGTTGGGTCTTGGTCCGGTCCAACCGAACGCCTTAAAAGACAACGGTGGCTGCTTTGTGTGAAACTTTGGCCAACAAAACAGTACCCATCGCG